>JAHHFK020000617.1:0-399321 GCA_024533555.2 Aedes koreicus | reverse complement strand
ATTAAACTCTTAACTTCTTTTGAATGTATGTAGCTCCCGAGTAAACACCTAAGTAACACCATGTTTTTTTTGTGCTTTTAAGTATTATTTTGTAGTTTAGTTACACTATCGTCGGTAGTTTCGATTGTTCCCTTAGATACAATTGATTAATCTTCTCTCATCTATGTTTATCATTTATTATCTATGATTAAAACAATGATGGTAGATGTAACGTATAGTTTTATTTCTAAGATACATTTATTGAATAGCCTAACAAAGCATTTAATGGACACCAACTTTAGTGCAAATCGTTCATTTTTGAATGATCAATATGATAAATGACGACATCCTTAAAAATCATGTTCTTTGTGTACCAGTAATTGTAGTCGATCTCACGATCGAATGGGAAGCCCATCGGTAGATTGTCGACAAAGTTGTATTTACCACACATGAAAGTCTTATCGAATAGCACGTCAGATTTGGGTATAGTGACGGTATACGGTGTGATGATAAAGTAGAACTGCATCTTCATACCACTAGTCCAGCCTTTCGGCAGAATCAGGCGATCTGGGAATCCACAGTGAGCCTCAGACATATCCAGTATGAACTTGTCCTTACCAGCAATAGCCAGCATCGTTTTCTTATAGAGATCGGTGTACATTGTTCGATCTCTAACGCTCCAGTAAAAATCGCGTGATTTGCGAACGAACGTGTTTTTTCCAACCAGCAAGTCAACAAAATACTGATCGATTTCAACAAAGAATTTCCTGTAGTATTCCAAATCCATCAGCTTGTCGAACTTCTGTCCAAGGAATACGCGGATAACGCCCTTTCCGGAAAACTCGGATATCACATCTAGCAAGTAGTTGAATGGCTTGTGGTTTAGACGTATCGTACGACCAAGGACAGAAAGGTCCCAGTATTTATCAACGTTTGTCATGGGAATGACATTTGAGATGTCGGAATCAAAGTCTATCACCACATCTTTTATGACGACACCCTTGAAAGTAAGGTCTTCGATAGTATAGTATGGCAAGTAACTCTTGAACGAGTAGTAGAAGCTCACGAGACGATCCCACAGCTTGTAGAATACTGGATCACGCAGCGTAGTCCCGTAGTGCATGAGTACAGATGGCCAAGTCTTCATGGTCACGAAGTCCATTCCACTCTAAAGCATTTTGGACATCATCTCAATGACACCAATTTTCTGACACGAAATGTTATCCATGTTGCAATTCACCAACTTTCCGATCAAATCAATGCTCTCCCATTTGCGGAGGTCAATCATTGTTCCATCATCCGTCATGTAGAAGCCTTCGTCGATAATCTTACGCATTCTAGTTTCCCAGTCCTTGATCCAATCCAGCTTGAAGTAGTCGTCATCCTTGATTATGAAGTTTACATCGCGATATTTGAACGGAATTCCATTCTAGTAGCTCAACAGTGAGAAGTAGCCAGTCTCGAGAGGGAATTTCCAGGTTAGCATTTTAGTTGGATTCATAAAATTTGAGAAGCGCTCCAGGTTATATCTTGCCACCAGTTGCTGATGCATATACAGATACAGTTCTCCACTACGTTCTTTGAGTAAACCGAATTCATCTCCTCCTAGGAAGAAGGGATAGTCCATCATGAAGTAGAAGTAGTATGAGTTCAGTCCTATATCCTCGTAGTAGTAATCCATGATCATTCCGTCCTTCATATAAATGTCATTGGCCGAAATTCCGAACGGGTAAGTCATTGTGAAGTTTGAGTATACAACATTGTACTTTCTGTTGCCATAGAATCCAAACTTAGGGTCATACATTTTATGATATGTGGCAGTACGGATGATGTCGGTATTGAAGAAGTAGTATGGGTAGATTTCGTAGATGCGTGGGAGCACCAGACCTTGCAGATCCGTGCGATGCAGAACAGTCAGTGTAATGGCATAGATGAACATTCCTTCGTTAAATTACGTTCTTGTAGTACGTATCCCAATCGAGAGAGTTATACAAGAAACTGAATAGCGTGTAGGTCTGCTTCAGGAGAAACTTGTTGTTAATGGTAAATATTTCCCCCCCCCCCCCCCCTTTCCCAGGAAAAGATCCATTTTGTACATGTTGAAGAATTCAATCACTTGGTTGTAGTTCTAGATGAATTGAAACAAAATATTGGTCGCATCGTAATAAGATATAATGGACCATAAGACACTTACTGTGTACTTGGTATTGTCCTCGACCCAGGTCTTGGTGTACATATTGTATTCTTCGTACTGAAGCGGCATGTGTATGTTTCGTAGAATTTCGAAGAAGAATTTTTGCTTCATCAGGAAATCTTTGTCAGCTGTTTGGTGGTACAGAACATAGCTATTTAATTATTTAAACCCATAGTTTGATTCACTTACCGAATTTCATATCTTTTTCGACGCTTGAAAGGTACGCTCCGTTGGCCATTACGGCGCAGGAAATAGCAAATACGGCTATAATTAGCTTCATCCTGGAATTTCCTTTCCTCTGGATGAATGACACATGACTTCTGGTGTATAACAAAGCTGTGAAATTATTTTTATATGTTCAACGGTGCATCAGCTTGTCCGTATGATGTGAGAATTTTGTATCGCCTTACAGAAGAATGATTACAGGTTATCAGTATTGTTTGGACACCACATCATTTTTTGCGAGCTTAATCAGAATATGCAGCACCCTCATCAATGTTTTTTTGTGTGTTATCTTAACAATTGCACAAAAATGGCAGAGTTAGGGACACTTCATCTAATAGAAGACTATTCAATTAAGCTATCCAGCGATTTCAATATGAATTGGTTTTCAAATCTATGAAGAATAAATCCGAAACATTGTTTTTAAAATAGCTATACACTTTTTCTGTTAAAAAAAAAATATGCTCAATATAGCAATGCGTTTGAGCCATTGTACTCATATCTTTGGTGATATTCTCGTGAAGCCGACGATTATTTTGAGATACTGGCAGTAGTTTGTAGGAAGATAAAAGAAAACATTAGTAATTCAATTTCCGATTCCAATACTCAGTTACAGGGCTGGTAGCGACTGAGTGTCTAAATAGGAGCTTAATGTGAGTAGAAAGTGGCTTAAACACCCGATTTTTTTAAGCGAACAATCCCTGATCACGTTTTTCTTCAGAAGGAAAGTAAAGTCGTTGCCTTATTTTGATAGGTTCGATATGTTGGTTTCCCCTTGGCGTGATGAATCAGTCCAAGAGGCTGAAGTTCAAGTTAATACAGCATAAAGAAGAAGATATATATATTTTTGCTAACGGGCAAAAGCTACGTTGGGCGAGCAAAATCAGGAAATATAATTAGGGTTTTATGAAACTGTAAAGTTGAAAGGAAATTTAAGCACTCTTTGAACACTCTCTGCAACCCTCCATATGTTGTACCTAATAGCTTCAGGCATCGCAAATAATAAAGGGTGGCCACTCATCATTCGCGGGTTTTATCTTTCAGTTTTATCGGTTTAGACATTTTTAATGCATATTTTCCCGCATTTTAAATAAAAAAACATATCAAAATCTTTTAATGGATTTCTCATAATTCTCTAACATTTTTGTTCTTATAATTTTTGTTAAAGGAATTCTGGTAACTTTCTTCAGATCTTTATAAAAAAAAATTTTCTTATTGTTTGATTTTCTCCTAAATATATATATTTTTCAAATCTTGAACTGTGATATTTTTTTATTAGTCGACTAAAATTTAACTAATAATGTTCTACTTCACGAATCACTCGGATTACGGTAGCATCCCTGCAACTATAGGAGAAAATTAAAGAATGTTGAGAAATAAAATATTTGTGCCACATAGATACTAGCATTGCTTTTTTATCAGTGTAGATAATGAAATTTTGGAATCCGCTAGTCTCGAAAGGCTTCAGATTTCTTTGCTTTTCTCTCAAAAAGCGTAGTCAGTTGTCTCATTCTCCCGTACAGGATGCTTCATCCACAACTGTCATTCTTTATGCACTGCGCGTATACTGTTAGGTAGATGTATTTGATTTCGTTATTGGGGTCAGCGATGCCAGATATACAGACATGTTTGTATTTATACAGACATTTGATCATGCATATAGACATCATACAACAGAAATTTGGAAAAAAACACAGACATATACAGACATTCATTTCGGCGAACTTCCAGACTTAAAAAAAACAAGGCGATAGGGAAAGTCACATACGTCACAGTAAGCAAATGAGTTACATTCTGAAGTTGGACCAGTTTGTTGGCAAAATAAAAACCAGTGAGGGATGTAGAAGTACAAATATGTGCCTGGCTGTTTTCACTGATTCGATCCTTGTCAAACACGTGGCACTGAAACGAATAAAAAATAAGGCCACCATAAAGAATGTCCTTGGCAAATCTCATCGCCAAGAATTGGTGGCAAATTGGTAGTAAACATTTTTGGCGGTCCAAACCATCTAGTTTTATAATCGATGAGTCAACTGATACCACTGCCATGAAAACATTGGTTTTTGTAGTGAGGACTTTCTATTGGAATGGCATTAAACCATCAATTCAAGATTCTTTTTATCACGTACTCGAGCTTGCTGAAGTGGATGCTACTACGATACACAGTGTCATTGTTACTATGTTTAATAAAGATTTGATTTCTTATAAAAAGAAGCTAATAGGATTCGGTGTAGACGAAGCGAGTGTTTTGCACGGTGGAAAGCATTCTGTTACTGTACTTTTGAAAAACGACTGTCCGAATTTATTCGAACTGAAATGCATTTGCCATTCATTTGCATTGTTTGCATCATATTCATGTAAGAATATTCCATCTGGTGTAAAATGGATGTGTCGGGAATTACAATGCTTCCTTAGCAAAGGTCCTTTAAAAACAGCAGTGTTCATCGAACTGCAGCACCTAATAGAGCTGAAATCTTTAAACGTGTCACATCCGTCTGCGATGCTATGGCTTTCTTTAGAACAAGTTGATAAGCGTGTTCTTGAAGCTGGAAGTCTTAAAAGTACATTTCAGTTTCCGCGATACATTAGTGGACGCCAAGCAGGATGAAAAGTTAAAGAAAGTTTACGAGCGTCTCAGCGATTCATCAAACCACCTGTACTAGGCCACTGTTAACCACATCTTACCGAAAATCAACTGGTACGCAGTGATAACGGAAGCGGAACGGCAACAGCAGTGGAAGAGCCCAATCTGGCTAAACCTGCTTGTCGAATAGAAAACTTATTAAATCCAAGTTGATTCCAATTGGAAGTATGGACGTCATTTGAGACAACTGTCAAACTTGCCGTTTCCGTTCACATTGCGTTTGGGCCTTTAGCGTTAATTGATCCTGACAATATCAGAGCGAAAGCCCATCCAACAATTTGTCAACTTATCAAACGTTTAAAAAACTTTTTATATTATATAAGATTACCCCAACGCCACCACGATTCCGGAATTGAGATTGTCCCTTGCGCCGAACTGGCTGGCTTGACGCGCCGCAAGGGCCCAGTAGGGGTTCTTTGTCAAGACCCGAATCTAAGAGTCAGTTCCATTGTGGTAATATCACATCTTTTATTTTATAATTTCAGATCATCCATGGAATTTTTGGTATTGTATAATAATTTTAATTTTTTTTTTCTCGTGGCTATGATACATTGTCTAAACTTTCAGGTTCATAATGGATACGAAAATCCGCAGCAGGACCACAATCCGCAGACATTTAATTACAATAAGAATTGTTATTATCATTTTTATTATAACATCCCTTCACTATATTTTATATGCTATTTTATATAACATTTTCAGGTTCACATTTATGCATCTTTCTAAGTTTTAGCTCCCCCAACCCACGATATGGATTTGAAATTATAGGTAGGATTTTTACGTTTTTTGAGAAAGGATCATTTTTTTTATTTATTCAGTTTGTGTTTTTGGCATTATTCATAATCATATGAAACTTATTTCATCTTATTTTTAGCTTAAATTTTCTTTGCTATTTTGCTAGGCTGCAAGGTGATAAAATTAGTTTTATTATATCAACAAATGTTTTGGTCTAGGGCTTCAAATGATGAGTTGACAACCTCGAAGAAGGATGCGATCAACCTCTGGTCCTGATAAGTTCCTATCACACGCCTCCACGAATCATATGATCACAAAAAAAGCTAGCTGAAACATGGGGACGTTGGTTGGCGTGGCTTGGGCACGCCTGTTGTCAAATTCACAATAGCGAAGTGAGGGGGTTCGACTGAAGATCGTGTAAATCATATTGTATATTTTCTATTCTCTTTTAATCAATAATTTCAGAACGCTTTAGAATGATCTTTGCATGTACAAGGATGGGAGGTTCCCCTTCACTTTTTTTTACTGTTTAGATAGAGGAAATGTTGGCTTCGGCAGGACTGACTGTTCTCGGCAACCAGTTTAGGGGCTATTCATAAACCACGTAGACTTTTCTAGGGGGAGGGGGGTTGGACCAAAGTCTACGCTCAATACAAAATTTCAAAAAAAAATTATGAAAAAAAACTCTACGAGGGGGGAGGGGGTGGGGGGTTGAGATTTTCAAAAATGAGTCTACGTGGTTTATGAACAGGCCCTTAGGAACCTTTTATCCTGTGTATTCTTCCATCAATATATTTTTACATATTTATTATTTAGGTTTTCACATATTTATTGTTCAACTTTTTATCCCAAGTAACACAAGAAACATCTTCTTCGACAAGAATATTGTAAAAGATTGTTGTAAAAAAGTCGTGAGGATGAAATACCAAACATGTCTGGTCTTGAAAAAGTTTTGAAGATGTTTTTCTACACATATTCGGTTCAAACGTGGTATCAGAACAGCGAACACATGTTTGTTCAATCAACATAAATTAAATAATATATGAATGAATATGAATGGAGCGGTTTTTTGAGTACTCAAAAAACATAGGATCTAGCTGAGATGGTTTTCATTTATTAAGTTGTTGATTTGGGAAAGCGTTGCCGCACTGTAGCTGTCAAGAAGGCGTAAAGTTGCTGAATGAAACAAGAATCATTTGCCATCTAAATAAAGAAAGCCGTTGTTGTAGAGAGAGCCTAAAATCTTACACACAAATTGCTTTTGCTGATTTTTGGTTTTATTTTGCATTTTTTACGACGAGGACGCACAAAATTTTGCAGCTGCTTCTGCTTAATAATGACGTGAAAACGTATGAAAAATCATCACACGAGCGATACAAGCTCGACGCTGATCGGCTGTTGCTGTGGTCGCCATCTTGTCCTATTGTGCTGTTTTTGACTAATTTTTGAACCGGGTATTAAATATATATTATATTATAATATATTATATTATTGATATTTTCAACAATAAACCAAGCACAAAGGTTCTGAAGGTCACAAATTTCCAGCACAATTTATTCTCTTTTTTCTTAAATTTTTCGATCTTCCACCGAAAAATACACACTCTATGAAAAATTAGAAAAATGTTCCTAAGCGTCCGTCAAACGTTCGTTCTATCGGTTCTATCGTACTCACACACTGAAGTGTCCTACCAAGTGAAAATCAAACCTTGTCTGTTTAATCGGTGTGCGTGTGTATAATTCATCCAGTAGAAAACCGAGATTCGCTTCAGCTAGCAATTATTATAGCATCGAAACAAACTATTTCCACTCTGTTTACAATTTTCCGCACTATTAAAAACAAATGTTCCATATTAAAAACAAATAAATATTCTTTTGATGCATCTAAAATCATCTATTTGAATCAAACCCCTCGTATATTTGATTCTAATATGCTGCATTTCTCTGCGTGTATTTACGCATATAATGTACTCTAACCGAACAATGTTAAATATTGCTGGAATTAAAAACAGTATTGTTTGATCAAAAAGAATATATTGTATATATAACAATCAAATATTTGTTGATTCATCATTTGGTTGTCGATTGAAATCAAAAATAAGTTTTGTTGGTTTCATCTTACTAAACTTTTCCGCATATACAGCATTATTTAACTTTTGAAATACAACTCAGAATAAATTTTCAATTGAGGATATTGAAAATATTTACTCCTTAATTGGTTTTTTTTTTTGTAATTTTGACCAAATAATTTGAGTCCGACCAATGTGCCAAAACCTTGCACATGTTGTTGTTTGTTGTTTTGTTTTGGGAGGGACTTTAACCAATTGGTCATTTGTCCCTTACCTTGCACATGACTTTTTTCCACTCATTTCACAATACGTTGGATACAGACGTATTCGCGTTTTAAGTTGACAGGTAAGTTAAATATTTGCTTTTCTGTCTTTTTTTGTAATTACAAATGTTTAACACTGTATGAAACAAAACAGGTCTCTTCCATGCCTCTGTGGCCGGATGCCGGATACATTATTAGGGACGAATCATTAAGCTTGGGAGCGAGCTTGGAGCCGATGTGCTTGTACTTCCTGAGCAAAAAATATATATTCATTTTCTTCTTGACTATCCAGCCGCTGCTATAAGGTTAAAATAAATAGTTCCAAAACGTATGATAATCAACTCTGTAACAAAATTCGTGAGTAAATTTTTCCACAAAACCTATTTGAATTTTCTTTTGTTCAAATAATTAACATGACTGTGTGGGGGGGCGGCGGGGGGGGGAAGACCTGTGGATAACCAGTAAATAGAAAGTATGATGAGTTATTTGTTTATCCAACTATATTTTTGGCTTTCCTTGCCAGTTCCGCGTATGTCGCCTACATTGGGCAGACTGCGCCGGTGTCGTGGCGTAATACTGCCAAGAAAGCAATAAAGATAGTTGGAATGACTGAGGCTTTGTACGGGCTGTAATTTATTGATGTCTTTTTCACTTTCTAATTTGAATTTCGGAATTGAGCCGTTTTCAGCCATACTCGAGCAATATTGATTTTTTGAAATGCGTAAAAAGTACACATCTGTTATGTTCTCAAAAGGAGTAAAAAGTATGCATATTTACTTTTAAAAAAGAGTAAAAACTATGCATATTTTACTTTTCAAAAGGAGTAAAAAGTATGCATCTTACACTATTCAAAAGGAGTAAAAAGTATGCACATATTGACGTATATTCAGTTTACGCAAAAGGGAGTAAAAGTAATATACTCCTTTTGGCGTAGTCCCAGTTTCCCTCGAAAAAGCATACTTTGTAGTCATAATAGCGTAAATTAAGATTACCGTGTGAACAAAGATTTTTTATCAGGGCGTAACTGACATACGTAAACAATGGCTTCTTCCGTGCTGTACTCGAGATTGGAAATACGCCTCCTCCATGATAATTTCAAAGAAAAAGTTTTCCCATCCGAAAGAATTGGTAGCTTACACGGGTAGACTGTGTATCACGATGAATTTACGGAAGAAGCCAATGATTAAGTTTGTCAATTAGGCCCTATTGAAAAACTTTCGTCGATACATTCGTAAATAATAACAGAATTTCAAAATTAGTGAAGAAATCAAGTTTATTTAACAGATTTCCGTCGTAATTCCTTCCAAATCTTGTTTTGTGATTGTTTTCGTCGATTTCGCCGAGGTAATTTATTATTCTAAACCAATGAATTATAATGTTTGATCAAGTGAAAAATATCGCATCGGCCTTCCGAACATAGTCCATATTTCCAATATTATCGTTTGAGTAATCAGATTTCATTCGCCGATTTCTCATCAATGAAAGCCTCATCTATTTTTTTACACTGCTAATAGTTTATCTTAACACTGCTATTAGTTTATCTTAACACTGCTATTAGTTTATCTGTTCTCTGTGATTCTTGTAGTTGCGAAATATAACGTTATGCTTAGGAAATCTTCGATTGAAGAACATGTTTGTTTTCAAGATTAAATTACTCGAAATCTTGAAGTAGCCCGAAAGCTTATCTTAATTTTCGAAATTTTTCAGCATTTATCAAGGATCATTATTTATAATAATTTGAGTGCGAGTGCAGAACGAAGACAGTGCCAAGTCTAATATTTCAACCATATCAGTAAGTCAACCTACTTCAGAAACATTCAACAATGCCGAAAGTCGTCTCACGAAGCATCGTATGTTCCGATTCCAAGGATCAAGAAGAATACAACGACACCGGGCCGTTAAATATCTATTATTGTCTATGTGGACAGATGAGTTTGATTCTAGGTATGTAGTAATGCTTGTTGTTAATTTGTTTATTATAGATCTTTTACTGTTGCGAACAGAATACAAAGTATTTTTTCTTCCTTGCTAATCGAGATTTTCAGCCCTGAGCTGGTTCATTTCCAGTCGTAGTCACTCAAATACCTTTTGGCTATTTTTTTAACTTGTCCGGGGGTGAGATTTGAACTCTTGACTAGGTATGGAGAGGTATGGATGTCGGGGTCGCCGCCAGACTCCAAGGTATATAGTGGTTCAAATAGGGTTTCTGACCCGATTGTTGATATATTAATCAAAACTATCACTTCTTCCCTATTTTCTCAAACGGGTCTTAAGGTGATACAGGACGACGTGTTATTTTTGTCTCTTATTACTTTCTAACTTTTCCACCTCGAGATTTTGGCAATGCAAATGTCGATATTCAGTTGCTATTTTTCGGATCTAAATGTAAAGCAATTTGCATTCATAAAATTCTTAGCACAAAGTTATTTGCCACAGATTTATTCTCCTTTCTATACGTAAATTAGAAATATTGAAACGCCTGGTAGAGACACATTGGCATATCAAAGTAAGGACAAAAAAAGGAATTTGTGGGAGCGCATCTTTGGTTTTTCAAATCAAAGGGAGAAAATTTTAATGAATTGAACACTTTTAAGATATCATTGTACCTAGTTAGTTTACTTTAAAACCTAATGTATTTATCGAATTCTCGACACCTTCGCTTCACGCCATCAATAAGAGCTCGTACAGTCGTTTCCGGTACCTTTTTCGACTGTTTATCAACTTCCTACACATGTCATTTGCATCCTTTACTTACTCCTTGGTCTTTCGGAGTTTTCGCTTCATCGTGGCCCAATAAGTTTTCATTGGACGTAGTTCAGGGCAGTTCGGTGGCTTCATCTCGTTGAGGACAGAACGTAATTAGTCTGATACCATTCCAGCACGCTTTAAGAATAGTGATCAAATTAGTGGGTTTTCGTTGTGTTGTTCCAAAAATGGCAAAAAACGTTTTTGGAAGAATTCAGTCTTGAAAATTTCACCATTTATGGTGCCTGTTGTGTCGAAAATTTCACTTCGTTTTCCACAGTCGCAGATAGCCTGCCAAATGAGGTATTTCGATGCGAATTTTGACATTTTCTTCTTTTTGAAACGATCATCCACTTTGAATTTATCTTTTCCGGTATAAAACTCCTGGCTTGGCATTTTTTTAGAGGTCAGCATTGAGGTATGTTTCGTCATCCATCATTCAGCAACTGTATCTGGTCAACATCTCTGTAGAGCTTCCTAGCACGGGTCTTGACAACAGTTTGCTATTGTTCATCGAGGTTTGGAAATTTTTGAACCCTTGAACTTGACCTTCTGGACGTAACTTTGAGAAACTCTTACATTTTTGACAACATCACGTGTTGCAATGTTGAGATATAGGGTGAAATTACCCTCAACCTTTCCAATTTAAACGTCTCTTTAAACTGTTCGTCTGCTGTTGACGATTCAAGTATATTTGAGACGGAAAACGATTATGGATTTTCCGGAAATCGTATGAAACAGTTGTTGAAATGCCGACAGCAACAGCAGATTTGTTACCTGTGATGGTTCGAATATCTCTCCAGTGCACTAATTTGGATTGATCGGTCGTTCAAACTGAAATACGCTGGTGAACTGATTATATACTATATTCCCTTTTTATGTATCTAATGCATGCAGTGTTTCTTGTGCTTTATAAATTAGTAACTAAACTAGCATCCATTCTTTTTTTTAGATTGCATTGTAGAGAAACTTCCTCTTCGGCAATTGGATGGTGCAAGGGTAATCGATTCTGCAAAACATGCCAATAAAATCACATCGGAACCGGGAGAGACGATATTTATCCGCAGAGAAGCTGGTATCGAAAAACAACATCGTTTCAAATGCAAAAAGTGTTCCCTTCCATTATACTATCGTCATACGAACGATCCTCAGGTTACATTTATCATACGACGAGCTCTAGTTAAATCCAAAAGTGATACCCGCATTACGGAACTGTTCAAACCCGTACTGGCAGCTTCTCCGTTGGAACCGAAGAAGGTTATGGTCACAAAGCATACAAAGAACATGGGTAAATTTAGTTCAGTTACTGTTTCTACTATTGACGAAGAGGAGGACGAAATCGAGGCACGGGAAGTTGCAGACAGTTATGCTAACAACGCACGCATCATAGAGAAGCAGCTTGAACGTAAGGGTGGTAAAACTAACGAGGTAGTTATCAAAGAGAAAAGTGAACCTCCGCCAACTAAAAAATCCAGAGGAACCCTTTTGGATGCTTGAACAGTTCAACATCATCACAAAGAATCGGTTTTAAAATAAATATACTATTGCGAAATGAAAAAAAAAACCGCATTGATTTTTCAACACGAAGTGATTCTAAATTCATGACGCAACATTATTATAGTACAACACAAATATATTAGAATCTACGTACTGTCCTAATTGTCAATATATCCATGTTTTTTTTTATTAATTATGACCACCCTTTTCCCCAGCTTCTTTACCTTCGACATCTTTTTCCATTTTCATATTGCTTCACTTCTTAAGCTTATCTTGAAGTGCTTCTCTTGTTCCTTTATATTCTTATTTTCCGTTTCTTCTCTACTATTGATATCGTACTGCTTGCCGTCATCTTCACTACGATTGCCTCTCATTCTTTGCTTCTCTTCTTCTGTTTCTGCTTTTCTACTGGTTTTGCCACTCCAGCCTTCTTTTGTTTTTCTTCTCTCAATTCTCATTTTCGCTTCCTAATCATAGACCATTATTTTATCTTCTCGGATAGTCTCAATTTTATTGAGGCCCTCACTGAGGCCTTACTTTCATTCAACAGACCTGAAAGACCTTTCTTTTCTTTTTGTCAGTTTTTTTTTCGTTTTTTATTGTATGCTGAACAGATCGGACAGGAAAAGTGAAGAAGAAAGGAAATGTAAAAGTAGAGAAAAATAAGGATACGTAGTGAAGAATAAACAGTGTTTTCCATTGCTTCCAAGCTCGCTGATCCCTCACTCGGTTTTTGGTATTCGCTGTAAAAAGGTTCTTTTCAGGACCAAAGAGAGTTGAGTTTTGAAATAGTTTTCTTGCGTATCAAATCGCTCCCGGCACTGGAGCCGCGTGGAAGATTTCGTGTGGAATCACAAAGTTCGTCGGTGGCATGACTGCAATTGGGTCGAGTGTCTGCCATTTCGTTTGCACCGCTTTCCAGCTGCATGGGCAGCTGTGGTTTGGTTTTCGCAACGCGTACGCTAGCTAGTAGTTTTTACAGTCCACTGCTTGGTGCTGGAACTCTTTCTTTCAACAATAAGCAGCAGATGCGTGCGTTGGTCGAAAGATCATTTAGGATTACCTTTGTATGGGTTCTCTGCTTAATTCCAGGCAATGAGAAGGTGGACTCGCTCGCAAAGGTGAGCACAAGCAGGCGAGAGTTTTGAAAGAAGAATTGCACATGATGATTTTTTCCCATTAAGCCTAGTATGCAGCTCACAAGTAATGTGTATGATCATGGTCAAGAAATGCTTTTACTGTCGGAATTACTTACCTTGTATGCAGCTGAAAAGGATGGCAAACTACGGACGGTTTCATAACGTTAGTAACGCCTACCCGTGTAATCTAAATGGGACTGTCACTTTTCCTTGCGGAATAATCGAACGGAATCGAAAACTGACATTTCACCCATACTGGAGCATTTGTCAAAATTACATCGGTAGAAATGGCAAAAATTACTTCAGGTCCTTACTTACTTGCCAGCTGCATACTAGGCTTTAGGGTAGATTTCTCTTCTAAGTTGGCAAAACGATTAGACAAGCAATTCTCTTGGGCGAGGGTTACATTCCATTATTTCAAATGTTTTTTCGAGATCGTGGTTCAAAGGTATAAATGTAAGTCGTGGTTTCATTCGTCTGTTGTCAAGGCTTATGTACAACCACTACTCGTTAAACGCACATCTCTACAGAATTAACCGCGTCGAAAGCGATATATGTAGGTGCGGAACCGGTTATGAAGACCTCGCTTTTTTTGTTTGTTTGTTTTTTTTTTTTTAGGTAAGAGAAGTTAAGAGATGTTTTAGAATTGCGTGATCTGCCCTACATGCTAGCGATCTACAAATTCCTTTGTTGGTCTGACCTTATGTTGAGGCGCCCACTGATGTGGCGGAGGTGTGGTATCACATACCATGCCAAAACATCGAGTCAAAGTTTTCTGGCGTGAGGCGAACGTCAAAAGGGTGTTTTGACATGCTAGCAGATGCCACACCTCCACCACATCAGTGGGCGCCTGGCCTAAGGCTAGTATGCAGCTAAAAAGTAATGTGAATTATGATAGGACAAGGAATGGTCAAGAAATGCTTTAATGTTGGAATTACTTACGTTGTATACGGCTGAGGGCAAACTTCGTAACGTTAGTAACGCTTGTCCATGTAGTATAAATGGGACTGTCACTTTTCGTTGCGGAATAATAATGCGGAATAATAGTGTAATGTCATCACAGCCCAACTCCAGTAAATTACCAGCCATTGTGTTATACTATCCTCTCGTTTCCGTGCTACTTGTAAACTATTGGTCAACCATCTGAGCCTAGCTCCTGAAAGGGGCTTAGGAATCGAGGACTTGATGGCAGTCACAGCCGTGAGCAACAATTATAAAGAAATTATTCAGCTTTCTAGAAGAAAAAGCTGATCAACTTCTCCAAATTTGTTTGAACAAACAGTTATTCAGCATTGATGTTTGTTGGGTTATCTTAAATAAGTTACTCGTCCAGCCCCTTGAAAACGATAATGTGACCCATTAACCTCGAGCCAGCCACGGGTAATTAGCATCCCACTTTTAATAACATCGAAAAGCAAATCATTGTTAACAACAATATTGAATATCGGCTCCGCAAAGTGACACGTCTGAGCCTCACAATTAAACGAACTAATTAAAAAAATATCTTCCTAATTATTTCCTTTCTTAAATTTTCATTCTTCTTCGCTTCTCCCGTTCATCTCCTTCAACTGCTTCCGTTCATTTCCTTCAACAACTTCCAATTCTATTCTACGGATTCTTCTTCGACTTTCACTTAATCCACTCTTCTTCCCCTGTTTCTCTTCTTACCTTTATTCTTCTAATCTTCTGTTTATTTTCGTCAATTTGTCTTACTCTGTCTCCCTTGACCGCTTGTATTCAAAAGATCAGATGTTCATCGAAACAGAGAATGATTGTTGTTGTTACGAATCTTCGCCAGTCTCGGATAGCCGTTCACGCTGCAGAGTGTGTTACATGTGTCTTGCGCGGAGGCATGTCCTTCGGAGGTCGGTGACCGTCTCCGTTAACCGGCGATCTTCCATTCCTAGGTTTGGCCATCCTAGGCATGGTCGCGTTGCACGCTCCTGACATCACGAGTAGTTTACCGCAAGGTTTCTGGGTTTCACGTAAGATTTGTTCCCTCTCAAGCGCCTCTTCAAAAGTCTCTACATCAAAGTAGGACGTCCTCCATCTGCGGACGAATGGAGTGGATGCTCCTCTTTCCGCACGCTGCCTTGTATTGTGGGCGATACAATAACGAGCCGCCAAGTGATCGCTATAGGTGTTGCCATCACCCACCCTCCAATTATTTAGCCGCCCAGGACTGCTGAAAGTTATATCGATTATCTATTTCGCTCTATTTCTATGGTGGGTACTCTTGGTACCTACGTTGGCTAGGTCCACATTGAGCGTAGCCAAGGCCTCCAGAAGAATCTGGCCCCTGGGGTTGGTAAGGCGGCTCCCCCACTCGAGCGCCCAAGCGTTGAAGTCCCCCGCTATTACGGGTTTAGGCCAGTTAGCTCAGTTGTCATACGATCAACCATGTTGGAAAACTGTTCAATCGACCATCTTGGCGGCGCGTAGCACCTGCAGAAGAACACTCCATTCGCTTTAGCTACCGCGAAGCTAACATTTGAGGTAGACACAACCTCCTGAACCGGGTACTTGCCCTTGCTGGCTTGTCGGATAGAAAACTGGTCATATCGACGTCATTTGCGACAACTGTGAAGTGAAAAAACTCGTGGTGATCCGCCGAGGATGAGCTTTTAATAAGGAAACCATGGGTTAAGCCGTGAACGCAATGATAGCGAAAATGGAAATGCAACGGCTGGGGAAAAACTTGATCTGAGTAAGCCTGCTGTTAGATAGAAAACTAATACACTCAGTAGCAAAAAAAAAAAGCCGAGCAAAATTTTGCTTCCATAAACCGTCATATTCAACCTTCTGTTACTTTTTCAATTATCAATATTTTTTGCTCAATTTTTGACAGAACTATAATTAATGTATTGACCTTATGTGACCAAAATTTCATGTTGATAAAATTTATAAATTTGAAGTTTTGATAACATATGTCGAAAAAGTTGTTTTTGGACATAACAATTTAAAAAATACGTACTCTTGTGAAAAAAATTAGGTAGCATGATAAACATTTCAGCATAGCTTAAAAAAGTATTGGAAATAATGTGGACAAAATTTGAACTGTTTCCATTAGGGGGTTAGAGCCCCCGCCGCCCCCCAAGACGCACCCCCCCAACTCACTATTTCTCTCCCTCACAACACACTGACCAAACACAAAAAAAAAAACAAAACAAAAGCGCGACGCCTACACAGAGAGATTGTTACTTATGTATACACTCACATCCACACAGCGCACCAAAAAACCCCACACCCCCCCCAAAAAAATACAAAATATTTTTTTTATTAATAAAATAATAACTCCCGCCGCAACAAAATCCCAAACAACCACCCAACCGCCCCCTACCACCCCCCACGTAGTATTTAATAACGCAAGCAGCGCGCTGAACCACCCCCCCCCACCCCAAACAACCCCCACCCCCACCAAAAAAAAAAAAAAAAAAAAAAAAAAAAATTGAAGTAAAAACCACCATTTTCAAAACTACCATGAACTTTCAGTCAAATTTACTACACTGATAGGCAAAATAAAGTGCCCACCTCATCGTTTTTTCAATTTCTCTCATATACTTGGTTCAAATTAAAGTAAACACAGTGTAGTTTTTTTCTTATTTAATTTTTTATATTCTTTTTAAGTTTCACTTATGGAATACTGAAAAAAAAGGAGTTTTACTTAAAGAAAAAAAAATGAATATGTGTTGAAAAAAAAACAGTGACAAAATAAAGTGCCCATTTCAAAAATCGATATGTTTTCGATAAGTTTCCATTGGAAGACCCCTCGATTGTTTATGTTTTGATATTTTGACATGTTTTGAAGCAAACGGCTCAACCTGGTGCATTTGTATACGTGATCGCATTTGATTCAATTGAAAAAAATGGAGAACGCAGTGCTTTCGAAAGCAATTCCCTTGTGTATCCGAAAATTGGTCGTTCGTGATGTGCAAAACGGTGAATCGCACCGGGTTGTTGCTAAGAAGTACAGTATCAGTAAGGCAGCGGTTGGCAAAATTCTTCTGAAGCTTAAAACGTTTGGATCAGTGGTGGATCGCCCTGGCAGAGGCAGGAAGCGGAAAACGGATGCGAGAACGGACACCAAGATTATGCGCGAAGTCAAGAAGAACCCGAAGGTAACTGTCCGCGAGATCCAGGAAACCCTTCAGTTATGAGTTTCCGGTCGAACTGTTCGTCGCCGCCTCGTAGCACAGGGGTTGAATAGCAAACTTGCCCGGAAGCGCCCATTTATCTGCAAGGCAAACAAAGTCAAATGACTTAAGTTTGCTAAGGAGCATGCTGATAAGCCCCTAGAGTTCTGGAAAACGGTTCTCTGGACGGACGAATCAAAATTTGAGCTGTTTAACGAAAAGCGGCGGGTTCGTGTTTGGTGCAGATCGGGAGAGGAGCTTCAGGAGCGCATGGATGAAGCATGGAGGAGGAAATGTGATGGTCTGGGGGTGTTTTTCGTGGGATGGAGTGGGAGGCATTGTGAAAATCGACGGGATAATGACGGCAGATTCTTACATCAACATCCTGCGAGAAAATCTGGAGGTTTCGCTGATTCAGACGGGCCTTGAAGAGAAGTTCGTATTCCAGCAGGACATCGACCCGAAGCATACTGCCAAGAAGACCAAGTCTTTCTTCCGGTCTTGTCGGATCAAACCGCTGGAATGGCCTCCACAAAGCCCGGACTTCAATCCCATCGAGAATTTGTGGGCGATTCTCGATGCCAGGGTTGACAAAACTGGTGTTACCAATAAAAATAACTATTTTGAAGCCCTGGAGCGCGCCTGGGAAGAGCTAGATCCACAGCACCTAAAGAACCTGGTCGAGAGCATGTCGAAGCGCCTGCAGGAGGTCCTGAAGGCCAAAGGAGGACACATCAATTATTGAAATGCTTTTATTTTACTTTAATTTATGTTTTCTGTAGCCTAAATGAAGTGGGCACTTTATTTTGTCACTGTTTTTTTTTCAACACAAATTGATATTTTTTTCTTTAAGTAAAACTCCTTTTTTTGTCAGTATTCCATAAGTGAAACTTAAAAAGAATATAAAAAATAAGATAATAAAAAAAATACAGTGTGTTTACTTTAATTTGAACCAAGTAAATGAGAGAAATTGAAAAAACGATGAGGTGGGCATTTTGTTTTGCCTATCAGTGTACGTTCATCTTCATTATTAAAATATTAACAAAAAAATTTACATCTCTCATTCAATTTTTTTTTTTCTTTATTATCACTTCCATTATAAAATCGGTGTTGAAGTAGGAATGAAAAAAAGAAAATAAAAAAACGCAAAAAAAGGCCAACCCAAAAAAAAAAAAAAATAAAATAAAATAAAATAATTTTTTTTTTTTTTTTTTTCTTATTTTTATTTTTTAAATTGTAAAAAATTTTAAAAAAAAAATAACTAAAAAAAAAAAAAAAAAAAATTTTTATATTAAAAAAAAATTAAAAAAAAAAAAAAAGTAAAAAATTTAAAAAAAATGACTCCAATTGATTGTTCATGACTGCTACTAACACAGACTTCGCTATTAAGCACCTCTCTTGTTTGGGACTGATAGAAAACTTGTTAACATTGGTGGTAGTTGTCGGTCGTACACTCTTAGAAAATATCATGTAAATTTAAATCTTCTTGGATACACATAAAAGGAGCGGCCCATAAGACAGAAATTTGCGTCTGTTCATAAATTTACAAGACACTTAAACTGCAATGATAATTTACATGACATGACGTAAAAATAAGTTGAGGAATACAAAATGATATTTTCCAAATGCCGCTAATCATAATGCAAAAACGAATGCTTCATGATAGCTATTTCAATCTCAAGGACCTAGTTCTAGTTCCCGTCAGAAAAAAAAATCGAAATTTGGTAATGAAATTTAATAATACAAAAAGTTTTTCAATGTAGTGTTAATAAATAGCTCAATCTTATCCTGTAGGATTAATTTTGTTCCTTCATCTCCAAATTCGAGGTCTACTCCTTCATTCATCTTCAAAATGAGAATATTCAAATTAAATTAGTGCTAAGCCCGGTCGTTGGCCATCGCCAAAAAATATTTTAAGGATGCTAGAAGTTGTCGCTTTAGATTGATGTTTAGATTGATGAATGTCATAAGCAAATGAACTCGTGCTATGCTGCGTTTTTATTTTAAAAATAATTTGCAAGCATTACAATAACGTGTAATAAAATTCTATCTGTTAAATATTTTATTCAACGTGGAGCACTCTTTTTAAAATCTATCACGGTAGAGAACACATTTTAAGGTGTACCTTGTTATGATGCGTGAAACCGACTGCGTTCAAAATAGGTCTGATCTTGTTATAAAAACCAAAGACAACGATCATGTTAATTTCAGGCTTTTAAATCTATTAGGAATTAAGCCTAGTGGCTTTTTTTAACGCATTACGGACTTAGATTTGAGCTTATCAAATATATTCTAGAAGCCGTTGTAAATGTAGCATCCGGAACGTGATTTTGAGTGTGAAAGTATTTATTATTTTTGGATTCAAGTTAGGATTTAACAATACGAATATCAGCTTAGTTGTGTTTGTTAGAGCTGTTAGTATTGTGCTGCGCGGACATAAATTATTAAATTAGAGTATTTTCCCGCTTTGTCGCGAGTGAATTGATGATTATAAGCAGTTTAGAAATCTATATAGAGTCGCCTCTTAGCGGGGGATTTTGATTATTGACAGAGTGTGGAGAGAGAAAAAAGAAAACCAGTGCAATGTAGAAAACGGCCATTTGCTGGTCAGAAGCAAAGAACGTAGATAACGCGTATGCGCGTGACTGGCATATAATTTCAGATGCACTCACCACGTCGTGTACAGAGGGAGAGCTGTAAAGTTTTGTTTTTCTTACGTTGCACAATGATTGTGACTTTCAAGTTAAATTTCTTCTCGAAAGTGTTTTTTTACCTGTGATTTAAATTAAATTGCATTTGTGCGCAAAGTACTAATTGTATTCGGGCTGTTCCATTCGAAAAGGATGATGTGAAAATATTTGCCGAATAGCGGAGTGCTACTTCTGTAGAGACACAAATGCATCTTTCAGCATCATAGGGAAGCCGTCCAAATGAAGATTGTACATCAGCAACAATTTTTGGTGAGATCTATCTGATTATAACTAAATTTGAACGATACTGCTAAATACGTGCCATCCTCAAAACAATAAGATTTGATGATGGAAGTGTATGCACAGTACCTAAATCCATTTGATGTTTGAACTGTGTCTATGCGGGGTTTGTTGTAAGTGAAAGTGACCTCGGAATGGACGTGAGTAACCAGGCATTCTGAAGTGGGTCACTGGAACCCAACAGAGCTATCACCTTCCAACTCTCGGGCTAAAAATGTTTGTCGAGTCGACAACAGTTCGTTTAACATCAAACATTTTTCTTCCATAAAAAACTGCCGGACGGTGGGCGTTGGATTGCACACACACACACACACACACACACACACACACACACACACACACACACACACACACACACACACACACACACACACACACACACACACACACAACGCGCGCGCGCGCCTAGGAAAATCAGGGAAGCCACCAGGGGACATCTTATAGGCCCATCCCAAGTAACAATTTTAGTTTTATTCCAGCCGAATAGCACTTCTCCGGCTTTGTTGATAAAACTACATTCAAAACTGTTTTGTCTACCAACACCTCCTCTATGCTTCTTTGAAGCTGAAATTTGTACAATATGGCCCACTCTATAGACGGTTGTAAAAACAAGTTAATAAAACCTTTATAAGAACATAAAGATTTTGAAAATGTTCTAGTAAAAGATGTTATGACCACTTGAGAACCTTCATAAAACCTATTGGCTGCCATTAAAACCAGAATGTGACTAAATGGCCACAGCTGTCAAACTTCACTGTGAAATCAAGGTTGGTTTTTGTTGTTCTGCTTTGTTTGATTCTCTGATCTTCTGATTCATTTAGCAGTCAAAAAAAAGGTCTAGTGTTGCGGGAAATTATGTTTGATAGCAAAATATCCAAAAACAAATTGTGTTTTTTACAGCGTATTATGCTCCAAATTATATGCGCAATTATTTTTATGATGAATATTGGCAAGATTAGAGCCAAAAATTAATGCGCCTCGGAAATTATGCGAATTTACAGCAAAATAAATCAAATTAAAACAAATATATTCGGTAAATTAATCATGAATTTCCTGAAAAGTGCTTGGAATTGGATGAGATTATTAAAATAATGCCGAAATTAGTCTCCAATCTATAGGTTATTTGCAAACCATTGAAAATTTGATGCATTTATTTTTCCACATTTCAATTATTTCTTATAATTCAATATGGCGATTTGAATCAAATCACAGTTTTGCCATAAAGCCAATTTTTCTTCGCAATGACTATTATAAAACTATTTGGTCTTATGGCGACTTCCTTCAATGCCAATTTGCCGTTTAATGCATTTACTGGAGGCAAAATGGTTTTAAAATGCTTTTTCAACTGACCATAATAATATAAAATAGATGAGTCCTAAAACGGCATTTCAATACAGCATTTTACGAGTTCATAAAGTCGAAATAAAACCTTTGATAGGAGTAAATGGAATTTGGGAAACTAGGTTTTAAGATCGTTGTAAACAAGCTGTGTAGGTTCTCATAAACCTGACTAAAATATGAAACTTATTGGCAACTCTTGGTGCCATCATAAAACTAAATTGATTTCTAGTGGCTTTCATAAAACTTTAATAAAACTTAATAAAGCAGGATGGTGTTAGCAATGTTACTTGGGATATGCCTGCTGTATACCCTTGGGAAGTTTCTGGAAAGGATCATCCTTAACAGGCTGACGCAGTGCATGGAGAGCGATCATGACCTTTCAAAGAGACAATTCGGATCTCGGAAATGGGTCTCAACAGTGGAAGCAATCCGGATAGTCGTGCAGAGAGCAGAGAAGGCATCAAAGCAGAAAAGGAGAGGCAACCGGTTCTGCGCCGTAGTGACGATCGACGTTAAATACGCGTTTAACAGCGCTAGCTGGGAGGCTATCGCCGCAGCACTGCACAAAATGTGTGTACCTGGCTAACTGTGCGGAATACTAGGGAGTTACTTCCAAAACAGAGTACAGGTATACGAAACAGAGTTGGGGCAGAAATCTATCAGGATCACGGCGGGGGTGCCATAAGGCTCGATTCTCGGCCCAACGCTGTGAAACGCAATGTACGATGGAGTATTAACGCTGAAGTTGCCTAATGGAGTTGAGATCGTCGGTTTTGCAGATAATGTCGTCCTTACGATAACGGGCGAGACTCTGGAAGAGGTAGAGATGCTGACGGTGGAGGCGATGAACATCATTGGAACGTGGATGACTGGAGCTAAACTGCAGTTGGCTCACCATAAGACGGAGGTGCTGGATAGCAACCGCAAAGCAGTTCAGCGGGTTGACATCAACGTCGGGGGACACGTAATTCCGTCAAAGAGTGCATTAAAGTACCTGGGGGTGATGGTTGATGACCGCTTGAATTTCAACGCGCACGTCGACTACGCCTGTGAAAAGGCGGCGAAAGCGATCAATGCGGTAGCGAAGATCATGCCGAACGTCGGTGGACCGAGAAGCAGCAAGAGGCGACTTCTGACGAGTGTGTCAACTTCAATTCTGAGGTATGGAGCCCCAGCCTGGGCCACGGCGTTGAAAACTGAGCGTAATGGTGGGAAACTGAACAGGGTGTTTCGACTCATGGCCATGCGAGTCGCGAGCGCCTACAGAACAATTTCGTCGGAGGCAGTATGCGTTATCGCTGGCATGATGCCCATTTGTATCACCCTAGCCGAAGACGTCGAATGTTATCAGCGGAGGGATATCAGAAATGCGAGGAGAATCATCAGAACGGACTCGTTGGCTAAGTGGCAGCAAGAGTGGGACAATGCGGTGAAAGGAAGGTGGACCCACCGGCTCATCTCAAATGTGTCAGTTTGGGTAAATAGGAAGCATGGAGAGGTGAACTTCTATCTGACACAGTTCCTCTCCGGACACGGCTGCTTCCGAAAGTATCTGCATCGATTTGGTCACGTTTCTTCACCTTTTTGCCCAGAATGCGTGAACCTGGAGGAGACACCAGAGCACATCGTCTTCGAATGCCCTAGGTTCGAGGAAGTGCGCAGGGATATGCGCTGCGTGACAGTCGACGATGTTGTCGAAAAGATGTGCCTCGAAGAATACACATGGAACGTTGTTGATAGGACAGTATCAAAGATACTGTCCGAGCTGCAGAGAAAATACAGGCGAAGTGACCAATGATCCAGCGTCACTGACTAGAGCCACTGCAAGACCGATCGGTTCTGGAGGAATTCTTGCGTCGGGGACCTCCCTGTCGGAGTAGGCTAGTTCCATCGCCGGGGCTAGTTGAGTAGAATGCGTCGTAGCACTGGTTTCGGGTCGCCGGGGCGCCAGCGAACCAGACGCTAGGCTCCCCCGGAATCGCTGGACTGACTTCGGCGCCCTACCGGTCGGTTGGAGTGAGGGGGGAGTTCCGCTGAGAGGGAACTCTTCGTCGGCGTAGGGTAAACCCACCGTCGGGAACTACTCTAGTCGTCTGTGTCAAGAGGTGGGAGCTAAATGGCTCAGGAAGTGGGAGCTAAATGGCTCACCGTTGTTCGGTTTCGGGAGAACTTCCACTGCCGGGGAATCCTCCGTCGGAGTAGGGTACACCCACCGTCGGGGCTACTCGAGTCGATTGCGTCGAGGTGTGGGAGCTAAATGGCTCAGGAAGTGGGAGCTAAATGGCTCAGGAAGTGGGGGCTAAATGGCTCGACCAAACTAGGTGGGAGGTAAACGGCTCTAGAAAGGAGCAAATTGAGAGTAGAGCAGAGGTCCAGCAATAAAAAAAAATTAAGGTTACTGTGAAGGAGAGATGCAGATTTTACAGCCCGCTTAAAAAAAAAAAAAGAAAAAAAAAAAAAACCCACACAAACACACGCAAGTTAGTATTTAACAATACATCAAAAGCAAACACACAACTGAGTCATATTTATCATTGAGTCTTTAAGAATTTAAGTACAACAAGGATTACATCAAACGTTATATTCATTATTTTTAAGAGTGTAGCGTTTATAAATTAAATAAGAAACCACCACACTAATTCTAGCATGTGCAGTATTAGCGCTCGTGAAACGTTGCATCGGATATCAACCGGTTCTAACGGTGTTGAATTGTAAGGAGTTAATTTTCTGGGAAAATTAAAGTAAACAAATGGTATTAGTATAACAGTGTTGGTTTACTACATTTCTTTCCATTGATACAATCACCCATGTCAGGTAAATGTGTACATGCCAAACAAGAAAGGCCTTTTGGCTATTATATTAACAATAAAACTATCAATATGCTAATTCAACCAAGCGATCGTACCCTGTACAAAACTTTTCTAAATTGTTTTGAGAATTATTTGCTGTCGACTTTGTTTTCCATCCAGAAAACGATGAACCTCTACGTATTTCTGGCGCAGAAATTAGCTGAACCAAATTTCATGGGCTTCTGCAGTGTTTTCAATGTCGGCAGCATACACTATGCGTTGAATATACGCCACAAATCGAGGGAATGTGTCCTAAAACCATCGGTTATAAGCAGAAGAAGGTGGACCAGTAGTTTTCTTCGAGAATTCCTTCCTGGAAAAAGGTTAAAAACGGTTGGTGTGACCATTCTCCATATTATAATTTTGAAGAAAGGCTTGCCGTTCAAATTATATTCGGTATGGAAAAAAAACGGTACAACTTTTCAGCATATGTGCAATCCTGCAGGTTTTTCTCCAACAAAATCAATTAATTTTATCTTGTACTGCTAAAATATTATCAAATTCCTGAAAGCATTCTTGATTTCTCGCTCTACTGCCATAAACCTAAGTACATTTTCCAATTTGGCTTCAATTCCATAAAGCTTAGTTTTCATTGTAATAAGTTCACTGCTGAAATCCTATTTACTTGACGAGGATATGCCCTCCGGTATCATCAATTAATCATTTACTAAAACATCCGCATCACCTGATGCCTGTTCACCAACTATTTCCGCCTAGTAGTCATATCCGAGCTCTATGTTCTGTTTGCCATTCTTAAGTTTTCATGATCTTTGTATTTTTCTTGTAACCATTTCCTTGCGGGTACATTTAATTTAGTGTGTTGTGCCGATTCATGTGTTTATCTCGTAGTTTTCAACTGGCGTTGACGCTTATTACTACTTGCCTTTACTTCAACGGTTTTACTCATTCACGTGTGGGTGAAAATAGCGAACGAAATTTTCCTTCTTCACTTTTCATATCATACTCGCCAGCACCAATGAATGAATCCATATGGAGACGTATCGAGTGGAAAATGAGTAACCACACAGGAAGTCGTAGCAGTAGCAGTAGTACGAATAACGTAAGCGAAAACAGCTACGCAGGTGTTGTAAGGACGCGCTCTCATTTGTGACCAATGATTACACGCGTTTGCTCTACAGGCACAAACACATACACCTCCTCTAGGACATTACACTCAATCCCTTTTTTATGCAATTTTAAAAACTAGTTGCATTGAATTGAATCCAAAACCGTGGATAAAAATCATTAAATTCGTACATAAACACACCCAACATCAGCTCTATTAGATGTAAGACAGCACCATCAACCATGTTCTAGGGTGCCTGACTGTAGTGTCTGAATAAACCAAACAACTGCAGTTTGCTTAAGAAGAGAAAAAGAGTGAGCAAGAGACAAATGGGAGAAAGTTATGTTGCTTGTATTGTTTTATACCATATCAGGGTCGCCAGGATATATAGACAATATTTATTTATTCCTTGGCGTCATGGTTGATTTCTACTTAACCCCTTGTTCATAACCTCTGAACATGGGGTTATTCAAAAGATCCGAGAATCGTAAAAGATTTCAGTTTCTATTTGGAAGATTTTGACCAACATTTTTTCCAACATCTAAAATTGGGAGCGTCACTAAATTGGCCAGCTTTTGAAAGTTAATACTCATTCATCGCTTGTTAAATTTTCTAAAATTTTGCATCAATAGATTGGAATGTCTAGCAGTTGGTTGCATTATTCAAAATTCTAAGTATTCTGTAATAATGTAAGAATGAATAATCAACAACATGTAGAATCATGTCTTATAACTGTGAAGATCGATGATTCCAATCGATTTCCCGTGAGTGATACTAACACAGGCTTCGCTTATAAGTATTTATTGTGTTGGGTTTGTTATAAAACTTACAAATAATCAGGGTACGAGTTGAAATGATGCCCGTGCTAGACATAACCCAACAAACAGTTCAAAGCGATGAATAAACACCCATGTTATTTAAATGTGGAATAACAGCTGCCAGAGCTGAATAAATCTGTAGTCGTTTTGTTTTAATTGATTACTTGCATTTGGTTTAAAAACATATTTTTTAAGTTGTAATATATTTTTTATTTCTCTACTGTTCAATCATTAGGGAAAGCCACAGAGAACAGACATCCAAGCTCGAACATTTTTTTCCCAACTTACTGTGTAAATTTTTAAAAGCAAACTGTTGGAAAAGCAACGCCGCCTAGTCTAGGTTTCACCAAACCAAAATTGACAGACTATCAAATCTCGAGGTGGGCAAGTGGCGCCATCAACATACGATTCACCAAAATTAACGAAAACGAGCTGTAATTTTAAAATGGTAGTTACAGAAATTTACACACGTAGGGCACTCAAGCTTGGATGTCTGTTCTCTGTGGGAAAGCTTAGAAAACATGGAATAAAAGCATGTAACTCCAAAATCTTTATTATTATATAACAGAACAGCTAGATATAATTCTTGAAAAACGTTTAAACAATCATTCCTAAACGTATTGTTCAGCGACTCCTAAAGCAGTCAAACTTGAGCCTAAAAATGGATTTAATCAACATAAAAAAAAAGTAATTGAAGCTCAAGAACCATTGTATAAACTTCAGTCACATGATTTTAATAATGAGATACTGGCTGATTACAAACAAACCCTTGTTCATCTTAAGTACAATAAGTACAATCACAATTCGTTGAAACGATGACTCAACAACGAAAGTGTTGGTATAAGACAGTGCTAAAAGATATTAATTAAGACATTTATCAGGCAATTGTACAACGCTTAATCGATCATGTAAAACTACCGTTTTTGTAATGGAACGTTTATAGAGCAGTTATAAAACTCTATTACCTCATAGTCAAAGTTCTGTGTATGTGACTGCTAACTAACGATTTTTAAACAATGTCATGCAAATTAGAGACTGAAGATTTAAATACGGCTATTAATTGTGTCAAATGTATAACCAAGGATGGAGAAGATGGAGAATGAGGCAGCCTTCAATCCAAGGATCACGAGTTCAAGACTGGGATCGAGCAAAGTCAAATTTGAGTACTGTACTTTAAAAAGTTTTTTCAAACAAATGAAGAAATATAAATATAACAAGTAATAAATCAACTATACCAACGACTGCTAAGAATAAATAAAAGCAAAACAAAAAAACGTCGGGTTCTTGAATATTTTTTTTTGTTAATCATTGTTTAACCATTTGTAAGCTGAACAAAAAATAAGTCACATGAACAGCAACGGTAGAGTACATTTTTTCGTAAAATAATTCTCGGGTATTTTTTTCATTAGGGCGAATCTAACATTGAGGCATTCTCTCCGGGCTCACTCTCTTACATTTATTACAGCGCCATTAGAAAACTTTCGAGGCATTTTTTAGTACAGCTCGAAACACAACAGTGCTGGCTAGCATACTCTACAAATAGTAGAATGAAAAACGTAAAGGTGATTGGAATATGAATGAAAGAGAAAGTAGTCAAAGAGAGTCTCTCAATGTTAGATTCGCCCTAATAAAAAAAAATCTCAGAATTATGCTCTCTTAAAGTAAATTTGTTTAAGGCTAAACATTATTTTTGTTTAAGAGATAATGGTTGATGCATTATTTGTACAACTGTTTTATTTGTAAAGTGCTCCAAGAGTTGAGTTGATGCTTTACAATGGTTATACCAATTGTTAAATAATGTTAGATGTGTAATAAACACAAATGAAAATCGTCGAATAAACATTTTTATTCAAAAGTTGTTAAGCAGTGGATGTTGAATAGATTCTCCATTTTTGAGTAAACAAAGGTTGAAAAGAAGTTTTGATTCAAAATAAAATGACGGTTGATAAGCATTAAGTTCAACAGTGAATTTGAAGAAACGCTTTTACAAATTAAAATTGTTACTTGGGAAGTTCACAACTGAAGGTTCTACTTTAGTTTTGATCTTCCGTGCCACAACCGGTTCGCAATAAGGAAAAGGCAAAGTTCCGACCAAACCATTGTAGTTTCCTGTCAGTCGCATTCACGGGCTTCTCCAGAAGGTCAACTGATGTTATCTGCTGCCCAAAAGAACTGGAAAAAAGATATAAATATCTATCGTAGATATAAATATCTGTCCTTGCATGGACGATCAATTTAATTTTCCTAGTAAAGAGTTTGTTTTACCGACATTTTCATGTTCGAGCCTGACTTACCATTACATATTCTAGAACACAGCAAATGTGAACAGTAATAAACAAACTTTCCGAAAACAAGTTCAATTTTTTGATATTTGATGGCTTGTAAAACAATCCCCCTGCAATTCTTCACTTTGTTGAAACTACTAGGTGGGGTGAATAGCAGCCTTGGTAAAACACCAGACCAGAAGCACGAGAGCCGAACTTGACTGCAAACACACCACATCGCTGTAATTCACCACTTTAGTTTCGTGCTTATAGAACGCAATGGACGTGACACGAGTGTACAAGCTCGTGTTTTGCTTTTGACACCGTGTTTGATTTTTGGGAAAATACCCGTGGTTACGATCACAAGAAAGCTCTCAACATACACCCAGAATGACACTGGTTACCACGGACGGAGCAATGCTCGTCGGATGATTTAAAAAATTAGATAATTTGACTTATTGGTTTGTTGTCTTGGCTATTGGGTGACGGGCGCATAATTTGATTGAGTCTTAAAATCACGGCACGGTTAGTAATAAAATAAAATAAACCATGCGTGTTTTCCGCAATTGTACACAATCGGAAAGACTCGGCTGTGGTGTTTGTCGAAACATCAAACACAATGTCCGAAGCCAAAACACGAGCACTGACATTGGTGTTGTACCCACCGCGTTGCGTGTTAGTCTGGAAGCACGAAGTCAAAGTGGTGAGTTTAATGCACGTGCTAGCGTGGTAAAAAGTAGCTCGGCGTGCAGTGTAGTGTTAGGACATAGCTGGTGAAAAGGAACTTCCTTGACCGCCAAAATGCGATGCTACTGCAAAAAAGGTTAAAAAGCCTTGTAGTCCGTTAATATTGAGGCATATACGCCAAATTTCAGTGCGATACTGCCAACAACCAATGTGCAACTAGCGATTTGAAATTGGTTCACTGTTGTAGAACCCCTAGTTCCGAAGTTCACCTTGCAGTCTGCACCTTGCCATGCACTCTTGCACTTTGCAGTACCTTTGGGTACAAGTATCTTTATTTTTGTTTTGATTCGCTATGTTATTTTGGCAGAATATTAGAGAGTGTATTGGTGTGAGTAACGGTCTTAGGGTCGAATCATTAAGCTTGGGACGATAAAAACGATTTTCGTTCTCTCATAAAAAATTATTTTTGAGACGGTTTTCTGGAATTTTCTGGCATACTCTTCGTGGACTACCTCGAAAACAATAAAACCATCAACAGCGAGTATTACTGTGCATTATTGGACCAATTGCAAAACATTTAAAAATTTCATTCCCAAGGAGGTTACTTAGCCCCCCCCCCACTTAGTAGGTATGATCTTTCTCAATTTTAGCAAAAGTCAGATGATGGCCGAATAAAAAAAAACAATTAAGTCGATACGTAAAAATCGTTCAACAGTGCTTATTATCACCGAAAATAATCGGTTGCAATCTGACAAGAATTATTTACTTTGGATAATCACATATCAATGAAATCGCTGCATCAGGCATATCAGGAAAAAACTCACTAGACGAAAACCTTTACAAGCAAAACAAACAAGTGAGCAGCACCGAGGGGAAGGTGGTGACATCCTTTTGCGCCTTGGACCGAGTGGACGGTTTAACTGGTCAAATCGTAAAAATGTACCTCCAAAGTATTGTCATGCGGAACCACCGGTCCAAGTTGACAGTTTGGAGTAGCAATCTGAAGACAATGGTCAAGGAATTTTTTGTTGTTGATTATGGATGATGAGACATACCTAACCCTGGACGACAAGGGACGCATAAGGGACCTGATATACTACGCCCCCCTTCAAAGCTGTGAGCAGCGAGATCTCGCACACCTAATTATCGAAGAAGTTTCTCCCATTGCTGACCATTAGTGCGAAGAGAATATCGAAAACACTTCTTAGTAAGATTTACAGTACCAAATGCCTGCCAGAAGTGGCCTCCGTCACCCGGAAGCATCATTTGGGAGATAATATTATGTTTTGTCCGAACTTGGAATCGGTATAACTGATAAAGTTTATTTATTTTAAGTAATGATAACTTGTGTTAAAAAAGTTGTTTTTATAGAAAAAAAAGTCGTGCTGAAATATGTAAAAAGTCGTGCCAAGAATATGTATTTGATTCTTGGCTTTTGACAGCTTGGCTTCGTTTACTGAATCTGCTGGACTTGCTCCAAGAGTGAACGATTGACTCTTCCCACGAAGTATAACTAATGCAATATAAATTTATCATTCATTTGTACAAGTTATAACTAATGCAATATAAATTTATCATTCATTTGTACACGGGATATTAATCCCACAAAGAGGGAGACAGGACCTTAAGTCGCCACGTGGATTCTATTGTTGTAAATCGCTAGAGTAAGTAGGAGAGCAAGAGGCTAGATCATTGTTTAGGCAGAGCGTAGGTTAAACACTTTTATATCGGTAAAGTCATGTGCTAAAGAGTAAGGGTAAGCCTATTTATTAAAAAGACTGTATTTTGAAAGCTGGTCCGAAAGCGAGAGAAAATCATTTAACTTCAGGTTGAGACTGAAGGTAAGATTTCCTGATCGAGGAAGAGATGATGACCCGGTTTATCACTCTTCAATCAGAGTGGCTGTCAATATCTGCTAACAGGTTATGGGCCCAGGGCTACGACGAATCGACAAGAATAGGAGCTAATTCTTGGAATTGTTCAGGCGGAGGCCATCTCTGTGGAACAATTTGTTAGGGTTTACTTAGTCGGAGACAATTTTTATGAAGAGTAAACAAAGGGACTTGAGAGAGGTTTCGCTCAGGCGGAGACCATTTTCTTATGATCATACATTGATAAAAAAAAACTTTTGACGAGACTATTGTATACGGCCCTATTTTATTTTGCTGTTATTTTGATTTCTCTTTTGGTTTGCAAACGTTGAAAACCGTCTCAAACAAGTTGTTGTTCCAATGTTTAAGGGGGATCATAAGGCGTTCCCATTTTGATAGAAAAGAATGGAACAGCATTTCAAATACTGTAGGATTATTGCATACTCTTGAGAAAACTCCCGAGGAAGAAGATTACTTCATGCCGGCGGAAGAGTCTACAGCCGAGGAAAAGACTGAGAGAAAAACTGCATTGCAGAAGCGGCTTATGGAAGAAGATGCAGCTCTGTTAATGAGCTATGGCTTGTTTTAGATGATGAGCCGATGGGGCATGTTATTCATTATAACTATGCTAAAGACATTATGAAGCGATTGGGGAAAATTTTTCAGAAGCAAGAACCGATGACATTGTTTGAGCTTCGGGCGAAAATGTATTCGCTAAAGTCACAAGATTTTATTTCTTTGAAGCAACTCCTTGCTGCACACCAACATATCGTATGAGAGATAGAAAGTATGGGAGAGGCTATTGGGGGTATCGAAAAATGGAATACCCTACTTGTTGCTATACCACAAGAATTTCAAAATTTGAGTGGTGCCCTTTCACTATTGCGGAAGGATGATCTGGAGCAAGTGCAGCAACTTTTTCTAGACGCCGAAGAAACGAACAGTAAGAAGAACTATTCGGGACCATTGCAGTTTGCACTATAGAGACCAGATCAGAGACCTCAGCAGAGACAGGACCAGAGACACCAACACAGATCGGAACAGAGACCAGAGCAAATACGGAACAGATATTTCGAGTGTGGCCATTTCGGCCATAAGAAGCGTAATGGTTGCGAGCACGCCGCCGTAGAGAAGCTGCGAGACCGGAGTTCAGAAGTCACCCGGGAGGGCAGCACAGGGATATGGCTACGGTCACTCGCAAAAATGGCGCAATCATGGTGCGCATTCCGTTGGGTAAGCTCCGAGACGACATCGTGCGGGATTGCAAGGTGGTGAAAATAAAATATGGACAAGATGCCGGTAGAAGAAGCATATTCCATCAGTTTTGAGACGTCGCGGCTACCATCAATACGGCCAAGCAAGGCTAAATGATGCAGTCGACGAAGGCTGGTACTATAAATGTCCGAACAAATACAAATCATAATGTTATACATGCTGAATAATGTTCTTTTGATTCTGGATGACACTGGGACTTCTGTCCTCTTCAGAAATGGTGGGGTGGAAATTTTTGATGAAAATGGGACGTTGATCCTCACCAGAGAAATAATTGATGGAGTGTATGTCCTCGACATTGAGTTTGTTGAAAATTCAGATAAGGCACTTTCGGAATAGAATTTAGTGAGAAATGAGTTGTGGCATATTTGGTTCGGTCATTTGCGTTTCCGAAATTTAGCTAAACTGGTTAAGGAGAGAGTGATTGAGAGATTGTATATTGAACCATCCGCCATGTCTGGTAGCCCTTATATAGTTTATGTCTGCCCATGGTAGCCTCAGGCAACACTTGCATCGATTCGGACACGGAGAGTCACCCTTCTGCTCGGAATGCGCAGACGTCCAAGATACACCGGACACGTGGTATTTGTCTGCCCACGATTCGGATCATTTTCGAAGCGAGATGCTTGCCATCAGTGGGGCAGATATCAGCCCAGTTTACATCGTCTATAGAATGTATCGTGACGAAAGTGCGTGGAATGCGATTTACGGAGCCATTTTGCAAATTATGTCGGCTCTACAGCGAAAATGACGGGAGAATCAAGCGAGTGGATGAGTGGAGTAGCGGATTATCGGTCTCGGGGGATGTTCCAATGTGGGGGAACTCTCCGTCGTTGTATGTTAGATCCGCTGTCAGGAGCTACTCGAGTCGATTGCATCAGTATGTGGGAGCTAAATGGCTTACCGTGGTAACTTGATACCCTGCATCTGGGGTAGCTTGGTAAAAGAATATGTGCTCGATCGCATACTACCGTTCAAATGCCCTCCGCTCGTTTTCAACTTGTATCTCTCAATTTCATAGCCTGCTGTTACGCTAAACGGAACTATCAATATTTTTTTTTCATATCTTTTCGTTCTAGCAATAAATTACTGTCCACTCCTAGAGCCTCTCATGTTGATGGGAAATTATCTGCTTCTGACAAATTTCATCAACTTGATTGTGGCTAAAGTCAGTTACATAGCAGTTAATTTGACTCATTTGCAACAAGTGCGCTACTAGAGAATCTTGAGACTTATTGTAGGGGCACCTATATCTGTCTTCTATAACAATGACTTTTTGTACTATCGTGCATATACTGGGTACTTTGGTTAGTGGGTGCGGTGGTGACTTTCTTCTCAATCGGAAGTGATTGTGCTAAGGATGACTCCAGCGAACCTGGTGTCTCGTATTGTGTGTAAACGTTTGTTTTTGTAATGTAGCACTACGCCACCAGGCGACCATTCGAGAAGCTGAATTGAGACAGAGCTGCATTGGAAGCCAAACCAATTGCAACGATGGTACTTTACCTGAGGAGATCAACCATGGTGGCATTCATCTGGAATCTGAAGAAAATTTGTCGGATGGTGATTTTTTACATTCTAGAAAATATGCTGGCTACGTTCTTCGGAATATTTCAGCAGTTTTGATCTACAATTCTGGTGAGCACTTTCCATTATGTTGAGCGATCGAGGAGTGTCTTCGTGCAGATTATTGCGTGAACAAACGTATCAGTTACTGGTCCCGTTTCACAGTGACATGCGATGTTTTCAACGAATTATTCCTCATCGTATCTTCATCCACAAGGTGTGCAAACGTCAATGCTAATGCTAAAAATCAACTCTCAAGCGTTACTTAAAATTTACCTTGATTTCCCAATGAAAAAACACCATCACACTTTAGGAGTGGCTCCAATAGTATGCTTAGTGTTGGTTTAAATTGGTACTTATATTTATATTTCTGTAATACGCATCTCCGTAAAATCATATGCATGGAAAATAGTATGGAAATACGGATGAACAGTTTCACTAACTATTGTGTCATCTACCAAGATGACACCCACTAAAAAAATCTCCCACTAACAATTACCTTTCCGTGGGGTGCAGTACTATAAACCTCCTTTAGCAGCAACGAGCATCAAACTAACATTCATTCTCATCCCTAATTGATTATAATTGATCTACAAGGACGTGGCCGACGCCGTGATTGATCCTATAAATGAGGACGCCAGGCGATGTACATTGAGAATGATTCACATTCCCAAGTTACATTCTGTTCGTTCTCTGTGCAACTTAAGACGACTTCGGTCACTCACGAATGAGCAAACCACGGGTTGTAAATATGCTCATGCTCTTGCTCTTTGTACGACTGAGTAAAAACGACTGTACTTTTTCGCATTGTCAAACCGTGTCAATGTTATCACTGAGAAAAATGTAATTCGTGAACACAAAACTATTGCACATTGATTTAATTGAAATTCGACGTTGAATTGAGCACACACCATCTATTGGTTTGAATTAACTATCCATGATTGTTGGAATAAAAATGATTCACCTTACTTTTAGATTTACCATTTTGTTGGTTGTTTCATAAAGGCAGGCACGTAGGCAAATATTTTTCGCTATGTATTCAATATCTTCATTGGTTTTTTTTTTATTTCTTTATTATCGAGATTTTCAGCCCTGGGCTGGTTCATCTCCCGTCGTGGCATATACCTTTTGGGTATTTGCGTAACTTGTCCGGGGGTAAGATTCGAACTCGTGACTTTGGCGTGAGAGGTATGGATCTTAACCTCTACGTCGGGGTCGCCCCCATCTTCATTGGTTGATTCGATACATTTTTCGTTTCATATAACCAGCTATTTTGTTGTGTTTTTTTGAAATATTTGAATTTTTTGCTAACAAAAACAAATATGAAAAAGATACGCTGAACACCTCCAAACGAAATATTATTGATGTATTTAAACCTTAGATGACGTTAATGCAGTGCTGTCTTCTAAGTAAAGAAAATTAGAAAAATTAAGTTAATTCCAGCATCGCTTGGCTTGAATCGCGCTTATATTTATGTCTGTTCTCTTGAGCTTAAACAAAGTGAGTCATGGTAAAAAGGAATAGTTTTTTTTTTAGAAAACTACAACAAACTTGGTCTGTAACGAGCATACTTGGCTATGATCTGTTGTAGCTAAGCCGTACGATAGCTATTTAGAAAATTAAATTTGATCGACGAACTTGTTAGTTGTTTCAGAGAAGTTTTTTCTCCGTTATAACATGTAGTCAAATGTGTACAGCCTTCATACAAAAAAAGGATCTGGGGACACGGATTTGTTTCACCCTGCCCTGCCACTATTTCATCGGTTGGTATCAAAAGAGAGAAGTTCACATTTTGGTGAGCGCTCTCAGTTGAGTCGCGAAACCGAGACTTTCACAACCCCTCCGGAATCAGAAAACATGAATGGACTACGAGGAAAGCGCGTGTTTTGCACCCTCCTCGTGGTGCTCTACACGAATATTGCACACACGGAAGGGACAGCGCAAGAGAAAGGCGGGCTGGTGCAATTTCCGAAGGGGGTTGATGGTGATGCGGAAAATAAGCATGTGGTTGAAAAACTTACATCCCTTCTGGCACGGTCCTGTGTGTGTGAAGGATCGAAATGAAAATCGCTGCGACGCCTGGTGAACAATCTCGGAAACTTTTCGCCATAATGTTTTCGAGTTTTTTCACTCAAATCTAGTAATATAGATTTTGCCTTAAAATTATTAAAAAAAGTACTATTTAAACTAGTTTAACCGAATTAAAACTACTTTTAAAGCTAGGCGTACGTTCGAGTAAATGCGTTCGTGTAGAAATTAATTCGCTGTAAGTGTTTTTGAGTGGATAAAATCGCAATTTATCTTCGGGACATTTCGGGGGATGAAAATTTTCCACACGGTGAACTAAACTATGGATTAGGACTGAGGATTTGCTTGTGGGTCAACATGATTTTTCGCGTGGTTTTTGGAAATTTCCATGAAAAAATTACTCATTCTTTAGAATCATATTCGCTAAAGATCGTTCGATAGTGTTTCTCATTTCGTACAGTGAAGGTTTTGTTTAATCGTGAAAACTATTTTTCACTTCAGGGTGCTTATCGTGCGTGTTGGGTGACAGCAGTGCAGTTTTTTTTCCTCTCTCAAAGGCGCCTACTGGATACGTGAATCAAATAGGTCCAGTGTTGTAAAATGGATAGATCTACTGGAGACAGCTGAGGACTGTCTGTTTGGTCATGATTTGTGATGCATAAAAAATAGCGATTCTGCATGGATGCAGGGTTGCATTACAGGATACAAATTTTTCAGAACCTTCATACGGCAGAAAGAAGGGCTCTTTGTGTGAATGTTAAACTTACGGTGCTGGTTTGGTGGTGTATCCTTCCACGATGTTTCGCGTATCGGATGAAGGCCAGTGCATGTGTATGAGTAGGAATGTGTGTATCCGCCGTTATAGCAGCGACACATGGAAATCAGTTCATAAACAGAAATCAATATTATGGTGGTATTCTTCATAGTTCCGTTTTTAGTGGTGTAATGAAAACAGATCCCGAAAAAAAGCTGAAAGTCTTGATCATCCACTTCACGTGCATAGAGCGCCAATGTGACATAGCTGCAAACGGTTTCACGATTATCGGTACATACACTATGTAGAGAGAGTTTCTTAATGTACACGATACCATGTGGGTATGATATTATGATAAAAGGATAGAACATGATGAAAACGGATTCGTTTTTCAGCAGGAAGCTGTTTGTGTCTTTGTTTTGAATCCAACACTATACTTCACTGGTTCTCTATATCTCTAATTATATTCACGAAAATCAATTGGGAAATCAAGCTTTGTTTAAAGTTGTGTGCTCAAGTGAGCTTACAAACAATTTAGAAAATATCTCAGAAACAGGCATGGTTTATATATTTATAGATCTTTTTTCCCTTATTATTATTGTTTCAAGTTCTTCCTTAGTTCAGTCGGTTAAGGTGCAGCTACGACGAAAAACCTTGCTGGATCTCAGCCCCGAATCTGGTCTAAGAATTTCTCATAGCAGAAAATTTCTCAAATCCCTGATCATAAGGTATCATTGTACTTTCCACGGAATTATACTATAGCAAAAACTAGGCAGCCTTGAAAATTTAATATTAACTGTGGAAGTGAAGTTGCACAGTAACACTGAGTTTAAACTAGGCAATAAGCTAATTGTGATAAGCAATTCATTTTCAAATTCATAGTAGAGAGAGAGACTGTACTTATAAAAAGAGCATAATTTAATTTAATTCTACATCTCTTTGTGTATTTGTCAACAACAGGAGAGTCAATTGAATAATGATAGTACTCAAATAAAACGCAACAGACACAAATGATAACCAAAAATTTATTTTAAGTCAGATATTTTTGAAACTCTCAGGGAATAAATTAACACATATTAGCTATGTTTTTGCAAAGTTGGTTTTCTCAACCTTTTCTCCTAGGCTAAATGCCCGCACCTTTGACTTAACGCTACCCATCAAATACAGTGCAACACTTGTTCCATCTTTCTTACACCCTTTCTTGCACTCTTGTTCAAATCATTGTCGTTTTTGAAGACCTTCCATGTTTTTCAGAAATTCTCCTTCTTAATCGCCCAGAATTTTCTATTGGGCGAAGTTCTGACGAGTTTGGCGGATTTGTCACCTTTGGCACAAAAACAACATCGTTGGCTTCGTACTATTCCATAACCGGTTTCGCGTTATGGCACCATGCCAGATCCGGCCAAAACAGAGTGTCACCTTCGTCGGACCGGAAGAATGGCAGCAGGCGCTTTTGGAGGCTTTTTTCTTTATATATTTGGCCATTGATGGTGCCGGTCGTTATGTACTGCTAACTAATTTTGCCGCACCCACAGATCGCCTACCACACCAAGTACTTCTTGGCAAATTTGTCGACCTTCTTCTTCCGGAACTTCTCCGGAGCATCCAGGCGGGACTTGCTCACGAAAAACTCCAGGCCTTGGATCTGCGAGGTGTCCGCTTTAATATACGTCTCGTCGTCCATGACGATGCATTTCGGCTGCACGCACGGTACAGCTTCATGGCGCGGGATTTGGCCACCGTATTCTGTTTAACGATTCCATTAGGCACCTTCCTTACCTTGAAGACATGACATTCTACCCGCTTCATTGTCTGCTGGACGAACCTGACGGAAGAATTGACCTTCTTGGCCACGTCCCGAATCGAATGGTTCGGATTGCGGTCGAAGGAATCCTTCACCTTCATTACGTTCTCGGGGTCGGTCGTCTTCGCTTTTCATACGCTACTAGCTCGCCGCTGGATTGTCGATTCCCAACTGTTTCGCGATTCACCTGTGGGACTGGCCTGGATTTTCCACGACCGCGCCTATAATTTTTTGTCTCGATAACTACTTGACAGATTGCACATGTAAACATTATATCTAAACTACTTTTACCCAAAAAATTTACCCGTACAATAAAAAGTTATACACAAAAGAAAGTATTGCATTTCTTTCGAGTACAATCTTTAGCTGAATCAACCTCCGTACAGCGTTTAAGTAAACTTTCAGCAATTTGCAAGATTGTTACTACTAAAAAAATGAGGGACAGAACGTTCCTAGACGTAACGTAGTTCTTTGCTGAAGTTTGTTAAGTCATTGGCTGTATACCCAACAAACATCGGTGTTGAATTAGAGCTTGTTCAAACAAATTTGGAGAAGCTATTCAGCTATTCTAGAAGAAACAGCTGAATAGCTTCTTCAAATTTGCTTGAACAAGCTCTAATTCAACACCGATGTTTGTTGGGTATTGTCAGTGTACAGGCTTCATGGTATTTCATCGTATTAAGTGTTAATAACCTGCATGTTGGAGAATTGGGTAAGGCATAAGCAAAGATTGTGGTCTTCTTGTTCTTGTTGGTATTAATATTTATAGAGTTTACCTTTTCACTTCCTTTGGAAGTAGATCAACGCATTAACTGTTGCCTTAAGTGAGAGAGACAATGCGTTCGTTGTCTATAACAGTTTTGTACTCGGCTTTTTCAATTTAGCCGTTGCTGAAGTATCATCATTCATCGTATATCGCGTAGATTAAATTTACATTCAACTGAAAAGATGTTTCCGTAGATTCACTTACGCCCGTTTTGTAAACATAATTTTTGCACATAAAACACATGCAATATAAATTGTAAGACACATCGTATTGCTATTTGTTGTATTTGTATTGCTTATCATCTCACGAATGCTAGCATAACACCTTAGTCATATAATGTACGAAATGTTTTTCGTGCGGATTAGCCAATCACCGCTCCTCTTCTACAGTATCCGAACATGTTCGTGTTGCTGCTGGGCAGGGTCTAATCATTTGTATCCAACCTCATAAATGAAAAAGGGTCACGCTCTACAAAGTGAATTCTTCTTTAATCACACTACTTCTCACAAGTGTCTAGTGAGATAACCATGGGCTAGTGAGATCTACCAAGGATTTAGTTACAGTTCTTCCCAATATTACAGGATTAATAACCTATTCATAAATATTAAAAAAAAATCCCCAATCCACGCTTTTTTCTTCCAAAGTCATTTCAAGTCGACAAAGTAGATCTGTCAAAGCCGGCGCCGGTGGTGTAGAGGTAAGCGTGACTGCTGTTTGGCTCCCCAATGGGTCTGGGTTCAATCCCAGCCGAGGTCGGTGAGGTTTTTCTGAGGAGAAAAAATCTCAAAGCCATTGGTACCGGTTCATGTGTTGATGAGTGCAGTATGTAAGGCGAAGGTGCCTCCTTCCGGTGGTGAACTAGCCTAAGGCTGAAAGTCCCCTTAACTCTAGGGCTTGTGCTTCAACATGTTTTCCATCCTGTTCTATGGAAGCACTTGGTCCTTCAAAATACTGATATTCACTTCGGTGTTGATTTCAACACCAGCATCAATGAAATCAGGCGGTATTTTCAAGCCAAGCCAAACATCATGACGCTAGCCGGATGTTTGGTTTGGAACTTAAACTTTGAAAGGGGCAGAAGAGCTACCTTGGGTATGACAGGCTCTTCATTCATCGATTTCTTTGCACAACACCTGGCCAGGTCCTTATGATCAGCAAGGGATGAGAGGGACGTGTTGATTATATGTCTACTTAAGAAGATGTTGAGAACTCATGTTACCTTCATAGACATCTGAAGTTGGAAGTTTCCTTGGCGAGGAAGCATACGTATATTTAAATGTACATAGGTCGTTGGGAGTGACAAAGCTAAGCTAGTTAATGCACTCCTTTGTTGTCCGCTTTTCTTGATTGGAACACAGGCGTTTCTTACTTGTATCTCGGCACTCTAGGGTGTAGTGCCTTTGCTTGTCTTCTTGTCTGTCTGTTGGGACATGAGAGCACTAACTCTTGTCCTAGCCTTTGATAGCTTATGGTTATAGCGCCATTACTTGCTTTCTGAAAAGAGAAGAAAGACGCGCCACCCCAAAATCATACCCCCCCGCCCCACACACATCTTAAAACCTCTTTGAAGATTCCGTTTCACAAAAATGAACTCACAAAGAGCTATTGCACTACTCAGGTTTTAGCATTATTCTTATCACTTTGCGATGGACGATATCTCCTAGGATTTTTAGTACAGTCTGAATTTAAGGCGAGACAATCAGTTATCACGCTGCAATTGGGAAAGAAGTACGGCAAATATGTTCAAAGCGTTACGAATGGGTGGGGGAGAGTTGGAGTGAAACATCTATTTTTGCGTTACATAACTTGTGGATGTCGTCATTGCTGAAAATTTTATGGAGTCCGTCGCCATAAAACGGTAACTATTAAAGTGTGGAGGTCAGCAAATGGGCTAAATTACATCTCTTAACCTAGCAGTCTATCTCTTGGTAAACAGTGAACTTAAATTTGAAGTAACGCAATTGAAACCGATCCAAGTGTTGCTATTTATAAAACGTCACGTGAGAATTGACACGGGCTCATGGCCAGATTGCTTTTATGCTCAACCTTGAACTTGAATGACAGCGCACTTATAGTGAATTCGTTTTTGATCCACCTCCAAACTGGATCGAGAATCTTTGGTCGGCTTGTTTTGTGTTAAACGTCAGTGTGTACGTTTTATTTGTAACTCGTATCGGATTGAGGTTTGTACTGACAATAAGTTTGTGAATCGCAGGTTGGAACTATTTTCAACCTAGGTTCAAAAACGAATTCGATATTAGAAAGGAGAGATACTCTCCGAGCTGAAGAAGAACATTGGGGTTAAGAGCTCAGCCTCCAAGACGCTTATCGAGTTATTTCTGGAAGAGGTGGCAAACGTCAGGGTTTTATCACAGGAAACAGTTATCGAGTGAAGAGATCTGGAGAAAAAACAACGGCAGAGGGGATGAAAAGTGCTCTGATGAATCAATTCTGAGATGTGCCAATGACGATCTGATTGTAGAAGGCGTGAATAAACAACTGGAAAAGGGAAATATTGTTGAAAGGTCAGAGTGAAAAGGTTAGGAATGGCGAAGAAAATTGGAAACCAAGCCTAGTGAAGGATAAGAGTTCCTCTATCATCGTATGATTGGTTCTATTGCTGCAAACTTTATGATTTCTCTACTAAAAAAACGAGAAAACTGGGTCTGTTCTAAAACGACCAGAACTACACAATTATGTTCACATCTCTACGAAACATATGGAGACAGCATGTCCGATAGTTACAATTGGTTTTCTATAAAACATGATACTACTAAATAAATTGTAATTCACTATCAGCATCTTCTCAGTTGAAATAGTTATTCTTCAATCTAGGATATTATATTCCGTGGATCCACCTTCAGCTCTACTAAGTACCTTCTAGCCGACACAAACGATTTATAATCTGACTATGATTGTATCATATTATAACAAACTATTCAAAAATATATTAGACGGAAAAACTACGCGTAGTGGCAGACTGAAAAATCTGGACAAAATAGCGTCTCGCCTCCGTGAGACCGCAGGAAGGCAGCAGACGCTTCTGGAGGCACTCGTCTCGGTGGATTTGGCCATTCATGGCATCTGTTGTGATGTATGGCTGGCTCATTTTTCCACACCCACAAATGCGCTAGTATTGCTGGCTAATGAATTGTCGCACAATATTAGTAAAGAAGTGAATAGGCCATGTGACAGATCCAAAAAAGATCGATCAAGTGGACCATTTCAAATCCGTCCTTTTTAGGGCGATCAATTCGATTTTTCCAGCTAAAGAGTGTGATTGGAATTTATTTACCTTATCGTTCCAAATTCTTATCAATTGGCAGCCAGCGATGACTAATATTTTCAAACACGGCTCGGAAAGTAAAACGGTATCTATATTATTCATAACCACAGGTATCTAGCATGGTTACGGCAAGGCAACCATTTTGAAAAGAGCAACCATCACGAAAAATTGAAACACTTGGACGCTAATATCTCTATAATTTATTGATAGATTTTAGAGATTTTTCTATTAATCAGTATAGTTAGTTTAACTGACATTTCTGTGGTTGAACCAGAATTACCATTGAACTTTCTGGGTTGTTTGAGCCATTCAGTCGTGCGGGGTAAATTTTCTGTTTCCCAGAAAATTGCATATAAATTAAACTCGCTATGTCGTTAATCTTTTTGGCTTACGGCTCTTAAATGTAACAAACGGTTTAACATAGTCTACGTCAACCCTGCGGTTGTGTCTTGTACGCAACACCACTAATTTTTTTTTTTAAAGATTGTAGTTAAGGTTTCACACCAAGCTTGTTGGGATGATATTGAGTATTTAATTTAGGTTTAGACGAATAAATTTGATTCAAACGATTCATGCTGTACGCCATTTGCTCGAAAAAAAAAAAAGTTGGTTTTGTTATGTACATACTGCATAACGATCATATATGGTTCACGTAAATATGCAAACCTCCATATTTGAATATATAGTATATTCTAAGCATACCTCGATATAACAAAGGCTGACTAAAAGTAAATTTGTACGCCACTCGCACTCCGCTAGCACGCCTCTAGCGTTGGGAATCGAAAATCGTTTACAGTGGTTTGTTTACACTTCTATAATTCTTCTGATGCAAGTTTGATCAAAGTAGTCGATCGCATTCAGAAATAACGTGAAATGGAACTCGAAAGAAGAAAAAATATTGTGCACAAACACCTGGAAAATCCGGAGTGGTGCGGTTCCAAGGTAGCTAATGTGCTGAAGATGCCGAAAACAACAGTTTTTCGAGTGCTCAAAACCTACAAGGAAACCCTGAGTGTGGAAAAAAATCAGCGGACCTACGAAAAGTTCATGTTGCTATTTGCCGACAAGTTCGCGAAGAAGGCAAATTGTAGCCTGAAAACGGAACCATTCGTCACAGCCGTTGACATCCCAAGTTTACATCGAAGAATGTTTGAAAAAGCGTGTATTGCCGTTCATCCGCAAGCATAAAGTCAAAGTAATCTTTTAACTCGATTTGGCCAGCTGCCACTACTCCAAGGTAATTCTAGAGTGGTATGCTGCCAACAGGATCGATTTTGTCCCCAAGCTAATGAATCCTCCGAATTGCTCGGAATTTCATCCAGCATCTTGCAAATGCGGGCAAAATGGAAGAAATGCGCTGATTCCGTGTCCGTTTCCACTGTGCGGGCGCTGATGGGCTCCATCAAGAAGAAGGTTCGAGATTTCGTTCGAACTGGAGAAATTTAACCATCTAATACTGTAACTTTGAAGTTTTATTAAAAGTACTGTACAGCAACCATTTATAGACTTTTCAAATTTATTGAACCATGAATTACAGGTACCAATACGTACCAATAAACTTTTAGTCAGCCTTCATTACCCAGAAAATGGAAACAACATTACCCTTTAGAACATAATCATAAACATAGTTGTGTTTAATCGAACCAGTTACTGTGCCGGAAACCCTGTTGAAAAATAATGTGTTTATTTGTTTGTATGTTTATAGTCAAGTTTGACGTTTAGTAAACCCCTGATTTATTTTGCCAAAGGGATTATTTACTAATTATGTTAGAGTTTATAGGCGGAGGGGGTTGTTTGGCATATTCTCACGCGTCATGCAATTATTTTTCAGGTTACTACAGTATGCGTCAGGAAATTTTGCGACCCTCACTAACACTATCTTATCACTCAAATGATTCAACATTGCTTTGCAATATTTTGTTCCAGTTGTTTGCAAACAGAACCGTGTATTTGTTGGGATTAAGGAACATTTTGTGAATAATCTACGACATGAATGATATCCTCAGATTACTTCAAGCCCAAAAGTCAGTTAGGATATCATGGCTCTTGTAACATATTCAAGAGCTACTGTATATCGAGTCAAGGCATCAATTAAAATCCCAACAGTACCAAGAAAACCTGAAAGTGGTCGGAACTGATCTGTAAAAACGCCAGCGTAGATACAATCTATTAAGATGAAAGTAACTAGTTCTTCCGTTCGGAGCATGAGGAAAATTGTAAAGTAGGCTTATGTACCAGAATCAACGGTAAGAAGAGGGGTGAAATATTACTTAAAAAGAAAATTCAGAGCTCGAGTTTAAAGACCCCTGATTACAGACAGAATTAAAGCAGCTAGAGTGAGGCGAAGCAAGAAGCTGCTTAGTGAACTGAAGAAGAGGTCCATTGTTATTCTGTCCACGGACGAGAAGCTGTTTACTGTCGACAGCGTGACCAACAGTCACACCAACCGGTATACATAAGCTCGAAGAAAGCATCTGATTTACATGAGAACATCAAATTCACGTTTCGCACCAAGCATCTAGCAGGGGTCCCAATCCGAACAGGTTGCTTCCGATGGTAAAAAAAATGGACCCCGGTTTTATCAAAGAAGGTCTGAACGTAAATATAGATGTGGAGAGCATGGCCTACTCAGTAATAGAACAACATCATCCTGGTCTTTTTCGGATTTAAATTAACGGATTTGAAATAAAATCCATACTATTAAATAGTAAAATTGGATTAAAATGCATACTTTTCCTTATATTTGAAAAAAAAAATCGAAATGAATTGTTCGAATTATTTTCGAAAGCTTTAAAAAAAAAAATCAAGAACTTTTTCATCAAGCGGCACATAACGGTCTCGCCTACTGTATTGGCGATTTCATCCCACCAATTTTTCATCTGAGCCACCGTTTTGATGACTGTATCTTTTACTTTCAGTTGTCTCTTCATAATTTCTCAGCAGTTTTTAACTGGGGACAATTGGGCGAATTGAGGGCTTTCGAAAACTGGGCTCCGTTGCCGTTACCATTGTTGTAATTACCGGCTGTAGTGACAACTCACAAGATCCGGCCAAAATGTCACAGGACCATCATGTAACTGGATGAAGGGCAGAATTTGCTTCTGGAGAAATCCGGTTTTGAAAACCTCCGAGTTCACCATTTTCTCCGTGACACAAACCTTTATCTTCTGACCGCAGTTGCAAATTCTCTGCCAGATGATATATTTGCATGCGAATTTATCCGCAAACACAAATTTGATTCTGACAGGGACACCTCCTCGTGCCTTCAACATGTGAAATGTTGTAAGATTCATCATCCATAAGTATGCGTCCACCGAACTTCGTTAGCAGGTTGTCATACAGCTTTCGAGCATGGGTTCTACCTACGGTATTCTGCTTGAGGGATCGATTGGGGTGCCTACTGACCCCGTATGCCAGTGAGCCTTCGCGACAATGAATTCGGTGCACTATGCTTCGGGAGGCATTATAATATTTACTCAAATCGTGATTGGATATTACTGGGTTGCTTCTCATAGACCTCACGACCTTTTCATGGAGCTGACGGTTGGCAGTTCAACTCCTTCGAAGCTTCAGAGTTGTCGTGAAGGTTTATATGTATGTTTTCAGCATGCACCATAGGTGTTTCTAAGAAACTTCAATATTTTAGCCAGCTTGGTCGTGGACTACGATGGATTTTCCAGGTTACTGTGCAAGATTTTTTGTCTACGCACCTCCTGCTTGCTGACTGTCTTCAAAACGAGAGCGTTCTAATTATGAACTAAACAAATACACTGTTATTGTTATTGTTATTGTTATTGTTATTGTTATTGTCAACAAATAGTCGTCAAAAGCTTTAGAAAATGTCCACTAGGAGTGCTGTAATAGGCAAAACAGTTTGTCCCATAACTAAGTGGGCCTTGCTTTACTTAGGAATCATTAAGGGCCATGTTTTGCATTGGGATACATCTATCTACGGCAAGGATGCAAACATTGTGTTCCAGCAAAACGGAGCTCCTGCTCATACGTCAATGTAAACACAAATGTGGTTGAAGAACAGCATGGCCAAATTCTGGTCCAAAAAATGTGGTCACCTAGTTTGCCTGACTTAAACGTACTGGTTTTCAGAGTATGAGTGAAAATTGAAACATGTGTATGTGAACATCCTCACTTGAACTTAAAATCCCTACGGACCTCCATAACAAAGCATTGAAGAGACATGTAAACTGAATCTGTCGTACGTCATGCAAAAAAATTGCCATTTCCAACACCCTATCTTCTCTTTGTTACGTTATTTGAATGAACCCTTTTTTTCGTATGAATATTCACAGTTTTCAAAACCTTCCTCCCCCAAAAGCGTTACGTAATTAATGAACGTTCCCTAAGGAACTGTTTTCTATCTTAGTAGATAATAAGAAACACAAATAGGTTTCCTTTGCCAACATTAATCAGACATCACTTCAATAAACTGCAAGTAACTTTCATGGGTTTACTTAAAACGTATTGCAGTTTCAGTTATTGAGCATAAATTTTCTTTAAGAATCTCAGACTTGACGATACTTTGACACTTACAACGCCACCTACAGTTAAAATAAACTAAAACTGTGTTATTTTACTTACAACTAACTTTGGAAATGGGTAAACATTAAAAAAAATTGGCTCAAATTTAGACCAGTGACTAAAGGTGGCGTAGGAAACAAGTGGATGAACATGTTAGTGTGGTATGAAGCGTGAGATAATTTTTCGGAGGGTATAATTACCTAATGATGCATTACTTTGCGAGCATTTTTGTTCTGGTAGAGAAGTATTTGAATGGTTCTCATTTTTATGAGGACACTCGTTCATTTTCTTCTACTTGGTTCACGACCCAAGAGGCTTTACCTGCCGATAAAATTAGTATACTTTTAAGTACTTCTCCAGTTTTTAATTGAAGGTTTTTGTTGCCATTCCAAAGCATCCAAACACTTATGCTTATCGGGAATCGAACCTTTGATGTCCGAAATGGAAACCGACTTGTCTACCGAGTGGACTGCATCGTTAATTATGAGTACACCTTTGAGGTTCTGTGTGAAAAAGACTATGACTTATTTTGAGCGCTGTTTAGTGTCAATGTGTTGCTTGCCTTGTAAACAAACGAAAACCTTTATTAAAAGTTAAAGTTTTACTTCAAGCAGAACAATGCGAGGTCTAACGGAAGAAAAGCGAAAATCGATTGTGACCAAGTACTGCACTGAAAAGGGATTATCGCTAAGAAAATAAGCAAAAGAAGGAGGTGTTAGTGTCTGTGCGGTCCAAAATGCGATCAACCGGTTTGTTATGCATAACACATTGAAGGACTTACCCGGCCGTGGTAGAAAAACAGGTGCAAATTTTTTGAAGGAAAAACAGGAGGTATCCAACAGAGATTGGGCAAAAAAGTGTGGAACGACGATTGGAATGGTCCCACGCGCAAAGGAGCGAAATTCCTTGAAGAAGAACCGGAAACAAAAATGTCCGAGACGCAGCCAAATTCAGGCGGATTTCGTGAAAACTCGGGTTAGGAAGCTGTACGAAGTTATGAGCAAAAATGACATGTGCATTATCATGGATGACGAGACATACGTTAAATTGGACTTAGGGGTACTTCCAGGGGCACAGTTTTACACCGTGAAGCAATTTGCCAGTGCGGTATGAAATCGACACCTTTTTTCACTACCGCAAATATGAACGCCGAAATGTACCGGAAGGAATGCCTGCAGAAACGAATTCTGCCACTAATCCGAAAATACAAAGGTTCGACACTGTTTTGGCCTGATTTGGCATCCTGCCACTATGCGCGTGCCATCTTGGACTGGTATGAAGAGAACCATATCCAATTTGTGGAAAAGGCGATGAATCCTCCAAATTGTCCGCAAATTAAGCCCATTGAGAAATTTTGGGCTTTGATGAAAGGAAAGCTGTGGAAGAAAGCTTGAGGAGTAGATGACATCATTAAATTCAAAAAAGACTGGGTAAACGTAAGCAAAACCATCGACGGATCAGTTGTGCAAAACCTCATGAGGAATACCAAGGTGCGAGAGCTGGCCAGATCTACGAAAAATTAAATGAATACTGATGTAATGGGCTTTTTTGATGGTCAATAAGCAATGTAAATGAATTTGAGTTGCAAAATAAATAAAACATATTTCAATACAGCAATTTTTAGGTGTACTCATAATTAACGATACAGTTCTTACGCTATGAGACAAGTGGACGCTCGTTGGTACTAACCTCCAGAGCTCTCAGTTAATACATGGAGAAGTTTTTTTTAGACTTGATTGAGAGCGGGCTGTAACATTATGAAAGGGGTTCTAACCAAAGGGGTGTAAGTAAAAAAATGTTCAAAATTGAGTAAAATATGTCAATTTTTATCGAAACCTTTAAACTATATATTTGGAGGAAATTTGAAAACCCTGAGCTATTTAACAGCGAACATTATTGAAAAATACACCAACTCGTCCTCCACACACACGTTCTCAAAATACGATTCTTGCCACTTAAATCCCTTGGCTTCTAACTTCCTCAATTGTGGTTAGCAATAAGCTTGAAATGCCACCGAAAATAAATTGAAACTACGAATGTTCATGATTTTATTTTACAAAAAGAATTAGCTTTCATTATAGGTGAGTTATAAGGTATTTTTAAATAGGTATATTTGAAGTCAGTAAACGTTTCACAGAATATAAAATCCAAGAATTAAGTGGCATTAAAGTATCGTTTTCCTTTTCCTATAGTTAGATCTTTATGATTGGTGGTCCAAGAGATTGACTGCGTGGAATTGTGAGGTCATCCACACAATCCGAGAAACAACTCATAAGTAGGAAAACGTGTTCTTCAAAAAGAATCATTTAATTTAGCTCATCTTGGACTATTAAGTAGTAAAGCAGAATAAGATAGTTTTATGTAAAACATCCCTACTAAACAATGAAATAGGCGCAACTGGGGCTGGAACTACAAACCATAGATTTCATAACCGAAAACAGTTCTTTCAATAAGAATTGAACGAGAACATGTTTCCACTAAATATGTTTGCAATTGCTTAATGCTTTCTTTTTAAATTTCTTCACTTGCAGATAGCTTTCAAATGAACATCTGACGGCATGGTTAAAATGGCCTCAACAGAAGAGCAGGATAGGAAAATAGTACTGGAGTTCTGCCACCTGTTGGAGAAGTCGAAGCAGCTATTCAACGGGCTGCGCGATCTCCCCCAATACGGACATCGGCAGTGGCAGGCGTATTTTGGGCGCACTTTCGACGTGTACACGAAGCTGTGGAAGTTTCAGCAGCAACATAGAATAGTCCTAGATTCTAAGTACGGATTAAAGCGATGGCAAATCGGTGAAATAGCTAGTAAAATTGGACAACTCTATTATCATTACTAGTAAGGCGAATGTTTGGAAATTTCAACCTAACTACTGAACTCAAAATTTCATTTACTTATTCACAGTCTTAGAACGAGTGAAACAAATTATCTCAATGAAGCATATTCGTTTTATTCGGCAATCAGAGGGCGTGCTTACTACTCCCGGGCAATCAAGGAGGACCGGCCGGATCTGATGGTTAAGAAATTACGTTACTACGCTAGATTTATTGTTGTTTGTTTACTGTTGAAAAAGATGAAGCTAGTGAGAGAATTAGTTATTGAATTAGAGCGACAAATACAGGAATACACGACAACGTAAGTCTGTTTTTTTGATTATAACTTGATCGGAGTTAACCTTTTGCTTTTCGTTTTAGCTACGAACCCGAGGATCAGCTCGAGTGGTCACTCGTGTTAGACGAGATCAAGGGATTCATCAAAGCGGAAGCAGCAGTCGCTGTACTACATGCAGATTCGAATCCCATCGTTCTGTCCCACAGGTTAGTCGCTTGCCATTGAGCAGTACGTAGTATAGATTAGGCCCGTGCTTCCGATTATTATTGTTCTTCTTCTTTTCTTTTTCTTCTCTTGTGTTGTGTTTTGTTTTCGTTTAATGTATTTTAGTTGTATTTTGCTTAGTTTCCATTTTAATGAAAATCCAATGGCAGAAGTAAACTTTCCATTTGAAACTGTTCAAATGAACTAATGAATAGAATTGTATTGAAATGTTCACACACACCCTATGTCCCTTGACTCAGCCTGATATGCAACGATCGATTACATTTTTTATTATAACTCATAAAGTATTTGAGCTGGAAGCGATATTTAATTAGTAATACAATTGCTTAGATGTGTTTAATAAGCCATTTGGTAGTATGTATCACGAAAAGTTACACAATTTATTTTATTAATTCAGAAACTTTCGAGGGATATGGATGTAATGTCGGTCTATAAGCAACAAATTGGGCCTATTTGTGGATGAAATTCGTCCCATTCGATAGATTTGTTATTAAATGTAGTCTTCGTACGGATTTTTTTGTTCTGATTTTCTGATTTGAGGCGTCGCCAACTGCATTTGCTCTACCCAACACAAAATTTCCCAAAACAAACTACAAATAAACGGCTAAGAAGAACTTAAATGATGCCCACATATGATCTATCGGCTGTTCGATAATGAATACATTCTAATTCACTCTACACAGATTTTGTTCCTTTGGTTTGTTTTTAGATGAGCCATTTGAAAAACATACAATCGAAACACAGATTTTTTTTTGAAAATTTTACCAATAACAACATTTTTACCACGCTTTGGGTCTACAGTTTTCGTGTCAAATCATTGTTATTTTACCTATGTAAACAATAAATTTATAACGTGTGACTATTTTCTGTACATCTTGGCTGCATTAACTGGTTTCGAGGTTCAATTTAGCCAAATTCAGATTATTCGAAGATCGTGTAGATAATCTATTCAGCTTAGCCAGTGAGGTCATGGTGTCTAAAAAGTTAAGGAAATCGAAAATTTCGCGGAAGTGAACAACTTTAAATTGATTAATAATGTCTCAATGGCTTCCAAATAAATCAGTCATCCTGCTAGCAGCATGATTCTGTTGATAATGGCCGAATTAAAGACATGTTTGGTGCATAGGCCGAATGAAGGAGTTAGGCTAACATTAAATCCCGTTACCCTGTAACCATTATTTTTAAAAACAACTGATAATTAATGCAGTAAAGGACAAAAAATAGTGATGATCTTCATATTTCACCTCTATTAACCTGTATACTTTCAACCGATTTCTATCGGTTTTTTGTTCAATTCAAAAGAAATTTTTATTCATTTATATAGTAATTTTTTGTAGTTATTACCGAACATCGCTTTGATGCACTAATATTGAAAGCTGTCAAATAAACCGACCTACCTGCTACATTGAAGGCATTCGATTCTTCTTAGTACCGTTAAACGGAGCAAATTTTTTTGTAAAATAGATCAACAATAATCTTATTGAGGTTTGTTCATGTGACTTTGTTGTACTTCTGATATCAATAAAAAGTAGATTTTACTGCAAAAATCATAAATCTATTTTCCAGACATTCAGTAGCATTAAAAACACACATTCAAACACACGGTCATAATGTCGTACTGACTGATGTCATTAAGTTCTGAGCATTTTTGTCTGGCTTAGTTCAAGTAAACTGATTCATATTAATAATGTCGGGAAAAGTTTCCCATTCCAGAAAAATAATAATAGATTTCTGTGCAATGGCCAGTGATTTTTAATATAATTGCCTTAATTTCGGCGTTATCATACATTTCATCAAATATTTTTCTTATTTATTGTAGAAATTACTCTTCATTAAAGAATTCTAGCGTTTGATTCAGATTAAACGAATGTAAATTTAAACAAAATATTTCCAAAAATCACCTACTAGACATTTGCGCTACTGATCAATGTTTTCCCAAATTGATGGGCTAAAATTTTATTTGTAAAAATTGTCATATAAATAAACATAGCACTTACCATGACGAACAAATCATGCAGATTGTAAGAGATATAAAACCTATTTGTTTTAAAAATTAAGACACATACGAGTTTGATCTTGATTAACGAAATTTCCAAGAAATACTGAAAATATTGGCGCCCACTAATTCGGAGAAATTCCGGAGTTTCTTGGGCTTGACGACGTAGATCGGTCGGTTTTTGTCGAATCACGCGATCTGGGATTAAATTGATCTGGAGTAAAGAACAACACGCATCTTTCAGGTAACATAGGTACATCACTTGCATTTCATAATCATTACGTTGCGGAGAAGGTTGTCGCGGATGCCTCACCCGTGGCTCTCGGTACATATCTTTTACAATTTGAAAGAAAGACCGACGATAACACAAGACCGATTGCTTACGTCAATAAAAGTCTGACTATGCTAGAGAAAAGTTATTGTCAGCCGTGGTGCTAGTCTGGTGAAGCATGGAGCGTCTTACAATGTTGGGACGCAAGTAAGATTGTACTGGAAAAAAATGCATCAGACAAAAATGATCACCAAAAATTCCTTTAAGTCGGATATTTTTGAATCGTATTCACTATGTTTTTGCAGAGTTGGTTTATTCAACCTCCTCTCCTAGGCTAATTGCCCACACCTTAAACTTAACGCTACCTATCAAATCCTGTGCAACACTTGCGCCATCTTTCTTACACACATTCATCCACACATTCTTCAAATTCTTGTCGTTTTTGAAGACCTTCCCTGTTTTCCGGAGCTTGCCCTTCAAAATCGCGCAGAATTTTTCTATTGGGCGAAGTTCTGGCGCGTTTGGCGGATTTGCCGCCTTTGGCAAAAAAACAACATCGTTGGCTTCGTACCACTCCCCATCATCGGTTTCGCGTAATGGCACCATGCCAGATCCGGCCAAAACAGAGTGTCACCTTCGTGGGACCAAAAAAAGGGCTGCAGGCGCTTCTGGAGGCATTCTTCTTTATATATTTGGTCGTTATGTACGGCTTGCTGAATTTGTCGCACCCACAGATCGCCTGCCACACCGAGTACTTTTTGGCAAATTTGTCGACCTTATTCTTCCTAAACTTCTCCGGAACATCCAGGCGGGACTTGCCGACGAAAAACTCCAGGCCGAGGATCTACTTGGCGTCCGCTTGATATACGTCTCGTCGCCCATTACGATGCATTTCGGCTGCACCAACCACTCGCGGTACAGCTTCCTAGCGCGTGATTTGGCCACCGTATTCTGTTTATCGGTTCGGTAAGGCGCCTTTTTTACCTTTAAGACATGAAATCCGGCCCGCTTTATTGTCTGCTGGACAAACCAGACAGAAGAATTGACCTTCTTGACCACGTCCCGTATCGAATGGTTCGGATTGTGCTTGAAATAAGCCCTCACCTTCCTTGCTTTCACGGGGTCGGTCGTTTTCGCTTTTCTTCCGCTGCCAGCTCGCCGCTGGGTCGTCTGGGTCTCCTTGAACAATTTTATGATACGGGATACGGTTGAATTGTCGATTTCCAACTGTCCACCTATGGGACTGGACTGGATTTTCCACGATCGCGCCCATATTTTTTTTGTCGAAGTACTTCTTGCTTGGAAGCCATCTCAATAACATCTTGCCAGATTATGACAAAATAGCACACATTATAGCAAACATTACACTCTAAACTAGCTTTACCCAAAATTTTATAAATTTTTACACATGCAATAAAAAGTTGTACACAAAAGAAAGTTTGGCATTTTTTTCGAGTACAATGTTTAGTACGTCGAAATGTATAGGGGTTGGTGGTTTCCTGTTTGAAAACGTAGGGAGATTTTTATTGTTTGCTTTTTCAATGGACGAATTCAGGTTGAAAAAAGAAGAAGACACCGAGTGGTGATAAATCTGACAGCTCCCATGTTTCGAAGTATAGGACGAACATTTTAATATGCTTCTAAAAACTTCAAATTAAATTTTAATTAAAAGCGGTTTGTTGTATGATGGAAGAAAAATCCAAAACTACTCAATAAAGACATTTTCAGCAAAATAAAAATAAAATAAAAATAATGCCCCTATTTTACAGTTTTGGGGTTTTCTTCCATCATACAACAAACCGCTTTTAATTAAAATTTCATTTCAATTTATTAGAAACATTCTAAAATGTTCGTCCTATACTCTAACATGGGAGCTGTCAGATTTATCACCACTCGGTGTCTTTTTCTTTGTTTAAACTGGATTCGTCTATTATAGGTAATGTTCGCTTTTTATCACTGTAATATGTGAACTGGGCAAACCGAACAAATTTTGCCCGTCTGCTGTAAGTAAACGCGAGTGATAATTTCAAATTTTTAATATTTTTTTCCTTCTGGAAAGCCTGTTTTACGCGAAAAAAAAGCTTAAGCTTATGTTGTGGAAACAGTTAATTGATGATAACATAAAAGACTAAGATTTGCAAATGAGCTTTTTCATTAGTCCATGAATATTCTGAAAGAGAAATTTACTTCTGCCAATCATGTATTTGAATTTTTTTTCATAAGTTAAGGAATCTAAAAATAAGTAAACTTTGCAGCAAATACTTCAATTATAGGTGATACCAATTATTACCATAAATAAGTTGAGATTTATTTACAAGTTATTCGCCGATATTCTACAAGATATGCATTAGATTGCAAAGTAACTGCCTTAGAAACGATTATCATGTATAACCTACCATAAAGTATGGTAAATTTCGGAGCCCAGAGACCGAGACATGCGAGCGGCCTTTAGGACATCAGTCAATTCGTAACAATCAATTCAATCAAGGTGACTCTAATATCTCAGGTGGTCTATTTTATTCAGTTGGTTGGGAAGACGGGTGGAGTAGCGGGGTATCAAATGAGATTTAGCAGTGGAGCGAAAGAGTAAGGAATACTTAATATTGTATTACGCACATAATGACAGTTGTTGATTGCATTTTTGCCTAGGAGTGAAGAGTTATATATTAATGTAAACGGTATGGGCTAAACATTTTGTTTACATACATTAGCACGTGCACACGGAAGATTGGTAAACAAACTTTGCAGCCTGATGCTTCATATCCCAATGGCATAGAACACAGGCTTGGCAGTGTGAAACTAATCCATCTCCTTTACTCGTTTGGTTTAAAATGGAACTACGAGTTTGACATTACAGGCACTGTTGCATAGGTGTAAAGGAGACAACTTCAGTATGATAGACCTGATTTTACTTGATATGGATCGTATTAGTATGCGTTTAAACATGGCTGAAATTCTCATATACACTATTGCGACCACCTGACATATTAGAGTCACCTTGAATTCAATCAAACACACCTTTTGTCGTGTTGCGTCTGTTTCGGGTTTGCGACTCTTGATTTTACATGAAATATTTGTCTACGTTTCTTTGCGTACATCAAATCTGTACTTCGTCTCATGTAAAATTAATAATTATTAAGTGTGTACTCTTGTGCAAAACACCTCTTAACGTTCATTAAACAGTTCGAAAGAAACATTTAATTTTCTGCGTTACCTAATGTACATAAAGGGAATGCTAGATTTCACATATATTAATGGGATCTATGAGGTAAATTTATGCCTAATATCGCTAAAATCAGGTCTATTGTATGTAAGATTTCAAAAAAATGGTGTATGCTGTATGAAATATTGCAAACATTAACGTTGTTTATGCTTGCTTTGGCTTGAAATTAAACCAGAGGAAGTTTTATGTGACGTTAAAATTCATTTTTTTTCTGTATATACAACCTTATGAAAATTAGCAGAAAGGAATATCACATAGAAAAAAATCTGAATGTTTATTGTGATGCATCTATGCATAACATTATCTTATCAAGATAATGCCTTATGCAGTTTCATTTTTCTTACGACTTACGACTTTCGATAGGTTTTTTTTTCGTCAGTATACAGTAGATAATCAATACACTAACTAGGTTGCTTTACGCATACGTTGAAATTTTTTGAAAATGTATAATACGCATGAAATTTAATAGTCAGCAAGGCTAGTGTCAAAGTTGCCCAGGAAAACAAAAATGAGAACAAGATGACCCTGAACCCGTAGATGTCTTGAAAAACAGTTATTTATGTTGTTGTACAATTAGGATGCTCATTAATTTAAAGTCTGAAATTATTTTGGAGGCATCTCGATATGTTTCCTCCTCATTTGCAAGATTGTTTAACTCCACTGACCTTGTAAGTACCATGAGTATTCGGTTCAAACCTTTTAAAAGATAAGGTTACTTATGCATGAAGAGAATGACAATTTGGTTCTGTAATGTTTACTCAACTGGAAAACCTGGAAGGAAGGTGTGACTGACCTCCGGTGCTCACAAGTTCGTACCTCATGCCTCCACGAGTCTTTGGTCACAAAAGACTGGCAGCTGAAACATGGAGACGCTTGTTGGTGTAGCCTGGGCAATTTTATTAATTTGACAATAGTGAAGTGAAGCGGTGCGACTGAAGTCTGTGTACCTGTAAATCACACGGTAAATTTTCCATTCTCACTTAGTTAATAATTTCAGCACGCTTTTGGATCATCGTTGCCTTTCCAAACCATTTATCCCGAGTGGGTTGACTGGGATCTTCGAAAGCTCCTCCAGCAACCGCTTCGCGTTATGTGCCGAGACCAGATCCGGCCAGAACACGACTTCGGCGTTCGGGTGGTGTTTCTCAAGGGGTGCTGTATACCTCTCCGTTGATCAAAGTCCCGAAGAAAAAAGAACGCGTTTTACATTCCTTTCTCATTCATCGTCAACCACATGAGAACCTTCTTCGGGTCTCGTGAGTACTTCATGTATTTCTCGTCGTTGCTCACCTCCTTCATGGGGGAAGTGAAAAAGCCGGACCCCTGTCAGTCATTGCCGTCGAGCGTCAGGTAGGTCTCGTCGTCCATGATCACAACCACGTTGCGCTTAGCAGGGAAGACATCCTTGACGACCACCATCAGGCACTGCTTTTAGGTGGCCGCTTGTGCTTTCGACACGGGTGGACTTCCGCTTCCACATGATAATGCCCATGTTGGCAAAGTACTTTTTCGCATCAATTTTCCAGCCCAAGGCTTGAATTTATGCTCTCACCTTTCTCCAGGAGCACCAGGATCTTGAATATGGCTGCTCGCCAGTATCCAGCCAACACAAAGTGCGGTACGATGACGGGCTTCTTCGGTCCGGGTTGGAGCCGGCGGTAATTACAAACCATCGAACGTAGTTGTTTCACTGCTTTCGCCATGGCTGCCGTAAAGGAACTGATGGAGCTGTTTTTTTGTCTATAGCATGTAAGGCACTAGTTTTTTGGATATGATTATTATGATATAATACGACCATCTATTGTAGCAAGGTAACTTTCCATAGCAGTGGAATAATCTGAAAAACGATTTGATCGATCAGGATTCTAATGTTGTTTGAGATCATCATGCTTCTGTATGAAGGGCCAAAAACGTTTGGGCGGGCCCGTAAGCAGAGACACTTACGCTAAACCCGCGAATCTAGGGAATAGAATCTCCTTCCAAAAGCAAGTTCACACTCACAGCACTAGAATCGAGCCCTTGATTGATAGAATAAACCCAACAGATGAGGTCGAAGAGTCCGTCCTCGTCGAAATGTTTACAATAGGGAGGAGGCAGTCCCATGCTCCCTATCCAAATTGTTTTACTTGGGTGCCCTGATGGTCCCTCTCTTTCCCCGTTATATGTTATTTGATATTTAGTATATTTTGTACACAAAAGATAAGACATCATTATAGACAAAAATGCTAATTTAATCAAATTTCAAACTTGAATGATACATCCACTGGATTGTCACTGAAAAATAAATAAAATTTAGATATGTATTAATATCCGACTAGTCCTGGAAAAGCTGAAAACAGGATAGATCATTCCAAATATCAAAGATAAAATTTCAATAAAAGATCTTATTTTATAAGACATGTTTTAATATTTTTTCTTTATACTTTCTAGTAACTTTTCAAAGATATTTAATAATAATATTTTTTCTTTATACTTTCTAGTAACTTTTCAAAGATAGTGATGGAGTGATCGAAGAGTACGGTTAGATGATTTCTAAAATAAATGGCGTATCTTACCATAATACCACTAAACACAATATTAAAACATAATCCTACATTGCTTATAAGCACATGCCAGTCTTTTATGAATATAGTAGTTGAAGTTCAGAAGTGCAATTTTAAATTAAATGTTATGCTGAAATGCTGAAAAATAAATTGCTTTTTGATGCCTGTCATGTTGCCCCAGGCTCTTACATGTTTTTGGAATGCAAAGATGATTCTAAAGCGTTATTATGTTTAGCATTTCAAGCTTATTGCTTTCACAAATTGCTTATTGCTTGCTCTCAATTTAGTGCTCTAAATGCACTTCCACAGTTATTAATTGAGAGCTTTCGATGCCGATGTTTCTAAAGCGTGCTGAAATTATTAATAAATTGAGAATGGAAAATATACAATATGATTTAATGGTACACGATCTTCAGTCGCACCCCCTCACCTCGCTATTGTTAGATTGACAACATTGCCTAGGCTACGCCAATCAGCGTCTCTATGTTTCAGCTGGCAGTCTTTTGTGGTCATATGACTCGTGGAGGCGTGAGGTAGGAACTTGTGAGGACGAGAGTTCGGTCGCGCCCTCCGTTGAAGTTGTCAACTCAACATTTGAAGCCCAAAGGCACTGGTTTTTCGGATAAAACCAAAACACGACACAATCGCGGTTCCGACTCAAAATCACTCCACACACTCTTCATTTATTTCTACCTTTACTTTTATAGAATTTGATTAAACTAAGTCTAAACCAACCCCCTCCCCCCCTTATGCTACGTGTTTCATTCTAATATTTGTAGAGTAATATATCCATTTCCTTCACTGCTCTACCGCTGAGTGCCTCGCCAATCCAATCAACTGTAGGGTTTCTATTCTCTCAACTTTATAACGTGGCCGAATGGTTAACATCAAGAACCATCATGCTGACGGCCATGGTTCAAATCTCGGTTCTGTTGAGAGTAGCACTTTTTTATTTTTGTGAGCCATCTGATTTTCGGACTCCAATCTCACACATCAACTAATACCACTGCACAACCTCACGCACACATTTTATTTTTCAAAGCAAATTGCTGTGTTGCATTTTGGCCACAACCAATGTTGCATTTTTTCTCCAAGTTACGATCCACAGCGAGAAATGAAACGAAATTGCATTACAATCTTGCTTTTTTACTTTGGGTGTATCTATTTTGACATTTCAAGTCAATCGGTTGTAACACTGGATGTGGAATTGTAATACGATTAAAGTACGACGGAAAGTACGTTTGAAGTAGGCTAGCGTCCTTCGTTACTTCATTCCAACTACAATCGTACTAGGCTCCGCTATATGGTTACTTTCTGGGTAACTTCTTCATCTTGTAATTAATCTATGTTGGGTCTGCGTTCGACTTCGTAATGTGTTTTACACTTTCGAATTTTTTTATGGTATGTCTACTGAGTCTGTTTTATCGCGGTATTTAAAAAAAAAAAACTTAAGAATATGAATAAGGCATGAACAAATCTTTTGAATTACATTAGTGTGACTTATAAATGATCCTCGTTCCACGAGAGGATTTTTCATTACACCATGAGTTAAGACAAGTGATTCTTTAATAACGAGAGAATTGTTACCGTCTTCAACCAGAGGATTTGTTATTACTAATGTCATCGTTCGGTTCTAACCGGTTTTTTTCCCCAAGGGGTCAGTCAACTTGGTCAGTTTTATTGGCAATCTTGGTTAAATGACCTAAACATTTTATCCAGTATTGCAAATTATTTAGAGAGAACATATGTTTAATCTTATGCTGAAGCCTAATTCGAGTTTGAAACAATAACTATTGACGAGATGTAATAGTTATAATACAAGAACAAATAAAAATGCGCGAAACAAGCATACTTTTATTTTAAAACGCTGAAATTAAACAGCAGCCTGTTTCAATCTGTCATAAAATATTAAAATCTTCATAAGATCATCGGATCTTTTTGATGGATCTGACAGAAAAATGAGAATAACTGATCAAGTAACCAAGAATTACGACCCCTTGATTTTTTCCATATATTTTCAAGACGTTTTTTGAAGTAAGTCCAATCAATTAAATTTATTTAAAAAATAAAAATAAATTAAAAACTTCGTTTAAAGTAAAGACCGTGAACGTGGGGAAATATTTAACATATTTACACACTTACCGAAATAAAAAACCGCGTTTCAGTCATATTTGCTGCAAAGTGTAATGGATTCCATTTTCAATACATATATACTTTCGTTCACAATTTAAAACTCAAAATTCATTCCAAATTCAAAATCGAATCAAACCATAGCTAGAAATTTTCGGATGCGAAGAAACCAAGGTATTGTGAACGAGCTTCATATTGGCATTGTAATAATTTGTTGTTCCTCTCAATTTTGCTTTTGAACTCTAACTACACACAGGTAGAAACAGGTTGATTCAATAGTGTGGTGTAAATACTTTTGCTTTTGTCTTTGATTTAGATGAATGTTTTTACTTCTCTTAGTTAGTTGATTTTAGTGATCTGTAATATTTGGTTTTCTTCTTTGTATAGTTCACTAATCTTTGGTGAATAATATTATGCTTATGTTTTCGCTATTGCAGTCTTTTTATTTTCACATACCTTCAAATCTATACTACAAAACACTTCACTGAAAATACTATGTTGGCATAAGCCTTTGATCTTCTTTTTAATTTTCAAAGCTTTTGTTTTGTTATTCAAAAGCGTGTTTGTGTGTGTGTGCGTGTGTATTTACGCTGTATAGTTTGATTACTCCAATTGGCTCTTCCAGCTCTTGATTGTAGTTTTATTTTTTATTTTAATCCCAAGTATTTATCCCGAAGCAAATTAGGTTTAAGGATTTTAGTTATAAGTCTGTACGAGCAAAGGCGTTTGTAAATATTTCTCTTTTTTACGTTCTTGCTCGTACAATATTAGAAGCTTAAGATATTATAATTTTAAGATTAAGACGTGGAAAATTGGCCCGTTCATTCATTTCCCATTAACCTCATTTATCATTATCCTTCTCGTGGTTAACACTTACATTCCGCGCGCTCTTATCAGTCATACAATTATGCCTGCTTCATTTCTAGCAAAGCTTTCTGAGACCTTTATTAATATAAACAATTTAATATTTCCATGGATTACCTTTGTGTTGGTTCATTTGTTTATTCGTTGGTGTGTCTCTAAACGGCCGTCACTATTGCTTCGAATACGACGGATAAACGGTGTAATATTAACGATGAATGTTGTGCAAAAATAACCACGATGAGCAGCTAGGCTCAACTGGTAATTTGTGTTTTTTCCAGTGAATAAATATGATCGTCTTCTTCGTTTATGCATCAACGTGTATATATATAGATGATTGGCAATGGCTCCATAGCAACAAATAGCGTGCATGAATGGTGGTTTTGAATGAAGTGATTAGCGTTTTACTGTTCATTTTCTCCGAAAAGCCTCTAGGGTTTGCAAAACTTCCTTTCATCTCCATAAGTCTGCTGACAGGTTTCTTGAACATAGTTTGGATCTCGTAACAAAATCGCTAGAACTGTAGCAAGACGTTACTGGTACATTTCAAAGTACTCGGCGACTAGTTAATCTAAAATGAAGCGGAATCCGATGGCATTTTGGAAGTACTTCAATGATCAACGTGAGGAATCCGAAATTCCCAACACAACCCCACTTAACGACAACGTTACTACTTCTGCTTAGTCCAGGAATTTGCCGACTAACTGCATTTAAAAAATGGACTAATTTCGGATGGCGATGAAATATGGCGATGAAAAAACAAAACCTACGAAATATAATTCAATGCAATGAATTTTCCTTAAATCGTACGTTACGCCGGGCAGCGTTACAGTGGTTGGCCAGAGCCATGCCATGGCCGATGAAAATGTTTTTTAGCCCTTTCAAAAAAAAAAAAAAAAAAAATACTGCACTACAGCATTCACAAAGGTGAAATTGAGTGCAGAGCAGGTTGTCCACAAATGAAATAAATATCTGATAAATTATGGTTGACAACCCTTAATTGAAAGATAAACGTATGCGAAGCATTTTGGTAGAACAAATCGATTTGCTTAAAATTCATACACAAGGTGTCTCACAATAGGTGTCACAAAAAATGAGATTAGAGCAAAAGCAAAAGCAGGTACATCAAAGATACAACCAACCACATTAATTCAATTCAAATCTTTCGTCCATTCCCTTGATAACTATGCGCATGCGCCGTATAAACCCTTACCAACGGCTACACCACTAGCGCCGGCTGCTCGATATAATATCCAGTGTTGATTTTTACGATAGGTTCTATGAAAAGAAGAGGAAGTTTTCCTTTTCATTAAAATTGCCCACCATACCATGATTTCCGATACATTCTGAAAGTGTTGTACAGCTGGTTTATCTCTTGAAATATTGGCAAGACTTTTGCCATACACACGGTCATTTGGTTGGTTATTACTGTCCTGAAGTAGGAAGAATTTTTCATCCGAAAATAAAATGGCACAGACACCGACTTCTGCTTCTTTTTTATCTTCGCTTGCTTTTGATGTTCCATCAATCCGTGCACACGTTGTTTCTGGTACCTTTTGCATTCTGAGGTTCATATCTCTTTTTAGTTAACACCCTTACACATGTTATCATTTTGTTCGTCTGGTACCTCCACTGTATTGAATATGAACATTTCCAGTTTCCTAAAACCTTTTCAGAGTACGAAAGACAAAACGCTTACTCATTCTTATCTGCTTGAGGCTGGTGAATATCTGACACAGCCCTTGGAAAAATAATTTCAAAACTTGCTCTCGCATAGCTTCTATGGCTGATAATTGTCAACAAACGGAATTGCTTATCTATTTTTAGCGATAAGCTGTCAAAAGGATACACTCAAAACGGGTTTTATCAGTTTCGCTGTTAAAATTGGAATACCGAGTTGAAATAAATCAAGAGTGAAACATAATGACACTTGTTGTGAAACACCCTATAGAGGTTCCGAAAAGTCGTTTACAAATAATTATAAATTTGAAGTGCTTGAATGTTTGTTGGACCTACGTTAATATTAAAACTTTTGTTTTTTTAAATTTTCTATTTATACTTATAAATTATTTATCCGGCTCAAGATCAATAAAATTTACCCACAGGTGCTTTTAAAATTCGCATAATTTTTTTTAAAATTATTTCAATGGAAAATCTATCAAAACAAAAAACTTGCCATATTTTTTCTCCATAATTTTGAAATTTTAACAAAAAGTAGGAAGTAAGGAACATTTTTGTAAAAAAATAAAACCATGAGAATTTGGTGATTTGTCTGTAATATTTCACAGTTTTAGAGATTTTTTTTCAATTATGATTATGCTTCAAGATGTCAACCGTTAGTTTGGCGGTAGAAGCATTTTCTGCAGCAACTAAAAGACAATGTTGGAGTATTTATTGTTTTGGTTGTGTAAGGGATATTGACAGTACTGTTATAAACAAATTGTTTAGAAGAGAGAAAGAAAGGAGGGTCATACATGCCCTGTTTGTTTTTGTTTTTTACATAGCACCTAGTCTACATGTCTCCAAATAATTATAAAAGAAAACAAATTTCGTCTCCATGTGTTCATCAATGTCGTCAAGGCATACGCGCTGCTCCTATAAAACGGAAAAAAACATAGATTATCAAAGCTGGGGTTTAAAACTTTAATTTCTTTTTGGTTGGAGTAGGTTCCTTGTTGGCACAGATAGCCAATTTAAGGTTTTAATAACTAGTCTAGACATATATGTCTATTTTTTTAATCCAGAAGTATTAAATACAATTCTGAACTCACAATTTGAGAGCAAATTTCACTTAAAGGGTATGCGCGTAGAACGTTTTTTTTAAAGGAGCATTGCTAGACTAACGGTGCTGAAAAAAAATCGATGATTTTTTTCTTTCTAATCATTTGGCCACAAGTAAAAATTGCATTGGTCAATCATTCGTAAATTACATAACCAGTAACTGCCAAAATCCCTTACACAATCAAAAAAAAAAAAATCTCTGCGCTCTTATAACTTCCGACTGACGTCAAAAGTTGGTGCGTTAAATGCTGCGATCTTGATAAATTAACAAAATTCCAACAAATCTACACATATCCAAGTATTTTTTAAAACTGCAGTATCTCAGCCAAATTACAATGTTTTTAGGTTTTTCCTGAATAAACATTTTCCTCAATGGTGGAAAACAGTGCGAAAAAAAATGTAAGCATGTTGTTAAGATGGATTTTCTATTGAAAGACCTAAAAGAATACAATGTTAATGGCAAATGAAAGATTTTGTAGCCCAGAAATTAAACTTTTCAAAATTCAAAATTTCGAAACTCGTAAGAATTAGTAAAACATGTATAAACATATTTAAAAAAAAAACAATAGGGCTCACCAAACTGTCAACAAACTTCATAAAACGACTTTGATGTATTTTAAGCATGTCGGTTCGTTCAACAAGAACACTCCAAATATGTCAAGCTCTCATTTGAGGATTAATGACAGTTATTTTTCCGACAACAATTTTACTATGGACTATGGACTTTCCGACAATAATCTTAATATATTTCAATGGAGAGTGGAGAAGCTTTACTGCTCAACTGAAATACCAAACTCATTAGAGTAAAGATAATTTATGTCATATTATTTCCCATACCAGTGTTGATTGAGTTCTTAACCTAGTAAGCTTGAAATAACACTATAGGAAATTGATAAGTACATGATTTGTGATCGATTATGTGTAGTGACTCTTAAATTTCTCAAGTGATTGAAAGACACGACATGTCTTTTTGACATTCTATGTTCCATTGTTTAAATAGGTGTCATCATATGAGACGATCGTCTCATGCCAGCTTGTTAGTTTATCTGTTGTAGACCTTGGAGGTTGGATTAGATTTAACAAATAAAAAGTTACACTTGGCAATGGTTAGTTGCTCAATCGTTTCATTCAAAATTTTCATCGTTGAAATCATGATGAATCAATTAACTTTTTTAACACTGATGCATGTCAATATATTCTAAACGCTTGAGAAAACGATCCCTGCTTAGTCTGAATTTGTCATTATCAGTTTTTAATATCAATAAAATTACATTTGTCGATGTAATCCTTGTAAATCACTGGAGATTTCTACCTCGCGTAGGAAACGGAACGTGATAATAGCAAGCAATGTTAATCATCGAAGGAAAGCCTGATTGCCTTGTGTCATAAACGCTCATTTTTTCTTTCACTATCTCACAATTTCATGATTGCAACGCTCATGCACCCATTCACTAGCTGCAAGCATCTTTTCATACTCATAGCAATTCACACCAACACCAACACACAAATGCAGACATTCACACCGTCATACACCATGGAGTTCACCGATATTCGAAAGCACGGGCCATTCGTCTTTCGTTGTAGAATAGAGTGACTCCACGTGTGTTGACCGATAGTGGTTCTGGTTCTAGGTTAAGTCCACTGACGACGCCTCCATGCGAGAGGACGCCGCACATGACGCTCAGTCTACAGGAGATACTTATCGTGGGATCGGCCTGCGAACAGGCCAAGTTTTCCGAGCTAACGATGGATATGTTTAGGTGAGTTCAAAAGGATCCCAATAAGACTGTAACGAGAGATTATTTCATCTTATCTCACGAATGCAGGATGTTGCAAACATTGGAACGAGAGCCAACCGAATCTATGCATCCCCTAGCGGGACATCCAATGGTTACACATGGTGGACCGCATGATGCCAGTCCTGCAGCCAGTAGGATGCCCCCGTATGGAGTTCCAGGGTCCAAAGGTAAAGTTTCCTTGAATGTGAGAAGGTCATCAATATTAAGTTATTCTCTTTTAGGATACGTGGAGAATGGTGATCGTCGAGGAATGCGTGATAACCCACATAAATATCTGCTGTATAAACCATCGCTCAGTCAACTCATGGTGTTTCTATCGAGTGGATTCAAAGAACTGCCACCTGGTGGAGCTCTTCTGCTTTACATGTCAGCTGATGGATGTTTCTCGACTACGAAGCATCCACAGGATTGTAAGATGATAGTGTTGCGGTACACGGTTGATTAGATTATGTTTTAATGGAACCCATTTTTCTATTTTTAGATGGTTACGAGCTAGGAGGACTGGCGACAAGTGTGAAACGAGATGCCGTCGACGGTGGACTGGCAGTGAGGGGAAAGTCTAGCTCTGGTTATAAGGAACCGCACTGTCTCTACCCCGGAGACTTGTACCCATACACGCGGAGACCACTGTTTATAATAATCGATTCAGACAACTCGTTCGTATTCCAGCACATACCAAGGTTAGTATGCGTATTTAGGTGTGGTCCTAATAACAGGTAACTCAGCTGTCGTCAACCAAAATAAAGCGATGGTAGTTCCTTTTATATTTGGTCACATAAGTTCAAATTTTGAACTAATAGACCGTCAATCGAGTTAGTGTCCCATATAACATTCATCTGAAGAAAACTGGAAGATTGTTCACTTAATTTCAAAAACTTTCACTAGAGAAAGATATGAGAAGAAAGTATTCATAGTTAGAAATCGTAAGTCTAACAAATTCATAGCTGTTCCGCATAGTGCCTCAACAATCGAAGTGACCGTAGGGTCTTTATTAAAGTATTTATAACACTTTAATGAGGCTGAGTGGTTACCACAGGGTATCAAAACGCTGGCGGCTCCGGTTCGAATCTCATAAATAAGATAAGGCCATAAGATTCTTGATTTGTTTTTTTTTTTGCTTATATGAGCCATCATCGGACTCCAACCTCACTCTCATCTACTACACTACACTACACGATCTCACGCACACATCGAATTTTCCGAAAGGAATTGGTGTGTTGAATTTTTGACCACAGTTATTTTTTGCTTTTGTTTTGTGGGGGTGTTTTTTTTTAATGTTTTCGAAACTTTCCAATTGCAAGGATCAATATCATCATGGGCGCCAAACAGGAACATCTTTTCAACAGTCTCTTCTCAAGTTAACAATCATGTAGTATGTAGTGTGGAAATTTAAGATAGCATATTTTTCAGTTTAAATCTTAATCATGTCTCAACGTTAGTTAATTAATTATCTTTTAACGTAGAACTCACAACAATAGGAAACTAGTGAATTAATTTTGGCTAGCTGCTGGCAACCCCATTGGTCTAAAGTATACCCTGCACCTTGCTGCTTGCAATACCTTCTTACGCTTTTAAGTACTAGAATCTTTGTTTTTGTTTTGAGTCGCTGTGTTATTTTGACAGAGTATTTGAGGAGTTGTATGTTGTGAATTACGTTTTGAGAGCTGATTCATTAAGTTTGAGATTAAGCTTGGGACCAATGTGCTGGTACTTTCTGAGCCAAACTGTTCTTGTTCTACCAGGAGCGGGATAGTCAATAAGAAAATGGATATAGTTTTTGGCTCGGGAAGTACCAGCACATCGGTCCCTAGCTTGGTCACAATCATTTCTAAAACCTTAAATCACAACGAACAACCCCACAAATATTCTATCAAAAAACAGCGAATCATTACAAAAACAAAAATTCTAGTACCAAAAAAGCGCAAGAATGTATTGCAAGGTGAACTTGCGACCAATGGGTCCTTAAACAGTGAACCAATTTTAAATCGTTAGTTTCCTATTGATTGTTGGTAGAATTACGTTTCTATTTTGTGTACCGAGTGTCATTTTAAAATTATGAAAAATGATTTTTGAACACTAATTACTCCCGTTGCACTGAACATAGTTACTTCATTCGATGAAAAAACTTGTTTTCGCATTAAATTTAATGCCCTATTTGGCATTAAAAATGGATTTACGTGCTTCTGGTAAAAGTAGATTCATTATGTTCTTGAACATGGTCTAATTTTGCATCCATACAAATCTGAGTATGAACAAGTTGAAAATTTGGTTTTCGCTATCAGGGTCATCACAAACGGGTTACAAATAGTTCAAATTTATCCGCTTCTTTCCTTATAATACATTTATTACTGTAATAGGCACACCCCTCAGCTGCGTAATAATACCAACAATCAATGTGCAACTAGCGATTTGAAATTGGTTCACTGTTGTAGAACCCCTAGTTCTGAAGTATGCCTTGCAGTCTGCACCTTGCAATAATTCTTGCGCTTTTCGGTACCTTCCGGTACTAGTATCTTGGTTGTTGTTTTGATTCACTATGTTATTTTGACACAACATTTGAGAATGTGTTGGTGTGAGCTACGTTGTTAGGGGCGAATCATTGAGCTTGGGACCGACTTGGGACCGATGTGCTAGTACTGACTGAGCCAAGAAAAATATCGTATTTGTTCGGGACCTACTGGTCTTAGAGTTAGTCTATGATAATACTGCTTTCACGCTGGTGTCCGATTTTTTAACTGACAGCTCTATGAATATTGCTTCATATTGCATTCCTGCGGCTCCTTTCATTCGGGACAATGCTTCTCAACGCTAGTATAAAACACGGGGAACGAACCAAAATGATGTCGGTGTTAGACATCAGCTCTCAGCGGATGGTTTTAAAATTTAGCTTTGTATCCCACGGCACAATGGGGCGGGTCATGGTGCAACAGTGAATGAAAATTACCGTCCGAATCGTTACAGATTAGCGTCGTCCAGTTTCACCGTTTCGTTCAGAACGGCAACTATTAGCGCGTTGGAACCGATATAACTGTTTAGTTGGCTGCATTCATGAAATAACTGGCCACTGAAATTGTCGAGGAAAAGAAACGTTGGCCATAACACCTAGAACACCAGAATCTTTTCACTACAGTGTGTCAGTCGCATATTCAAGGAGCTGAATAAAAGTGGGTTAGATAATGTCCAATTATTTTTTTGTCAATATTGATGCTTGCAGTATATCAAAGACGTGATACAAGCGTCAAAGTGGCCAGGCCTTCACTGCATTAACCGTAAAGATGTGTCTGTAAAATGAGTTGGCTTCAAATGAATATCTCATCTTTGTTGCTTGATGTTTCGTGATGTGAAGAAGGTAACTTTTGTTTCATGTTGAGCTGCTTTAATAAAACAAATAAACAAAACATACCCAAACACCGAATCCGGACATGAGAAATACAAACCAGGTTATAAGACAATCACGTAAAAAGGGCAATGCATCACACATTGTTTCTGTTGTGCTAGCTTACACGCAAATATATCTAGCAGATGCTGCTTTATAGTACAAACTTTATCCCCTATGTTCTGTCAAGGGGTTCTTCCCTGTCTGATAAGTATTCAATTGCGCAGAGTTCACGTGTTTTCTTCTTTAGCTTCATTCTGATAATAGTCCTTCAAAACCTGCTCTTGCATTGCATCCAATGAAGCTAGATCTTTATCTAGAGTTTGATTCCATGTTTCACATGGCCGGCATTTCCTTTTAGGACCCTCTAGATTGAGGCTGTATGCGGCGTGTAGCCCCAGTAAGTAATTATTCTTAGCTTTATCTTCTTCACTATCGTACGATGTTATAGTAGCTTAATTGTAGAGACCTTCGTTACACCCCGACATGCTGTGACCAACTCTTTGACCATCTTCCTTTCAAAATGATGCAATGATCTCCTGTTTCTGGACGTCAAAGACATTGCGTTGAGGCCATACATAACTTAAGCCAATGTTTCAAGCACATCAGTTTTATGGAAAATTGAAAAATTGAACAATGAGCCAGGTTAGACCTCCAACTGGTTTTTACCCAACAATGCCCCCCACAAGCATCCGATCGGTCCTCGAAGTTATCTCTGCTTGTTAAATCTGCTATAGAAAAACAACAGTGACCTATCTTTAGACGTTACTGGGACACTTCAGGAGACATGTAAAATAAGCCCTGCCATAATAAATCTCACACAAACTCGAGAACATTATTTGATTAGTTAAACCCTTCATAGCTACTATAATTACCACCCAAAAAAAAATCAAACAAGTTACTCGGAGCTGACACCTTAGAAAAAAAAATTATATTCGATAACGATGGATATATACAGGAGTTATCTAACCAGCAGTCTCCAATGGTCAGTGGAAAGTCTTTGGTCCATAAACAAAAGTAACATACGAATTACATTTTTCACTACCGTCGTCACCCGAACCGTCAATACTATTGTCGTACGTTCCTGTACCAACTCAATGCAATACGAGAGAAGAAAATAACTGACTGACCTGCTATCTTAATTTATGGTTTTTGCAACGGTGAAAATCTCATGCTTAGAATCTAACTGGAAATCGATCACCAACTCCAACCAACCAGACATCCGCCTTCAATCTGGAACATCGATTGCACTTTTCACTGCATTTTTTTCCATACTACTCGGAGTCGGCACCAAATTTTCTTCCCAAAACATCAATAAGTTAAGTTAAAATATCCAAAAATTTAAACTTAATTTGATATTGCGACAGGGCGACCTTTTTTTGCAGCCGTTTTCGAACAAAGCACACTTAGTTACTATTCAAACTGAAGAATTTTTGTTTGTATTTTCTCTACAGAATCTATACTATCAGCACAGCCTATTCTACACTGAGCGAAAAAATCGAAAGGAATTCATAGGAATTTCGTATGTAAATTTGCCAGAAGATATTATAGCTAAATTCATACCATTAGAGAGAAAGAAGTTCATAGGACGATCGTATGAAAATTTTCCACACAGAAAAAATAAGTTGCAATCGGGATTCGAACCATGATTCTCGGGATCCAGAAACGAGCCACAATCCCACGCTTGATAAGTGATGTCAATTGAAAGTGTTTAAGAGGCATGTTTTTCTCGACCAATGCAACGATAATCATTTCATACGATTTCGTATGTAATGAGTATTGGACCCTTGCTTTGTGGTTCATACCCAAGTAACCACGAGGCTATAAAAGCATGCATATATACGGCATATGCATTACGTCTATTGCATAATTGAAGTTGGATTCAAGTTGAAAAGGGCCCCACTGAGATCGAACTAATGCCAAATTTGCTGAAGTAGCATTATTGCATTGGTAATGCATCACTATATTCTTAAAGCTAATCCAACGTTTCATTACTTGACAACTGTTGAATTAATGCGATCTCGCATTAATGATGTTGATTTTGGGTTGAATAAGGTGTGGCCCATTTAGTATTGGAACAAACATTTTTGATTCTTACAGCGACCCTAGTGGTCGGATTTGTAAACTATGACATCTTATGTGTTCCCTATAACAATAACAATATCAGAAGTTTTTTTTCGCGGTACAGTTCGAACGTATTTCAGAGAAATACAAAATGGAAGAAGAAAGAAGAAACATAATTGTGCGCAATCATTTGGAAATCCCTTCGTGGTCTGGACCAAAACTAGCTAAAGTGTTGGGTTTTCCCCGAAATACCGTGTGGCCTGTTTTGAAAAAGTACAGAGAAACTTTGTCGACGGATCGCAAGCCTCAAAGCAAGCTTCGGGTGGGTACTGTCAACCGTCAACTGCGGAAAAAAGTCATTAAGAACATTAAGGCAAACCCCAACATCTCAGACCGCGATTTGGTCCAAAAGTTTCGCGCCGCACGCAGTACCGAGCAACGGGTTCGTCTGCAGAAAGGCTTCAAGTCATACCGTGCCTGTTCAAGTAGGGATCAAAAGCAGAACATTGTGGCCAGAATCCGTGCCAGAAAACTGTATGATCAGGTGTTGACAAAATTCAATGGCTGTCATGGATGATAAAACCTATGTAAAGGCCGATTTCAAACAGCTACCGGGACAAAAATTTTACTTGACTACGGCTCGGGGAGATGTTTCTGCCAAATTCGTTTGTGTTTTCAGATAAATTTGCACGTAAATACATGATTTGGCAAGGCACCTGTAGCTGTGGTAGGAAGACCAAGGTTTTCATCACTGGTAAGACATTTAAATCAGAGCTGTTCAGAACGGAATGTCTCCAAAAGCGAATATTGCCATTCATCAGATCCCACAATGAACCTGTCATGTTTAGGCCAAATCTTGAAGCTGTCATTACAGTAAAACAGTGCTACAGTGGTATGAAACCAACGATATTCAGTTTATACTGAAAGAACTCAACCCACCAAGAGATTTTGGGCTATTATGAAGACCTTTCCCTTAAGACCCCTCATTACATTTTGTGCAATGGTGGAGCTTACCTTTTTGGTCACTTTCATCCATTCTTTCTTCAACTCCAGCTCGTTCTTAAACATTTTGGACGATTTTCGAACATTGGCCTTCATTATGGCCCAAAATCTATCCACCGGATGAATCTCTGGTGAATTTGGGGGGTTGGCGGTTTTTGGTACAAAAACAACGTTATTGTCTCTGTACCAATCCAACGTCGATCGCGCGTAATGGCATGATGCCAGGTCCGGCCAAAATAATGTCTCGTCTCCGTGGGACCACAGGAAGGGCAACAGACGCTTCTGGAGGCACTCGGTGCGGTAAATTTCGCTGTTGATGGTACCCGTTGTGATATATATATGGCCTGCAAGTATTTGTTGGCGAATTTGTCCACTTTCTTCTTCCTTATGTCTTCCGGAACATCGAATTGTCATTTGGCAACGTAGAACTATAGCCTCGGTATCTGCTTTGCGTCTGCCTTGATGTAGGTTTCGTCATCCATAACCACACACATCGGTTTCGTTAACCACTCTCGATACAGCTTCCTTGCGCGGGATTTGGCCGCCGTGTTTTGTTGATCACGCCGGTTCGGTGCCTTGCGGACCTTGAATACACGAAGCCCAGCTCGTTTCATGGTTTGCTGAACGAAGCCGCGTCGCGAATCGAATGTTTCAGATTACACTTGAAATAATCCAACACCTCCCGGGTCTTCACAGGGTCAGCTGTCTTCGATTTTCTTCCACTGCTCGGTCGTCTGGGACTCCTTAAACGATTTTACCACCCGAGACACAATTGTATGGGTGATTCCCAGTTGTCTTCCGATCCATCGCAGTCGGATTTTCCATGACGGCGCGCAAAATACTCCGGCGATTTTCTTCTTGTTTCGATGACATCTCAATTACCACTGAACCGATTGTTATGAAATTTTGCACATGTAAACAATTCACTAGTTATACCCAGATTTTCATCAATTTTTACTCACGGACAAAAAAGTTACACACGGATAAAAATTGTGCATTTTTTTCGAGTACAGGCCTTAATAGTCTATGTTCCAATTCTAAATGGGCCACACCTTAAGTACAATAATATAATGCTTGTGTTTACTTGGGTGGTTCCGATCGTTTGAAAATCGTACGGATAATTTCCTGAGTGTAGTTTGTTTTAGGCATTCAGTCGAAAGTACTCATTTTATGTTTGCCAGCCATTTTTATATACATTCAGCAAACTTCGTTGCGGATCCTTAAAAATGAAAGTGCATACTTTTGGTGCTATGTTCAGACTTTCATGGTCCGTATCTTTCATAATATGTGTTACATTCATATCGCGTAGGGCTCTGCAAACAAGTATATATTTCACTTGGCGCCTTATCACCTGATGTTACTAGAGATGAACATAGATAAGGTGTGAATTAAAATGGTGACATGATCATTTGGTTGTATCATTTGGTAGCCCAACGAGCTACCAACTCTATGACTAACGTCCGTCCAAGAGGTGAGTCGCTCAGCACAATATTTCATGTGTCCATTATTTTAAGTGTGTCTCTAAGCGTTACAATGAGCCCTGATGTTCCGATCGTGATGCCAAAAGGGCCCATGTATGCCACGGCAATTTTGACAGTTCAATTGTTATGTTTTGACTATGCTTGGCAACCAGCTGATTGTTTTTTTGCTTTTGCTTGCAAATTTTTTGCAGGCGAATTGGGTCTTGGGCAAGATTTTTGATGCGGAAACCGCGTTTTTATACAGTTGCGTTGAGACAGTAACTTTCAGTATGGATGGATAAAGAAATGGAGCTCAAAAAGCTAATCGCTGGAAGTTAGCGCGAGAATTCTTGCGCTGATTCTAGAGGGTAATAATAAATATGCTGCAACATCATGCTCTCATATTCAGAGTACCAAACTCCATATGTTTCTTGAACATAAAGCTGATGGACTGTTAGTGAAAGTCATCATGTAGGATTTTCCGGATGACTCAAAGCTTAGACGATATTTTCAACATTTTCACTGTAACAAAAAAAGAAGATATTAAAATTTCCCTATGTTTCTGGCATTATTTGGAAACCCGAGTTTGGAAACTGTAAATCTTGCAAGTTCGATTTTCATACATAACCTATGACTTGATGACTTCCTCAGAAAGGTTTCCCAAGCCTGTTGAATCTTGAAAACAGAGTAGGTAAGAGTGGACTGTATCATCCACGGCATTCAATTAAAAAATAAAGTAATTATTATTATAACCATTTTATATTATGCGGAATATATAATACACACCATAATTTTTTCCACTCCTTTTTTTTTTCCTAAACATTATTGAAGTTTAACGCACGCACACTATCGTGTATCTCGTCGTGTAAAAAATGTTTGTTTTCTAAGAGCATCATTAACGGTGGGGTATAGAAGCCCGTTTAGCAGCGCTCTATCATCACTCACCACCGTACCGGTCGCTGCTAAACGCGCTACCAAACTAGCAGCGAGGCTTTCGGGAAGTGTCGGGTGCTCAAATTTAGCAGCCCGATAGCAGCGCGTGAAGCGGTTGGTATTTGGTAAAGTCACACAGAGAAGAATTTGATAGTCAATTTTACCATTATTTGGGGTTATGATGACTATTGCAGTATAGTGATTTTGAACCGACTATGATCATGGTCAAAACGACCATTAAAAATAGTTTATCCAGCATTTGCCATAATGTCGGAATAGTCCTTGTTACCATGATCATAGTCAAAAATGCCATGAACGTGATGAATTCGAGCATTTTCATGGTTATTGTAACCATTTTATGCGATAGTCATTCTGACCATGATTAAATTGTCGGTACAACGATGAAATTTTTTTCAGAGCAGTCACCGTCCACCGGTTTGCTGTATTTTTTTATCGTGCGTTTTATTTCGTGCGACGTGAAAAATAAAAATGGCTGTAAATATCTTGATGTCGGAGCGCTATCGGTGAAAAATAATAGTTTGATGGTGTTTTCGAGAAAATTCTAGCCTGAAACTTGGTGCCGTAGGTGGCCATTTATGTTGCGGATCCCTGAGTGGTGGAATTTTGCAATTTTGATCCAAGAAAAGCCGTGAAGTCGGTACATTTTGGACCCATTTGCACTGCTACATAAGGGTCACCCACAATAGATACGTTTGCGTTCCGTTGACGTAAATTTGACAGAAAACCTATGGGAAAACTGTCAAATTCACGCAAACGCATCCGCAACGTATCAATTGTGGGCCAGCCAATAGTCTTTTTCAACGTCGGCCGGACCATCTCTCTCATCTTCTACAATCATGTTGTGCAGAATTATGCACGAACGCATGATAGTGGCCAGATCATCTTTTTGCCAGAGTCTAGCTGGATTTTTTAGAATGGCGAAACGTGCCATTCCAAAAGCATGTTTGACATCTTTCTGGGCTGCTCCTTGTTGAATTGCAAAATGCTGCGGAGAACGTAAAAACAGTCTAATTATATTTATTTAACTGATTTTGGGATGTTTTAGAATTGTTGATATTTAGAAAATCAGCTCTATTCCCGTTTTCGAACGAATCGCAGAATTACATTACCGTTTCCGTTCGCATTCTATCTTCTTGTTGAGACTCCAATCGTATTAAAGAATTTCCGATAAAATCAAATCAGTTTTCTCCGAAACATCATTTCAGATCGCAAAATGTTCGCGTGGGTTTGTGGAAAATAGCAACAGGAATAAACGGACGAGATCTTTTTGCCTTCTAAAATGATGCGTCGGAGAAAACTGCTTTTGAATTTTTCGGAAATGCATCAATGCAATTTGAGCCTTAAGGTTTTGTACGAAAATGAGAATGCAAACATTTGATTTGTACGAACTTATCCGACTGGTACGTAAACGGATATAGAGGTAAGATACACCGGGGCAAGTCGAAATGGTGGGGCATGTTGAAATGGGTATGCAGAACTGAGTTATAAATGAAAATGTTATAAATGTGTTCAAATTTGTATTTTGCGATGGTGTACAGTGCTTACCTACCCATTTCAATTTGCTTCACCGTTTCAACTTGCCTCGTGTACCTTAAATATTAATTTTGAAAAAAAAAAAATTTCGAATATTTATGCAAGAAAAAGCATGTAGGTACCTTCCGTTTTTGTCCAACTGGCGAAGGAATCGTTTGGACAAGTGTTGCAAGGGGAGGATGAATCCCGTCCGCTAGGTAATACCCCATAGTGTAGGTTCGCCCATTAATTTCAAACTCTACTACAGGAGTTTTGCCACTGTAGAGGTCTGAAAATAACACATTGATGTCGTTTGAGGATCCTGGCATGCCAAAGAAGGCGTGCCATATCCATAGGTCATACGACGCCACTACTTCCAATACAATAGTGGGCTTTTTGTCCTTCCCCTTGTACTGGCCAGCCCAAGCAAAGGGGCAGTTTTTCCATTGCCAGTGGCAGCAGTCCAACGAACCCAACATCCCTGGGAATGCTCGTCTCTTGCCTTCATCCAACAGCCGTTTTACGTCGTCGTGGTTTGGGGATCGCAAGTAGTGTGCTGCAAACACCTTAACAATGGTGTGGCAGAACTCCAACATGCATATTCACGCCGTTGACTCTGACATTCGACCGTATTCGTCGATCGCGTCTGCGGAGGACCCGTAGACTAACTGACGAATCGCCGTAGTGCACTTTTGGAATGCCGTTAGCCCTAGCTTACCGGTAGCATCAGCTCGTTACACGAAGTAGGCATTTGCAGCCTGTACGTCCCTCACGATGCGCAGGAACAAGTTTCGACTCATCCGGAAACGTCTGCGAAATTGGTCCTCACTGTATTTTAATTTAATTGATAATCCGAAAAATTATCGTCTACCAGACGTTGCGCTCCTTCTAGCGCCAACCTGTCAATATTAGGTCGTCTCGTGCCTCTTCCCTCGTTTTCACGAATGCATTCCGTTTCAGGTAGCATTGCGTGAGTCTGGACCAGCATCTGGCTAACCAATTCAAGTTCATCGTCACTGGAATCCGAGAATAACACAGACAACTTCTCCATTTCTTCTTTTCGACTTTCACTTGAAGGCGACGATGTTGATGACGTTCAAGAACCAATGTTGTCAAATGTTTACTTCTACTTTGAAAAAAAAAATCTATCGCTATACCGACAATTATATCATGGTCAGGATGACTACCCAACAAACATCGGTGTTGAATTATAGCTTGTTCAAACAAATTTGGAGAAGCTATTCAGCTATTCTAGAAGAAACAGCTGAATAGCTTCTCCAAATTAGCTTGAACAAGCTCTAATTCAACACCGATGTTTGTTGGGTATCGCATATAATGGTTACAATAACCATGAAAATGGTCGAATTCATCACGTTCATGGAATTCTTGACTATGATCATGGTAACAAGGACTATTACAACATTATGGCAAATGTTGGATCAACTATTTTTAATGGTCGTTTTGAACATGATCATAGTCGGTTCAAAGTCACTATACTGCAATAGTCATCATAACCCCCAATAATGGTAAACTTGAATGTCAAATTTGTCTCTGTGTACCTTTCTACCGGTACGGAATAGGGTAACTAAATTGATCACCGCTATAGCAACGACCGATGTGGAGAAGGGTGGCTAAACTAAAATGAGAGCGCTACAGCGCTTCTGAAATAGCAGCGCTACTGTTGCCCACCGTTAATGATGCTCTACCATTTTTTTTTAACCAGGGGGAAAAGTTCCACCCCCGACCCCCCCTTTTTTCACGCAAACCCCCACCCCCAACCAGATAAAAAAAAAAACACACCCACCGACGATTTACCCCCCCCCAAACCGACCCAATTTTGATACCCGATCCAGTTTGAAACTGGATCAAAAACGAATTCGCTATAAGAGTTTGCTTTCCACTTTTAATATTTTTGACAACTGTTTGTTATGTTTTCTTACAAAACGCACTACCACATTTCCAGAAGGCAAACTACCACATCCAGACGTTATAAGCTTAATGAGCCTGTGTACGTTTCTATAATTGTTTTGTCGTTTTAACTTTTGCTGTGTGCCGTGTTTTGGTGTTGTCTCACTCACTCTCACAGGGCGCTGGAAAACATGGCTCACAGTTAAAGTTAAAAAGACAAAACATTAAAAAGAAAAGCAGTAAAAGTATTTTTTTTTATAGCGTGCACAGGCTCATCCTCTCGAATCATTTTGGCATATCATTCTCTGGACAAGAGATGAAATCTGACTGTACTAGTAGTCTCCAAAAATGTTCCTCTGTCGGCATTGCTGAGGCATACGAACTGCGCGCAGGAGGGTGACTTGCTTCACTTGATGTCGATGTGTCCGTATATGTTCGACGTCGTTTCCTTTATAAACATTCTGGCATTCGGATATGAACATTATTGCTATGCCTGGTCAGGCTGTATATGTGCTAGTTTCCTCTTTCGTCCATCGAAAACGACAAATTCGATCATGGCCCATCCGTTTGGCAAATAGGGCATAACGCCTTCGCCGGGAACATTCCACAGCCCTTAGAAAAAACTTTGATTTCAATGTTTTTTGAAATTGGAAATATGTTCTCAGCATCATGGGATCCCAGTAGTGAACAGCAGTTTCTGCTAGAACCAAAGATGTGAAGAGAAAGTAGATGTTACTACAGGAAGGTTTCCTACAAGTCGGCGACGGCCGGGTTGATGTGGACGAGTGCCGACGGCAGCAGCTGCGGGTCCAGCATGCTTGTCTTTTTTCAATCATATTGGAGCGGTCCATTGCTTATGGCGGATAGTGCTTCATACTTTCAGCGTATCGTTAACCAAAACGAACCCTGCTGCTAACCTTTCCCCAACTATCCAACATCCCAGTGATTTCTCGTGGAAGTGCAGAGGATTTCTCGGCTTCCTTCAAAGCGAGTATCATGTCAACACGTTCCTTCCCATCCCCAACTTGACCAGCATTCGGGCACGGCTGGCGCTGGTATTGCTTTATAATGGATCACTAGATATTGAAGATATATGCCAGTCCCAAACATCATCTGTTGGTTCTTTGTGCAGATATATATGAATAATGTCGATTTTATTGCAAAAAACCCGAATTAATCCACCGATGGTGAGACTGAACCATTCTTACACTTCACCAGAATTACGAACTCAAATGTGGCCAATTTGGTACAGGATACATGTTTTCATCAGAAATTCCAGGAAAATCCAGGAATATTCGATATGTCATACATTCAGTTTATAAAATGAACGATTTGTCAATCCTGAACGTATTGTTCATCGATGTGATGAAAATATTGCCATTAATAGTCTTTAACGACCTGTTTATGTTAGTTATATAAAAGTGAAAATTAAATAAATATTAGAAATTCCATATAATCAGTCCATAGAATGAATTATTGGACAATCCTAAGCGTCAATTTTGATTATCGATATGGACTCAAGATGCTTAATAAGTACATGTTCGTTGAAGATTGTGTAGTTATAGTAAATGGAGACTTTGTTTAATTTTCGAATACATATACTCGTTGCAGTTCAAAACCAGAGCACTCGAGCCAATCGATCCTGCTCTAATTCTATAGAGTCGCATAGTGTGGCTAGTCCGCTGTATGTACTTTACAACGCACCAGATGCAGAACAATAGAATACAATCGGCATCGATTGGGGTGAGCGGTCTTTTTTTTTTTTTTTTAATCAGTTAATCGTTTAATCGTTTATTTATTAGGCTCAGGCGTGTTTAACACTTTGCGGAGCCGATATTCAATATTGTAGTTAACAATTTTTCTTTTTCGGTTCGAGGTTAATGGGTCACATTATTGTTTGGAAGGGGCTAGGCAGGTAACTTATTTATTTTTTCCCCCCCCCCCCCCCCCCCCCCCCACCCCAAAAAAAAAAAAAAAAAAAAACACAAAGAAAAAAAAAAAGGAGGGCACAAAACACACAAAAAAAAAAATTCATAAACCTTCAAGGAAACACTTTGGGGGGTTTTTCTTTTACCAACATATTTTCATTACAATTATTTCTCAGTTTTTTTTGGTTATATCTCCATGAGGGGTTATTTATTTATTTATTAATTTATTTATTTACTAGTCTTCGACAATATCGTACAGACAGATGCTATAAATTAATTCTACTCCTATATATTGACTTAGACATATTTAAAATCAAAATGGTTATATAATTCGTTAAAAAGACGGCAACGGACATCAAGTGGATTGTTCTGTCCAAAGAGAGTACGGTGAACAGGAATACGGATAAAATCAGCCCGTCGAGTTCTTCTGGCTGGGACGTTGATATTAATGTTGCCCAATAGTATCGAGCAGTCTACGTTGTTATTAATGATGTCAAAAATAAACAGGCGTTGCAAAAGTATTCTCCTGCTAGACAGAGTCGGCAGCTCTATCAAAGCACAGCGATGTTCGTAGGGTGGCAGCCGAATATGGTCATTCCACGGCAGCCGACGAAGCACGAATCGAAGGAAGTTGCGTTGAATTCGCTCAATTCTATTTATTTGAGTGGCATGGAATGGTGCCCATATAAGCACACCATATTCCAGAACGCTGCGTACCAGCGCGCAATAGAGTGTCTTCAAACAGTATACATCTTCGAACTGCTGTGTGTTACGTTTGATAAAACCAAGCATGGCGAAAACCTTGGCCGTCGTTGCTGCGATGTGTTGAGAAAAGTGTAGATTACTGTCCAGTAGCACGACAAGGTCTTTGACGGTGCTGACTCTGGAAATGCTGGTAGATGCCATTGTATAGTTGAAAATAGTAGCATTCCTTGTCCGATGGAAAGTGATGACATTACACTTTCGAACGTTGACTTCCATTCCGTTTAGCAAGCACCAGTTCAGCAACTTATCGATGTCAGCTTGGATGGCACAGCAATCAACTGGCGAGGAAATAACACGGTGGAACTTCAGGTCGTCAGCGAACATAACCTTCGGGGATTTAATCAATCCACAAAGATCGTTTACAAACAGCACAAATAGAAGTGGGCCCAAATGACTGCCTTGAGGAACGCCAGAAGTAATATCTTTTTAATTCATCTAATGCTTTGGTATGTTCCATCGCTGCCATAACACTATTTGTGGATGAAATTGCTTGACGAAAATTAGCGTTTGACATCATTTTCGTACAAGCCTTACACATCCAAAAAAGCTGAGAGCAGGCAGCAATAGTGTTGCGGATTTCTGTTGACTGATGTACGCACTTTAGGTGGAACGATGATTTGCAGAAGCCGTTACACATAATTTCGTCCGCTTTATTGACGGTGTGAGTGCAAGTAAAACAGATGATCTCCATTGCTGATACTGTGCTTACTTCTTGGGAAGGGGCACAATTGATTTTTTTTTTTTTTTGAAAAAAGTGGCTCAGGAAATGTTGGAAATCGTTGCACTCCAGATGTAAGCGGTGAAACGATGAAGGATGCGCCGGAATTGATGTAGATCACAGCGAGAAAATCACGGCAACGTATAAAAAAAAAGGAAATTAGCACTTGGAAAAAAACAAATGAACTCGAATGTTTACATCACGCACACACCAAATTCAATCATTATGAAATTTTGACCAGTTATTTGAGGACTTTATAGCTGCAATTTGGCACCAACAAAACTAAAATCGGTACACAAATAGCTCAGTATGTAATCGGAGGCTGTACAGTTTGATTACTATTATAATAGGCTGTAAAGTACTGTTTCGTTCATATCTTCGTTACGAAATGTCCAAATGAAAAAAAAACACTATAAATCGGATTACCGAACGTTCAGCTGTTGAGAATTCGGTAAACTTTTACAGATTTCTTTAAAAAAATCTAAGTGTGTATGTTGTAGCTTTCATTTGCCACCAACAGAACTGAAATCGGTTCACAAACGGCTGAGAAACCGATGTGACATTATTTGTAACGCACAAACACCCCCCCCCCCCCCACACACACACACGCGTGCTCAGTTCGTCATCAAATTAGGAGAACTTTAACTTGAGCTATGCTTGCCATGAAACGGACAACTATGACAGATAGATTTCCATGGCACCAGAATGACCAAAATTTATCTTGGCGTCCATGATTAATTTGATTCAGAAAGCCGCAAAATGCAAACATCATAAAATCACCAAAATATAACTCTCTTTAATTTCCACTTCATGTTCAACTTTTATTACTAAATTTTATCTGAGTATTGCTTGATCTTAGAACTATTAACTACGGATTGCAAAGTGAAGAAAGTGTTTTATTGTAATGTTCAGTGGTTGATTATCTGGGCGTTGAAAAGTTGTGCATAAACACTAGATATGTACTAGCATTCTTCTTAGCTTTGTCGCCACATGATTTATTTAATTTAATTTTAATAAATATTATTCACAGGTATTTTGGTCAGCCACTTGTGATATTGATGTCACCCCAGGATGTTCCTGCAAATTTCCAAGGCATGAGTATGTGCTGCCTTCCCGGTTTCATCTTCCTGTGATCTTGGTTGGTTAAGTAAACATTTTCATTATTTTCAGATTTGCAACATCATGGGTCACTCTTTACTCTGTTTTTACACTCCCCGATGACTGCTCTGTGTTATATCTGCAATGTTGGTGATGTCCCAATCCACCATTGGGAACGGTGTCAAAACTATGTCGATAGATTTGTGACGGAAGCGTCACGGTTAGTAACAAGATGTCGGATGGACGAAATAGAACAGGGTATAGGGTATATCGGTAAGTAGATCGAATGTATTTCAGGCAACTCATTGTGAAACGGTGGATGTTTTCAGATTCATCCTATGTACAATTTTTCGGGGATGACTTTTTACGTACGCTCATTTTACGGTTTGTATTTTGCGATGTAACTTTGCGATTACACCGAGGATTCCGAGGTCGGCATCAGCGGCCACGATGCGAACCTCCTCTACCAAGTGCGGAACTGTTGGAGCATCCATCCCTAGCTCACATCATCTTGCAACTAGCTTCGGCGTTAGATGTCAGAGGACATTTTGTCGAGGGTCCCGAAGGCGATTGATGGAGGAGATCCTACGACCACAATGTCGCCGACGAATCTAGCCGAACCAATGGAATCAGTTACGACTTATTGCTGCTTACGCTATTGTTGGTAGCAAGAGGAATACAACTGCAATGTGAAAATACTGGTAAACATGAAACTTCCAATACCTGTCGATCGGTGGAATGCGGCAGGATTGTGTTCAAACTATTCAAACCCGTCATTAGTGAAGCGACCGATGGTGGTGGTGATCGTATGAAATGTTGTCACGAGTTGCAGTGCTACGCTAAAACGCTTTTTATGATTTGAGCATAATCAGCCGACCATGGAATGAAGTGCATCGCACCGTAATAAAGCAACAGTAAGAATAGTAAGAAAAGAGTAAGGAAAAAACCAAATCAATACAGCGGAGGCTTTGTTACCTTTTCTATTTATTTTATGTATGTTTACAGCTTTTTACGCTACTTGTTGTTACATATACACTATAATAGAGCGAAATGAAATCGTATAACGGATTGCGTATTTTATACACTCTCTAGAATACATTCTCACAAGATTAAAAATCACACACTACTCAATGATGATTCACATACTAGATGGGAATCCCGTAGCATCTTAGGCTGGAAGGATGAGATTACGCGCAACTTACATTAAGATAATCCACAGGTGCTCGATGGTTTCAGAAGTTTTCAACTGACTCGGTTGGTGTTTTTTTTACGACACATGTGTGTACAGACAGTAGGCTTAGAGACCGTAGAACGGGTTAACTATGACAGATTTTCAGCAAATTTTCCTAAATTTTTTTAGCAATGAATTATTTTAAAATCACTTATTTTAAAAACAAGAACAGAGGGTCCTAGAACGGATTCCTAAATTGATTATATCGTATAAAATGATTCATATGTATTTTTTTTTTTTAAAGTGAAGTAAATATACATGTCAATCTGCAGCAAAAAAATTGTCACATATTTTTAAATCGAAGAGCGCATAAAATCATCATTTTTAATATTGAAGAACAGTGTTTTGCATTATACAAGCTACTCGCATTATCTAAGTTAACCCATTTTACGGTATCTTTTTCAAATATTATCTGAGAAAGGTAATTCATATTTCTATCGAGTTCTTCCAATTATTTGCTTAGCACAACTTCAAACAAAAAATGTGATAATGGTCATCGTTCATAAAATCGTTTTTGAGCAATATTGATTTGTATGAGTTGGTTAGAAATTAAACTGCAGAGTAAATAAATATGAAAAATAATAACAGCGTATCCTGAATCACAGATACAGCTATTGCCGCTAATTCATGTGATCAGAGCTATAGCCAAAAGGTGAGGCAACTTGGTTGTTTACCGTCAAAATTACTCACTTCAAACGATTACAACGTCAGAAATAAGCGTCAGCTGGTGTTATTGGTTGTTGTTCGTGTCAACTATGCTTCCTTTTTCTTCGTTGAACGTAGAATTGAGCAGTAAGGACTGTATCGTTAACTATGGGTATAGATAAGAATTGTTGTTTCGAGCTTGTACTCTTTTTCGGAGTGTAAATTACAAAAATAATGTTTTTTAGTTTTACAATAATCAAGTAACAGTAATATATATTTAGTTATTCGTTAACTTCACCAGGCACTTTCTTCTTAATGTTCGTCATTAGATCTTGGACAACTGTACCATCGATGCTTCTGCCCACGTTTACCTAATCCTTTTTGAATTTGTCGACATTTTTGCGATACCAGCCCATTATGCAACGCACATAATGGCATGACGCCAAATCTGGCCAAAACAGTGTCTATCCTTTGTGCTTTTGGACATGTTTCCTTCCGGTAAATTTTGGCATTCATGTTCGCAAGTGTGAAAAAAAGCGAAGATCTCATACCAGATGGGCAAATTGCTTGCTAAAACAGTACTTTCTTTCCAAATTTTTCACAAAAAATTGACTTTTCTGAGTTTGTCACATCGGTTCCTTGCTTCACAGTGCAAAATTGTGCCCCTTGAAGCGTTTTGTAGTCAAGCTTAACATACGTTACATCATCCAGAATAATGCACGTTTCATTTTTGCTCAAAACATCCTCGTACAACTTACGAGCTCGGGTTCTCACGGAAATCGCTTGTAATCTCCTTCGTTTTGCACATTTTTGCTTCTTGTAGGTCTTGAAAGAGCTACGTGCCTTAGCGCGCTGAACCATTTTGAACGATGTTCCACATTTTGTTGCACAATCTCTAATCGACAACTACTTTTTTCTTTCAAACTGCTCACCAATCTTTTTGTCCAAATCTAGTTTAGATGGACCATGTTTACGACCACGACCAAGATCAAGCAGCAACGTATTATGTGTCCCGAATCGTTTCAGCGTATTTTGAATCGCATGAACGCTAATTCCTACGTGCTTCGCCAATGCCAATCGATGAGGCAGATAAACCAGTTTCCGAACAGTATTTGGTCACAATAGTTTTACATTTTTCTTCTATCAAACCATTCATTGTTGCACTTGAGTGTAAACATATAATTTCAGCTGCGTAATTCACATGTTTACTATGCCGAGATCACGCGTAAAATGAACAGCTGTCTAATTAAGTCATAGTGTTTTTCGCAAAGCAGCTTCAAGGTGTACCCATAAAAAACGATACGGTCATTACTGACAGTTTAACGTTATCTGACCAATTTTGAGTGTAGAAGTGTAGATTTATGTTTACATGTATACCTTTATTCAATCAACTGAGAACTATGAAGTAATAATCACTTTTAAATTAAGAGGTTTTACAATCACAAAAGATGTTTGATATGAGTAATAAGTTCAATTTCCATTTCAGTTGAAAATGAATTATATTTGTGCTGTTCAAGCCATTGTTTACGTTACAATATACACGATGAAAAGAAACGAATCGAAATTGGCTTTTTGATATGTAAATAAAATGTAATACGAATATACGCTTAAATAATTATGCACTAGTTTTGTCATATTACGTATCAAATGTTTATAACTACTTTTCGAAATTTATACCAATCGCTTACTTGCCCCGTCCATACCTCAAAGTATGGCTGTCTTGTCATCAACGTGATTGTAATTTTCACTGCAAATAATTTGTACTTAAGGCTTGATCCACTATGTATTTGGCCGCACAAAATGATACATTTCTTCGATAAAAAAGCGTTTAAGGTTTCATTGTGCTGGGAATAACTTTACTTGCTTACTTTTGCTGGCTTGATGTCCTATAAGTACCACACCTTTGTCAAGAAACTCGATACAGGACTAGTTGTCTCCAGTTCCTAGAGTGCCCTACACTTCCAAGATCTTGCTTCACATGGTCAAACCATATACCTCTCAAAAACCCTCTTTGAGAGACTGTTTTTCAGCATCTGGCTAGACACTGACTGAGTGAGGATGTGAAGTTTAAGTAGGAATTACTATTGGAACATCTTTTTTCCATTCGACTAGATTTTGTCCTTTATCAGTTCGATGAAAAAAGAAAAGGAATGTAATACCTACCTAATTAAAGCATGAATCCTATGCTAAACTAAACACAATACACGGTTAGATCATGCAAAAGATTATCAGTATTTACAATTCTTTTTCCTTTAACAACTGCATCATTACAATTCTCCACAAAATTTAAGTTGTAATTTTATAACTTTTACATCTAAACAATATTGGGAAAATTATAACGAAAGAAAATTTTGCTGTTAATTTCCACATAACATAAGCCAGTCTCACCTCATCAGTTCATAGTTTAAGAGGCTTGATTGGACATCGTTAAAAGTACTATGGACCAAAAAATTTCAGATTTACATCAGTTTAAGTTCGTCGTTATTTTTGTGTTCGAATACATAGGTACAGGAATATTCTGAATTATTCATGTGTGAATCAAACAAAAACAAAAACCTAAAAATGCTTTTTAAATCAACAAAATCAAACCATTTTGCTTGAAAAGTTCCGAAACCATATGAGCAGCGAAAGATTGATAACAAAATTAAAATAAACTGTCATGAAACTGGATTGTTTAAAACAGGTCACAAAAACAACTTATTTATACTGTATTCGTTACTGAGAAATACTGTTTTTGGGATCATGACGAGAAAAAAAAAAGATTTTCTATTTATATTCCGTTTATTTACTCACACGAGATTTTCTGATATTACTGACGGTTTCAAATGCTTTCCTACATTATGAGTTTACAAGGCTACGTTTTCATTATAATAATGCGAAAGATGACTGATTGTCAGTAATCTCATATGGTTTGAAACGTTCAGATCTACGAACTCATCACTTCTTTCTCAAAAGAAATAGAAAACATATACACAAGTCAACACATTAGATACACTAAAACAAATTAAGTGCAATAACTCACTACTGTAAAATACCCAGCCGATATTTGGACAATATAAACGTGTGATCACTGCCGCTATTTCGCTTCATTAGAAAAAAAAACGATTAAATAAAACGAAAACAAAAAAAATAATAATAAAGAAATAGATTCTTTTCTTGGTTAACTCTTACTACTGGAACATTTATGCAAGATAAAGAGACAACAGTACGGTTAATAACAGAGAAAATAGCACACTATCGAGGAGTGGATATTAACAAGCGAATGAGCTATTGAATGGAGTGAAATATAGAAAACGGAAAACCCATTTAGACGCATTATACACGTTGACAGAATCGGTTCTCGCGTGGTAAAAGAAAAACACTAAAAACCAAAGGAAAGTAAAAAACGTAGATTTTTTAGGAAGTGCTGTAAGGTTATGTGGAAGCAGATAATAGATAGGGAATTATATATATTTAAAAAGGTATGATGAATAGGATAATTCAGCCAGATCATGATGGATTAGCATGTATTTAAATGGAAGTATTTAGATTACAGTACGTTTCCTTGAGTCTCATATTTCAGTTTAAAAAAGCATTAAAGATAAAAAGAAGAATAAGAATCAACGGTCATTGCAGCGTATATAGAGAGAATACTTTGAAAGAAACTTAATAAATTCAACCTGAATGAGTAGTAGAGAACGTCCTGCCAACAAATTCGTAGGCTATAGAGCAATTCGTTCAAAAAAAAAAAGAAGAATGCCATCAAACAGAGAAAAGGGAATGAATCAACCTTTGAAGTAATGCAGAAAAACTCCTCAAACAAACTTAGAACATTTGTCAAACTTGCACCTGATGTTGTCGACTTCATAGTACGCAAAACCTTTGTTCCGTTCTTGCTTTATACGTTGGCGAATGAATGAAACCAAATAAAAGAAACATCCGAAAATGAAGAAAGTTTTGATGTTGAATAGATGAAAGTCCTTGTAATAGTAGTGCGAATGATATGGAACAAAAGCTCATTCTTACAGTATAGCAAAATGTTATAATAGTCCCCGAATACAACCAGCCAAGCGATCAATGGTAAACAGGAAAAAGGTTTAGAAACCATGTAAAAATTAGGAGAAAACCAAAGCAAATACTTACAGTACCCGAAAGGCACGAAAACAATACATATATTTGATAACAGATGAGCATTCATAACTATATGGAACAAGCAGTGAACTATTTTTTTCCTTTTGTTTCAACTTCTGAATGCGATGGCGATATACGATTATAGCGTTTGATTGGACTATTTAATAGAGAATAAATCTAAATTTCTATAGTTCTATAGTCAAGTTTGCCTAACCAACACCATTATTTGGAAGTTGTATTCAACCTGTTGACTTATTTGAAATCCTGCTAGAATTCACCTGAAGTATCGAGCAATTTTTATATAATTTGTCCGGTTTGTACACCTAAGAGCCTCTTATAAAACAAAAGTAACGAATCATAAGTAATCTGTTACGGGTTATTTCAAAAGTAAGGGATATGGTTGAAAAGTTCAGGAGATCGAATTATCGTTATTTCGCATTGACATAAAATCTTCAATCTTGGTTTTAATTTCAGTCATAGACGTTTGTACAGACTTGCATACAGGGGAAGTTGAATTCATCCAAAATTGCTGAAAATGTTTGGCATTTTTGACGTCCTGTTCCTTTTCGTATGGCTTCTGCTTAGCTTGATTAGAATATCAATTATCTAGCTTTGAAATAGTGGCATGATTAGCCAGATCCAAGGTTTTGTTTTCTTGAATTTTTAATAAATATCAACAAACGCATTTTTAGGCACTCGTTCCGGTGAATTTCCTTTTAAATTAGGCATGAGATGTGTCTATGCGAGTCTTCAATCCAATTCCCACCGTTCTCCAATGTTTTTATGGGACAAACATGTCTGGATCAGTACATGCATCAGCTGGGATACTACCTTGATCAAAAAGTTCCCCGAACTGGGAAAGCACTTTGACGGTCCCGTTCAGAATAGTGATCGCTCGGTAGTTCTCACATTCTAGCTTGTCACTCTTCTTATTGATTGGGGATAAAACTCTCTCTTTCCACTTCTTCGGTAGTTGTTCAGTATCCCAGATTCTGCCTATCGATGCAGTCAAGTCACCAATTTATCCGGGCTCATTTTCATAAGTTTCGCTGGGGTACTCATTCCAGTTAGTTGGTTTTTCTATAGCTATTTGATACCATCTACACATTCATTATTAGACCATTTACATTAGTGCTGGTTCACGCTCTGGTCTCAGTAGTGTTGGCAGGCTGACGCTAGACGACGACGATGATGAGATACTACAATCTATTGTAGCAAGAAAGGTTCCTATAGCGCTAGAATAATCTGGAAATCGATTTGATGAAGATTACGTTTCTGTTTGTGATTTTCAAGCTCCTGTGTGAAGGGACAAAACGGTGAGTGGACCCGTAAGCAGAGACACTTATGCGAAATCGGTGGGAACAGACAAGTGAATCTCCTTTCAGAAGCCAGTTCATACAAACAGCGAAAGAAACGAACTTTCGATAAACAGAATAAACCCAGTAGATGGGGTCGAAGAGAACTTGGCGTTTGAAATGAGATAACGAATTAAGATACATTATAATGAGACAAGTATAGCACTTCTCGTCTTTCCGCCGTATCATAGACATGATGGGAAAGATGCCGTACATTATACACTCCTCCTTGATATCTTAAGCGAGTATTGGACTCGGTTAAGCCCATCATTTCCATGAATTGTTCCTGCTTCTGGCTTTCCAATGGTTTAGTGAGCATGTCTGCGATCATAGTTTCCGAGGCAACTACAATGCCTTTCTCCAACAAATCCTTGGTGAAATGTAAACGGGTTGATGTGTTTAGATCGCCTGGATGAACGATCGATTGCTACAAAGTCGATGCAGCTAAAAATGTCTTCCAGCATAGTAGTTGGACCTTTTTGCTTCTCCGGTGTTGGACTTCTGATAATCGATATCGGAACTCCAATCAGCTTCACTGTAGCCAGTTAGTTTGAGTGGCTTATATTTGCAGCTGATCAGTTGAAGTGCATAATCACTGGTAGCAACGAGATATCTGACCACTCTTTTTAGTTCCACCCAGTCTGCTTCCGTTGGAGCAATCACTCTGGGAAGGCTGAGAAGCGCTACGCTGGCTGACACGTCAGGACGCGTATTGACGGCAACATAGAGCAATGCTCCGATTAAGCATTGATATTGCTTGTAATCGGGCATCAGCTTGCTGACTTCCCGGCTACGGTAGTAGACTGTATCCAGTGGAATTTAGATCCTTTGGCACGGTCAAGATTGAACCAACTTGCAATCTTTGTATCGCTTTGTTGATCCATAGAGTAATATCCATTGTTGTCCTTCCGTATACGAATTCCTTGGAAACAACTTATGTCTCCTTACGACGATAGTGTCAGCTTCTTCTTCAGAGCATGATCTACGTTTGTAATCTCTTTTTCCGATACACAGGCAACGATAATATCGTCCGAATAGGTCAGGATGTAGACCCAACCAAACGATATACGCTTTGTGAACAAACACGGATCCGCGACCGATTGCTTGAAACCGGAATATGTACATATGCTGAACACCCGAAAATTCGTTGGTGACTTAACTTCGGCATTTTGCCAAACCATTTCTCGTACGATGTCTTATCAATTTCACGAGAATGTTGTCGGTTCTGGACATAAGCAGCTGTCATTACTGCTTCGCCTCAATATCGTTTACCAAGCCCTGCGTCTAGCAACATGCACATTGCCATCTCCTCCAACGTGCAATTCTTCCGCTCAGCCACACCATTCTGTTGGGGCTTTAGGCTGCGGTGTATTGAGCATGTATACCATCCTTTGCATAGAATGCATTCAATACGCAGTTCACGTATTCTCCACCCCCGCAGGCTGGATAACGCATGGAGCCCGTCCGCGCTCTAACGTGAGCCACATATCGTTCTATACAGTTTGCTACAACGGATATTTGCCGCAGGAGACATACGACGGTATAGCGACTAAAATCGTCGATAAGCGTCATCAGATATCTGCAGCCACCTAGAGTAACATTAGTCATTGGCCTAAATACTATCAGAAGATTTAGGGAAAGAAGTGCGTGGCCTTACCTTTTAGACAGTAATCGCAGACCTGTCGTAAACCGCAATCCTTCTTCTCGAAATCCTCGAAGAAGTTACGTGCTGTCAGCTTATCTAGCACAAGTGGATCCCGGTGTCCGAGTCGCCGATGCCACATATGTGGGCAATTCGGCAGACGTTGTATCTCAGTTCTCCGGAAGCAACAGTCTTACCACCGGCGGCGCTCACTGTCGAACATGCTGATCCGACAAAGTTCACTTGTAATCCTTTCTTCGTCAGCTTTGCTACAGATACAATTCCACTGTCTAACGCCGGTATGAATAGTAATTCCGTTAATTTCACTTCATGCGCATATCCATCTTCGTCCACACATTTCACTAAACCTTCTCCGGTTCCGTGCGACATAAACACAGAACCATCAGTTAGCACAACCTGTACCCGTTTGCTTTCATCCAAAGTGGTGAAGAAAGCGCGATGGTTGGTCATGTGGCTCGAGCAGCCACGGTTGATGTACCAACAACCACTCCGACGAGCACTTCCGACCATTAGACAAATCTGAATATGCTTTTCGGCCGTCAGTTTGGCCTTAACTTCACCTTTCTTCTGTTTTCCCTCGCTGGTTCCCTGTCAGTCTTCTTCTGCAACAGCTACAGCCTCTCTGTCGGCAATCCTTTCGGGCTTTTGGCAGTGAAAACACAGTCGCTTCTACTGGTTCTTCTGATTAAACTCCATGTTCTTTTTACTGTTTGGAACTCGTCTAACCACTTTTGCTCAACCAGCGACATCGTCAAGTCCACCTCCGGCCGACTTTCCAAAGCCGTGACTAGGCCACCATAACAGTCTGGCAGACTCTGCAATAACATTGCACACGCCAAACGAATAAAAAGCCCTTCGATGTCAAACAGATGTTTTCCGTTTTCACGTTAAATTCACTATTACTTCGCATTTCCGGAACTTGGATGTGCCCTGAATTTGATTCCAGTCTTGGTTTCGGATGTCAATATTGAGTTAAATATCAATGGCATTTACTAAACAGATTTTTCTTCTTCTTCTTCTTTTAACTTTGTGTTAGTTTATGTTAAATGAATGTTGCTTTTACGTTAAGCAGCGTTTTACTTCTAAAGTAGCATTCCTAATGTCTTGTTCAGAAGTTATAACATGTATAACATTTTGTTTTTGATGTCGGAAATAACTTCCAATTCACTTTATAGATTTTATCATTGTAGTTATGAAAGGGGAAAAAGTGACAATGTTCGAAAAAATCGACACATTTAATTCTGTTTGTTTTCTAAGAGCATAATACCCATACCTATGAAAAAAATCTGCATCGAACCCTACGTGTAAGTATCGTAACTTGCCTATCTATATTTTCGGATTCATAGGATAGTCCTTTCAAAACGCTATAGTCTTGCTATTATTTTGAACTTTAAATTGTTTCAGGTTTTGAAGAAAGTCTTTTTCCTAAGATGAAGTCATTATTCGTAGATTGAATAATAAAATAAGCTAAAGATCACTGCCCCGTGTGTTTCATTGTCTTAAGATGGGAAATTCAGAATAGAACCCTAAGTACTGGTGGATTTAACAAATTTAGCCGGTTTTGATTTTCAATGGATTGTTTTACGCTGTATTTGTATGAATTGTTTTAAGCTACCGCCTTTTCTCAAGTATAAGGTGGTTTTGAATCTTTGGTGCAAATATGACACAATATCAATCATCAACTGTAGGGACAACGCGAAAAACAACTCAACACAAAGAATAATTAAAAAAAATCATGATAAGTCAAATAACGCACATTTTACATAAAAAAAAGTCTACAGGCTTGTATCAAATACAAAATAGCAAAACCATCAATATCATTACAACTACATTATTAACCGGAAGTACAGTTACATTTGACACTATAGAAAACAAGGCAATTTATTATGTTTGGCAGGCCATTCATAGCCATATCCGTTTGGAACACATTCTTCGGTTCAGTTCAGTTAGCTTCCCAAAGGCAGCTGATTAAGAGAGAGTTGGTCTTCGTTTTAAATTTTCTTTAACAGATTGTATCATCACATAATTGCGTTAGAAACATTCTTTCTCCAATCGATAGTAGCTAATTAGTATGACGCATATAGACCGATAAAATAAATTGCAGCATACAAACATGAGCAAACACTACGGTTGCAATAAAGCAATGACGAAAAGTTTTTCGGAATTTAATTGCTCCTTGGTTCTACCAAAATTCTGATGAAATCCAGAAAAAAAGGAAGTAAGAAAATATGAAAAATGTTACAAAAAGTCTGAAACTATATAATAAATATAAAAATAACATTACATACTTTATTAAAGTATATATTTATTATCAAGAATATACATAAAGAACTCGATGACAAACAAATCGAAAAAAAAAGAAATGGTAGAAATAAAAACTACACACAAAAGTTTTAAGTCGACGCGTATTTATCAACTTTTTATTGAAAAAGAAAAATAAAAACATTGTAAAATTGCGAAGTTCAATGTAAACAATAAACGGAAAATAGGTGCAGAAAATATAGAATGCAAAACTGCAACAATACCAACAAACCAACCAACCAATTGCTTGTGAAAAACACACCCACACACAACAACTTATAGTCGAAAAATATAATATCACGGGATATCACGGAAGAGAATAATATTTACGTTAGTTCTTATCCAGCATACAACCAATTTTGTTTTACAGTTTATTTGTAAGACAAAAGAAGAAGAAGAGAAAAAAACATCTGATGTAGCATAAATCAACTTTAAAGACTTCATCAGTAGTGAATCAAAAAAAAAAAAAAAAAACGCAAAAGTAATAGTTCCATCACTAGAAAAATACAAACCGTATAAGTAATCAAACGTCACGAACAGCTCGAGTGAAGAAAGTAGAATCAGTCTAAGAAGTGACTCAACGTAAAATTTAATAAACCAATTGAACTCAAACAGAACCTTTAGTTTAATCGGAAAACAACCTTTCGTTTCGTATATATTTAAGCGGAAAAAGCTAAATCTCAAAGTTTCTAGACAAATTATTGCTTGCTAGGTTTTGTCAAATTGCATACGAAATTGCAGCTTGGTATCTAAAATTCCATTCATGTTCAAAGTTACTTTCATAAAAAGAATAAAAAAAAGAAACAAATATTTGAGAAAAAATCATTAGTCGTCTCTTCATACTGGCTCATCACTTCAAACCTAGACTTAGCAAGGGGATGCCTTGTGAAGAGAAGCGAAAATAATTATGTGAGATATTTAAAATCATTCAAGCATCCTCACAACAACCACAAATCGAAGAACATATAAACACTAAGAAAACAATGAAACTTGATTGGGTTTCTCGGATGTCGATATTGTACATTTTGTATTGATCCTAAGTGATTTTTTTCGGTTTAGAAACGCTAGTAACAAAACGAGGATGCCGAATGCAGAAAACAACAAAAGAAATAAAAAGAAGATATTATATAAAATTTAATAAATGATAGTTAAAATAAATGCTTATATAAACAATTGAATCAATTCGATTTTAAACATTACGACTGAAACGTTATGAAGATGACATGTTTTTACTCAGGTGTCTTTGTCCATTGGTCACATAAATGTTGCATTCAAAATCCGTAGCGAGGCACCTGGTTTATTTGTTTTCATACTGATTGACTTAATCCAGTTGATGAGGGCAAAATTGGTATACAAGATAAAATGGAGTTTGTGTTTGTTTTGTCGCAATTCTGCACTGTTTAATTTATGGATTTATACAGTCCTTAGCTGTTTTAATCATTTCAAAATTCAATGTTATACTTTGCCATTTCGAGTTTTTTTTAGCACGAATCTTATCAAGCTAGTAACAAACTACCGTGATAATTCCGTTTAGTGAAAAAACTGAGTCGTTAGTCGCATGCAATTGATGCGTATAAATTCTCTCGTAAAGTTAGTCATCATGGCCGTACAGGGATTTCTTTTTGCCCAATCAACAATTTCTTTAATGTTCGTTATATTTTGATACACCGGTCGTTCATATTATGAATCGATAACGATCGTCACCACACGTTAATCAATTATAAACATCTTTCGAATAATATCGATACCAATTCTTATCAACTTAAAAATATCGATTTCATCATAACCGTTGTAGGAGATAACATCAAACATGTAGGCTAGGTTTTTTTTTAAACTCAGTTTTTCAAGATTCGATTCCGTATCAGATGGAGTGTGCTAATTTCACTACCACTGTCGTCGATAAGCTTTTCGACAAATTGATTGCCGTGTCGAGTCAGGTCCTCCTTCAGCTCTAATATCATCTCTCCTTTTCAGCTCCGGGTCTTCTCTGACCTTCTTGGGGAGCACTACGTATGTTGTAGCGTCATTAGCTTTGGCAGCTAAGGCATCCTTTTTGGCAGCTTCTGACAGGTTGGCTTCTTCTTCTTCTGCTTCATTTTTTCACTTTATTCCGCTTTTGCTGGCCCTTCTTCTCTTTTCAGCCGACTTTATTCCAACCGTCGCCTATACCATCGGTACTTCCTCGCATCTCTTTTCTGGGAGTAGCCTCCCTAGCACCGTGTACCGTCTTTTTCTTGGGTCCACCAGGTCTCTCATCTCCTGGCGGTGTTGTTCCTCTCTGTGGGTTCATGGAAATAGGTATTTTTCCACTTCTACTGACATTCCTTTTGTCTGCTTTTCCAGTGATACGACAAGGGCAGCTTTAACTTTAATTCCTCTGTTTCCGATCTCACCACTGCCATATCGTACTCTTTCACAGCTGAAACAAGGGCCTTTTGAATCCTTGCGATCATAAACATAATCTTCTTATGGGCGTTGCTCTTATTATTCACGTAATTGTGGAGCTCTTCCGCCAAGCATTTCGCCACGACTACCTTCGGCCTTTTTGAGGCTACATTCAACATTTTGCTTTCCTGCTTCATCTATTGTTACTGGTTCTGAAATCGTTGGAGGTGATCTAGGGAAACCGCTTCTGGCGAATGGATTGTTATTCTCTTCTGCCATACTTTATGGTCCCCTCTTCAAACCGCAATCTCCACCTATAAGTAGTCGCCTTTATGGTCCCATGGTTATCTATGCTGGAAGTTGTAACCGTTTGACCTAACATGCTTTCCGGAAATGTCAGCAGATGGGTTTGGCACCACTTCTCAGTGTTTGCAGGGCTGGTCGGCCTTTGGCCTATCAAGGGAAAGGGTTTTTGGGTTTCAATAGTGGAAGGAAAGTGTGAAAGTTGGCTACTGAGTTTCAACAAGAACGTGTCCCGTTCAAATGACCTCGGCCGATTAATAGGCGCAAAAGAAAGTTAGCCGATGAAAAGACCGCTCACACTATTGATCATCACTGGCTGACAAAACGGGTAAATCTAGATCTGTTAGTGGAAAATTGAGAGTATTTCTTGGTTGGACTTGGATAGAGTGTTTCTTGGTTGGACTTGGAGCCAACCCTCCATGTAAAAAAATACGAAACTGCAATAAAATTGGGCCCAAATGACATGAAAACTCCCCTACATTACCTTTTTTCATTCATTTATAAGCGAAGCCTGTCTGTTTGTCTGTGGTTCTCTAAAAAGATTGTTCCATTCGTTTTCACAACGTAACTTTTATATTTTAATTCAGTTATTCGCCACAGAACTGACTGCTGACTGCTGGTCGATTCCCAAGTAACATTGCCAAAACCACCCAGCTTTATTAAGTTTTATTAAAGTTTTATGACAGCCAATAGAAACCCATTTGGTTTTATTATGGTACCAAGAGGAGCCAATAGGTTCCATATCTTAGTCAGGTTTATGAGAAACTACACAGCTTGTTTACAACGATCTGAAAACCTTGTTTCCTCAAATTCCTTTAACTCCTATCAGAGGTTTTTTTTTATTTCAACTTTATGAACTCGTTAAATGCTGCTTTGCAATTCCGTTTTAGGATTCATACATATTATATAATTATGGTCAGTTGGAAGGTTGTTAGCTTGAATGTGGTGTTTAAAAGGCAAATAATAATGACCAAATACTTTTAAAGTAGTCATTGCGAAGATAAATTAGCTTTTTGAAAAATCTGTGATTTTTTTTTCAATCGCCATATCGAAATATAAGAAATAATTAAAATGTGGAAAAATAAATGCACCATATTTTAAATGCAATGCAAATGAACTGTAGATCGGAGACTAGTTTTGGCATTCTTTCCATTAACCTTATTGAATTCCATCAATTTACAGGAAATTAATGATTAATTTATCGAATATATTTGTTTAATTTTGTTTTCGTTATTGTAAACTCGCATAATTTCCGAGGCGCAATAATGTTCGGCCCTTATCGTGTCAATATTCATCATAATATTAAATGCGCATATGATTTGGAGCAAGATACGCTGTAAAAAACTCAATTTGTTGTTTGCTATCAAACCAAAATTTCCCGCAACACTAGAACTTTTTTCATACACTGCCGTTTCATTTTACTCAATTTTTGAGTACAATTGTATACTATCTAGGGTTTTTTTTTCATTAGGGCGAATCTACAATTGAGAGATTCTCTCCGGGCTCGCTCTCTTTCATTCATAAACCAGTCACCTTTAAGTTTTTCATTCTACTATTTGTAGAGTATGTTAGCCAGTACTGTTGTGTTTCCTCATAAATTGAGTGGATCCACTTTTAACAAAAATGGAGTAGCATTTCCGTGAGAGAAAAAGAGATAGTATACAATTGTAATAAAAAATTGAGTAAAATGAAACGGGCGTGTAGATATCATTTATCGCTAAATGAATCAGAAGAGCAAAGAATCGAACAAAGCAGAACAAAAAAAAAACAACCACGATATTACAGTGAAGTTTGACAGATTTGGCCATTTGGGTTCTATGAAGGTTCTCAAATGGTCATAACATCTTTCACTAGAACATTTTTTAAATCCTCATTGTCTTATAAATGGTTTATTAACTTGTTTTCACAACCGCGTATATAATAGGCCACTTTGTATACATTTCGGCTTTAAAGAAGAATAGAGGAGGTGTTGGTATTAGAAAAAACAGTTTGAGTGTAGTTTTATTAACAGAGCCGCTAGGAGTGCTATGTAGCTGGAAACTAAAATTTTCTCCCCCCTCCCCCCCTTCCCTCCCCTCCCCCCTAACCCCCTCCCCAAAAAAAAACCCTAGAATTGTTACTTGGGTTACTCTGCTGGATGCTAGGTGTGTCGACCGGTGCTGCTGCTAGTTGATGAGTGTGTCGTTCGTTTGCTGTTGTTGGTGGTGGGTGGTTTTCGTGTTGATTACCTTATCCAGATGTGCGCTTACTCGGCACACAAGACGTCAACCGATTTTATTGATGGTGCGTTGGATTTCCGTTGGTTTATGCACCGATGCACTGCTTATTTGTGGTCTTCAACGTGGTATTGTTGTTGTGCTTTCGGTCGTTTGTTGTCAGTTGCCCACACAGCAGCTGTCTTCAACCCTGTCCGGGGCGCGATATTAAAGGACGGGCCGTCCTCCGGTCACGTGTACTACCGGGATCCATTGAAGCTGGTAGAGGGGATCAGGAATAGTTGTTTTCGGCGAAAGGTGATTTGGCGGGCTTTCGGCACAAATCTGATTGATAAAATCATACTCAACGTATTAGTATAAAACCCCTCCAAAAAGCACGCGATTTACCTGAATGTTTAGTCTGTTGTTAAAAACCCTGTACTCTGGTCCATGCTACTTCTTGTGTGTGTATGTGTGTGTTTTTAGTGGTAGTAACTTATTCGAACTTGTGGTTTCTTGGGAAACGCTAGTTTTCTTGCCACATGAAAAGATCTGTCGCCAACTCATAATTTTTTTTTAGGGAATTTATTCAAGAATATCAAATTCAATCTGCCCGGAACCTTGCCGTGAGCCCCGGGTAAGCATTCACATAGGTTTCATCGTTGATCAAGACACATCCAAAAAATTTCATCAGCACCTGGTCGTACAGCTTTTGGGCGCAGGTTCACATCACTGTTTAGTTACTCGGTACCATTTGTAGCCTTCTCGGCCACGGACGTAAGCATTCGGTTTTTTTTCAGTCAGCATTTGCATTTTGCGCGCAGTTGCGAGAGTTTTGTTGTGTTGTATAATCACCCAGGCCACAGAACTCTTATAAGATATCATATCATAAGGTATATATGATATGATATGATATGATATCGATATGTTACAACATTGAGTGTTAATAATCCGCAATTCTTATGTCCATACAGACAGAACAGTATTCTTTCAAAGCAGAACCATCTGTGTTTCATTTACAGTAGCGCCACGGTCCCCAAACTTTGACAGAATGCCAATAACTATTATTTTACACTTTAGGCTCTTTTCAGGGCTCCCGACCAGAAGGGCATAACATAAAAATATCAAAATTATAACAAACCTTGTTACGACTAACTGATTATGATATAAATTTGTTAAAAATGTTTTCATCTGAATAATTGTGTAACATACATATAACAAATTAAGATATAATACCCTGGGAGGCATAGAAAATAAATTAATATAAATAGATGATATTATTTTACCCAAAACAAAAATGATAAATATTTTTTTTTTTTTGTTTTTTTTTTATATTATTTTTTGTTTATTTTTTTTTCCCCTTGTGGGTTTTTTTGTAAAATTTTTTTTTTTTTAACTACACCCCCGCGCTAAATTCTCACAACCTCTGTTATAAAAAAGGCATAACTGAATAACAACACTTGAAATAATTTTGTTATTTCCTTCTGGTCGGGCTACTATTCTGATTTTGAAAGAGAGTTATACTGAGTTATTATAAGAGTTTGCTCATTGCATTATGTTGCACTAAATTGCACTAAACTCGTAAATCCTGGCCGATCCTAAATGTTTACCGATTCCTGTTCGATAAATACCAAATATTTCATAAAATCTTGTTTCTGTTTTGAAAATAACTAAGGGTTGTTTGAAGTTTGCTTATATTTTTGCAATCGCAGACCACTGGTTGCTGGCATGTGATGATTTCTCTTTTAGGGACATTATACTCTTATAACTAATTGTTAAATGTTGGTATTGTTCTTTTCAAATTCCAATCAGTGCTTCAAAGTGTTTCTGTGCGTTTTAGTGCGTTGAATAGCGTCCCTAAATTTCGTCAGGAATCTAAATATTTTGAGAAAGTGTTTGAAACTGAAACTGAAATGTCGCGGCACATGGCTGCAAAGTTTATGCGTGAATTGTTCAAGCATGCAATCAGAGCGTCCACCGAAGCAGCCAAGAACTGTGGCTGTGACCTCCGTTTGCAATGCAATAGATATTTTGTATTTTTCTTGAACCACCGTCCAACGATCTTGATTTTTAACGATGAAACCTCTCGTAATGACAATCATTATCGTTCTAACAAAGAGCAAAACAATCATTAATTATTGAAATTATATTCCCTAACAAATCCCCAACTATCTTCTACGCCATAAAGAAAGTGGCCCTTTATCATTCTTTTCTTTATTTGGAGCAGGGAAAAGTCCGTTTGGGTAGAGCTGCAGCTGTGAGGTCTCAAATGGGCGCAAAAAACCTCCTCATCTTATTGTATCAACAGAATGCTACATAGCCTCAAAAGGAAACAATGATTGCTTAAATCTACTTAATGAGCTATACATAATTATAAACTAACTGGAACTAAATAAAAAAAAATCAAACGTAAAGGGCGATACGGTCAAAATTTGGTCAATATCAACTTGACGTATTTCTTTCAATTTTGCATTTAAAAAACCTGAACACTCCTCATTTTGAAGGTGTGTGTGTGTAGAATGTTGCTCCTATTTTGATTTTGGAATTCACTCTTCAGTTGTCAAAATGCCGTCCAAGCAAGAAGAGCAGCGTATCAAAATTTTGCTCGCGCATCGCGAAAATCCGAGCTACTCGCACGCAAAGTTGGCAAAATCGCTAAAAGTTGCCAAATCAACCGTTACAAATGTAATTAAAGTGTTTGGGAAACGTTTGTCGACAGCCAGGAAGTCTGGATCGGGGGGAAATCGAAAACCGGAAGCCGCTGAGACGACAAAGAGAGTTGCCGGTAGTTTCAAGCGAAACCCTAACCTATCTCTCCGAGATGCCGCAAATAAGCTGGGTGTATCGTCTACAACCGTGCATCGAGCCAAAAAACGAGCCGGACTATCGACTTACAAGAAGGTAGTGACTCCAAATCGCGATGATAAACAAAAATACGACGGCCAAAGCGCGATCCCGGAGGCTGTACACGACGATGCTGACGAAGTTTGACTGCGTGGTAATGGACGACGAAACCTACTTCAAAGCCGACTACAAGCAGCTTCCGGGACAGGAGTTTTATACGGCAAAAGGAAGGGGAAAGGTAGCAGATATTTTCAGGCACACGAAACTGTCAAAGTTCGCAAAGAAATATCTGGTTTGGCAAGCCATCTGTACCTGTGGCTTGAAAAGCAGCATTTTCATAGCTTCCGGGACTGTCAACCAAGAAATTTACGTGAAAGAGTGTTTGAATAAACGTCTGCTACCTTTCCTGAAGAAACACGGTTGTTCCGTACTGTTTTGGCCGGATTTGGCATCTTGCCATTACGGTAAAAAGGCCATGGAGTGGTACGCCGCCAACAACGTGCAGGTGGTTCCCAAGGACAAGAACCCTCCCAACACGCCAGAGCTCCGCCCAATTGAGAAATACTGGGCTATTGTCAAGCGGAACCTAAAGAAGACCAAAAAAACTGCTAAGGACGAGCAGCAGTTCAAGGCAAACTGGCTTTCTGCGGCGAAGAAGGTGGACAAGGTGGCTGTACAAAATCTGATGGCAGGGGTCAAGCGTAAGGCCCGGCAATTCGGATTTGGAAAAACGGAAGCCTAACTGAATATTTTTCCTGAATTTTATACTAATTGAACTTGAAAAAGAAATTTAATTTGATTTTTTAAATAAACGATTTCACCGATTTACACGCGTTTTCCCTTGACCAAATTTTGACCGTATCACCCTTTATGTTTTTCTGTGGAGCTACGAGTACTTTGTAAAATCTTTTTCGAAGAGTGGGACATCGAAGTCAGATTCGTTGGAACAGCTGTTAAAGGATCGACACATACTTGAAAATAGTTCGTTATGCCCGAAATTTGTTCGAGCACCATGTAGAAAAAGGAACGAAGTCGAGCGAAGTTGACGATAGGGAATATTTATGTTGAGAAGCGACAAATGTCGAGGACAATCAATTTTCGATTGAAGAAGGTTAGAAACAAAGAGCGCTTTTGAAACATCACGTCGTATACACAGTAACTCTAGACCTATAAGTTCACATCGCGCATCAGAGCTGGGCAAATTGATTGGATCATTCCATCGAAGGTGTATTAAAGCGAAGCGCAGAAATTTGCGCTGAATCGCCTCGATAAGTAATATGCTTTTCTGATAGTACGGTGCCCAAACGACAGATGAGTATTCTAATATTGACCTCACTAATGAACAGTACAGTGATATTAAACATTGAATGGTTTTGAAGTTTTTTGTTTTGCGAAATATGAAACCAAGCGTCTTAGAGGCTTTGGAGGTTATAACTAGGTCTCAACCATAAAGGCAGCGTGTATTTCTTAAACTTTTTTTTCAGTCGAAAAACTTTCTAACATTGAAACAAAGATTATATCATTTTATTTCATAAAACTTAACTGCAACAAATCATTCATCGTTATTTCAAAGAAATTTTCGCACTTTTCTGTTGATACTGCTCATTCACCTTCTTCAGTCATGGTTTTGGCTATTTTGGGATGAACTGGACCGGCTTATCCTTGTACTATTGTAGCACTACTTTGCTGTAATGGAGGCTGTCTAGATCTCGCCGAAACGTAACTGGACCATCATGGGACTTAACGATGGGTAACATCCGATTGCTCAAGTATTCCCTTTTGTACAATTTCGAGTACATTGTTTTATCCGTCACAAAAACTAACTCTGGTTTTCTTACCAGTTTCACATGAACAGATACCTTGCCAAATTATGATTATTTTCGCGAACTTATCCGCGAAAACAACCTTGAATATGCCAGGAACCTTGCCGCGAGCAGGAGCCTTGTAGAACTTGAGCCCAGGAATTTGTTTGAAATCTTCTTTAGCATATGCTTCATCATCGATCAAGAGACATCCATCGAGCTTCTTCAAAATTTAGTCGTACAACATACGGGCCCGAGTTCTGGCCACTGTTTGTTGTATGAGGCTTCGGTTGGGTTTTTTACTTGCTCGGTATACGGATTCAACGTTCGGCATTCAGTTTTTTCTCTAAATCATAATCCGAGATATTGGGATCAGCTTTTATTTTCCGAATGACTTTCAAACGAATTTTAATCAATCAAATAACAAATTGCACCATATTGTGTAATAGTTAATTGTTAACTAGTCACCCGGGGAGTCACCGAGATAAGTCTATCCACTTCCACTCAACATTTCGCCAAAAATTTAGTGTCCTAGACCCGCTTCTCTCTGCGCACCTGGCCGCTTCCTTACAACTGTTTGAAAAATTGATAATTGTCTTGACATCTATTGCCGAAAGTGATGGGAACCCAAACAACCTTCATAGACGTTCAAGAGATAAAAAATTGGCGAGTTTCAAAATTTTATTTGTGGAATGGTTATATATCTTCAATACAGTAATATAGTCATAAATAAATAATATGATGAACTTGTTCTTTGCTGATCGTTGTTAACAGCTGTTTCTATCGACTGCTTTTATTTATCCTTCAACTTTTTAATCGTTCGTGATAATTACATCAGTATACAATTTTGAATGTCTTTCGACCTATTAGGCTTTTTGGCGTTTAATCACCTTTCTCCCTCTAGCACATGCAGAGGAATGATGGTTTGTTTTCCTCCAAAAGATTTTCCTTCTTACTTGTACTCCTTTGTTTTAAATGCGCGTAGTGTTCAAGATCACTCGCGCGCGATAGCAAAAATTTGTACATTGTTGTCGTGTTTTGCTGTTTTGTTCATATGAGTGCATTGTTGTGGTTTTGAAAGTGGAATCGTGGAATCTTTCACTTCTTTCACGGAATGAAAGGGCAACTTAGAACGATTCAATGACACGAAAAGTGAAAAATTTTGTGGTGTAAAAAGTATCTCGATTTTATTTGTTTCCACTCATTCTATTTTTATAGTGTTGAAGAAGCGTCAAATCAACTGGTACAAGTGGTATATATGCTGCCGTATGATCATCACAGTATGCTCTGCTTAATTTAAGAAAAAAACAACAACACTTCATTTTGAGATTTTTCCATTTTATTCTGTGATAATCTCATTTAAAAAAATACTATTACTACTTACACCTTTGAATTGGTGGATGTATTTCCACAATCTGATGGAATAAAATGTTCGGAACACACAAATATACGGCTGCTATCGTGAACACTCGAACCAATAAACTACAACCAATTCTACCTGTTTTCAAATCCCCTAGAAGTACGAATTCTGTAATAAATTATTCTTCATACATTTATAATTCACTTACCTCTTAGCCAGTGCAAAAAAAGAAAAATTGTTGGATGCTAATGAGCTGAATCAATTCGAAATAACACAAGTTTTTCCCCTTATTATTCTTGGTTTTTCGTGCTTCAGTCTCGAAAAAAAAATCGAGAAAAGTCATAACAACAAAAATCAAGGGCTCTTAATCACACACATAAGGTATAACAAAAACGCAGGTGACGTCACTACAATAACCAGTTGGGAAAACAATTCGTGTGCATTATAGAGAACAGTGAATTAATGTCAATAGATCTCTGTCTCTTGCTGTACAGAACCACGATTCACAAAGTATCAATGGAAGGATCCAGGTAACGCAAAAGTGAGGTTAAACGTCGTAGATGGCGCTCTTTTAAAATGGTTTTTCGAGCTGTCTAAGCAAAGTAATTGGCGATAAAAAGATAAGAAAACCGACGATAATGACGATTATGACCAATTCCATACAGTTTGAAACAAAGCTAGAAAGTTATTATCAATTTCAGTTTTGCATATTATGGTGTTTAACCTCAGTTTAGCTTTACTTGGATTTCTCAATAGCTGCTAGTGTTTTTATGTATCTTCATTTCAATCTTAGATTTTGCTAGCTTGAATGTTTGTCTGCGCTTTCAAATTAATTTTTCAACCTTTTTTTTCGTCGGCAGAATTTCCTAAAACGTTATATGAAACATTTGTAGATCATTTAAGTTACGACCATGTCAAAATTTCAAATCTACACAAGTTCAATACACCAGTTGCTGATCAAGACAGTTAGAGTCAAATTAACATTCATGAATTTCAAACCCACTTTGAACAAAACCATTACCTATGCCAAACAGTTGGTTTAAATATCCGAGAACATACCTCTCATTTTGAAGGCCTGCCTACCCATAATAGATACGTTGCGTTTGCGTCTTTGAAACTTACGTTTCCAATCACGGATATAACTTAGTACTCAGACACCACTGTTGCTAGGAACTGGGAAAGACTGCAAATAGTAGACGAAACACGCATATACTGCAAAGAATAAGTAATTATAACGCAATTAAAAAGAAACAACTTAACTCACTTAAAAAAAATTTATGAGGATATTCCGTTGAAAGGTTCGAACAAATTAAAAAAGGTATTGCAGTTTTCCAATAGTTCTAAGTAATCCATGCCTAGGCTAAGGGACTACGTAACTGACGTAACGTACCTGCCAAGGCTTTTGCAATGTGGAATATCATCCTCGAAGCGGCGGCATTTCTTCATCTGTTTTGGATGAAATCAGCAAATACCATCAGTTATGTTGGCTTTGCAAATCGTGCTCGATTCTGATGAGAGATATGCGTGTTCGCAGCTCAATTCGGTCCACCTACGAATCTGGTCAACAAGCTGTTCTCAGCAAGCATAACGAAATCGTCGAAAGCCTTAAGTTGGAAATCATGAACGAGCTGAAAAACGAACTACGGAACAACTTTACTGCGCTTATCAAGACTAACTCATTAGCGCCGAGGTCTTCGAAGCGCACCGATAATGCTAATGTTTCCGTTCGTCGTCGACTTTTCGGCAGACCAGAATCGAAAAAGCCTCCACAAGACCCTCTGATGTGTGGCTCAGCCAAGTCAGTATCCTCATCACTCGACAATTTGGCGGCCGTAAATCAAGCTTCTAGCGGAAAGTTTTGGCTATACCTGTCACGAATTTCCCGAGATGTAACCGTCGAGCAGGTACGAGCTTTAGCAACGCACCTTGGCACCGACGACGTGGAGGTTTAAAGACTATTAGCCAACAGAAAGGACGCCAGCTCTATGTCTTTTATCTCCTTCAAAATTGTAGATTTGAAGGAAAAAGCTCTCTTTCATCAACGTGGCCGAAAGGCATCTATTTCCGGGAATTTAAGGATAGCAGATCAGCCGCAAATTTTTGGAAACCTTCCCAAACGGCGACTCTTGCATCACTTGGAAACCGTACGTCCCGAACTGTTCAGTACTCGTCGGGAGATGGCGCCATGGAGGAGGAATAACTATACCACGACGCGCAGTAAACAGTACCATGGAGACCTCTTCTCAGTTTGGCACAGTCCCGCCTTTTGCTCTCGTCGTTCATCGGAGTCGTTGCGGTCCTGATGTTGCTTCTGACGAAGAGGTTCTCAAAGCTGCGAATTCAGGCAAGTACCCGCAGTTTGTAGAGCGTGCTCTTCCTAATAAATCTTCTGATTCCAGCCTTCTTTTTGATGCTGATGCTTCAACTAGACCGCCGTTATCAACGTCCGCCAGCCTGCTACATACCTGTCATCTCGCCCATGCTCGTCATCAACACACATCGACCGTCACTTCAACCGGTCTGGGAAGCACTTCACAAAGCAGTATGGAAGCCCTGGACCCTCCTAGCTCAGCTGTGCCCACTGCTGGTCTCAACGATGTTCTAATTGCTAGTTCCAGCTGTCAAAGTCGTCCCGGCCCTGGGTCAAGCGATGGGGACAGGGCTCTCCAAGCTGCCATCTATGGCAAGTATCCTTCATCTAATGACGTTGCTCGGGCTGATGCTTCATCATCTTTCAGATCGCTGCTTGCCGAATCCTCTGCCCCCTCATTGAAAGCCCTTCTGTACACCAGAACTAGGTGGTATCAACAGTTTGCTCGCCGAGTACCAGTTGGCATGCATTGACGCATGCTACGATGTTTACGCCTTCACGGAAACCAGACTTAATATAAACACTTTATGGAAGCAACTGTTCGACGACACGTATTATGTCTTCCGGCAAGACCGATTGTCGCTCGATAGCAACAAGAAATCTGGTGGTGGAGTTCTTCTTGCCGTCCGCTCAAAATTCAAATCTCGACTTCTGAAGCCTCCCGAAGACTCAACGGTCGAAAATCTTTGGGTGGTGATATCCACTCAAACCCGGACTCTGTTTATCTGTGTGGTCTATATTCCCCCCGATCGTGTTAGCCACAGCAGCCTTTTTCGAAAAGCACGCTCTTTCTTTGGATTGGATCGTGTTACAAATGGGACCTAGTGACAACATCATTATCGTGGGAGATTTTAACCTCAGCACGATTTCATGGCATATCGATACTAATGGCTTCCGCTATCCAGACAATTCCTGTTCGCCATTCAGACCGGCTTCGCTCTCCTTGCTTGATGCTTATTCTACCGCCAGACTTCGGCCAGTTAATGGCATTCCAAATGCGAATAACCGTTTGCTGGGTCTTTGTTTCATTAGTGAAGAATTGGGTCAAAGATGTTCCGTTCTTCAAGCTCCAACACCGCTTGTAGAAAGCTGCAGAAATCATTTCCCATCTGCTACTGACACTGGAGTTTAATCCTAAGTCAGCTTTCATGATAACATCGAAAACGTTTATTATGATTTCACCCATGCTGACTTCAAGGAAATGAATAACTTTGTCGCCGGCGTGAATTGGAACACGACCCTTGCAAACGAATTCTTGCGAATTCTGCTGCTTCGACTATGTGTGGTATTTTGCTGTACGCCGTTGATCAATTCGTGCCTAAGAAACTCAACCATAAGCCTCACAAACCTGCTTGGTCTAATTCCGACCTCAAACATTTGAAACGAGTTAAAAGGTCTGCTCTGAGGAAACACAGCAAATATCGCACTGATTATATGAGGACAAACTACGCACGCGCCAATGACGATTACAAACACTTCAATAACAGCTTGTACAACTCTCAGCAGTCTCAATTGCAGAGTCATCTCAAAACGAAACCGAAGAGCTTTTGACGGTTCGTAAATGAACAACGGAAGGAAACCGGTTTACCCTCCTCCATGACGGACGGCACTCACGAAGCTGACTCTGTCGCGAATATCGCCAACTTGTTCCGTGCGCAGTTCAGCAGTGTCTTCTGCGAAGAAATTCTGGATGCCCAGGGCCTCGAAGTGGCTACTAGCAATGCTCCCCGCTTGTCTGTTTTTGGCTCTGCACTCACTATCCATAGTGATATGGTGATTTTAGCAGGGAAGCAGACTCAACTGGATGCGGTCCTGATGGTATTCCTTCAATTATCCTGAAGCGTTGCCTTAACACACTCGCTGTGCCCCTGGCTACCGTCTTCAATTTGTCATTAACTTCCGGTGTGTTTCCTGAATGCTGGAAAGAGTCGTTTGTTTTCCCAATACACAAAAAGGGATGCAAACGATCCGTCACCAACTATCGTGGGATTGCTGCACTAAGTGCTGTATCCAAGCTATTCGAACTAATTGTTCTCCAAAGGCTGGTCCATGACTATTCACATACTATTTCTCCTGAACAACACGGTTTTATGCCCAAGCGCTCGACGGCGACCAACCTTACCGTATTTACATCGTTCGTCATCCGCGAAATGGAACGCGGTCATAGACGCGGTCAAGTAGACGCCATATACACAGATCTCTCTGCGGCCTTTGATAAAATGAACTTTCAGATTGCAATAGCCAAATACAAAAAAAATGGGGTTCACGATCAATTGTTGAGCTGGCTCCGCTCATACCTGACTGGTAAAACTATGTCTGTGAAGATTTCAGATTATGCCTCGTCCAACTTTTCAGTAACATCCGGCGTTCCGCAAGGCAAGGTGGCTCCATTCCTTTTTCTGTTGTATATGAACGACGTGAACTCAGATGCCTGAAATTATCCTACGCCGACGATCTAAAGCTGTACTACGTCATAAAATGTCCGACGACTGGTGCCGCATCAACAGAATGTCATTAAATGTATCCAAATGCTCGGCTATCTCCTTTGGCCGAAAACGTGCGATGTATCTCCACGAGTACATCCTTCGAGGAACACGCTTGAAACGTGAAACAACAGTCAAGGATCTGGGAGTAATGCTCGATTCCAAAACCCTCATTCGAGGACCACATTGCCTATATTGTTTCTAAAGCCTCATCGCAGTTAGGATTCATCTTCCGCTTCACAAAAACTTCAAAGACGTTTATTGTCTGAAGGCACTATACTGCTCTTTGGTTCGTCCTTTTTTGGAGTACTGTGCTGTCGTTTGGTCCCCTTTCTACCAAAATGCAGTCCAGAGGATCGAAGCCGTTCAGCGAAGGATTATACGCTTTGCGACATCTTCGTTGGCAAGATCCTCGCAGATTGCCAATTTATGAAAGTCGGTGTAAGCTCATCAGCCTGGAATTGTTGGAAGGGAGGCGTATGGTGGCCAAAGCGTGTTTTGTTGGTGACTCCCTTCAGGGAAACATCGACTGTTCCACTTTACTTGGTCTCTTGAACATCAACACTCGACGACGAAACCTACGTTTACAATCTTTCTTTATAAACCGACTCTCAAGGACCAACTACGGCAAACACGAACCTGTGCTACGCATGTGTCGCGTTTTCAACAGCTATTATGACGTGTTTAGTTTTAATGTATCCCGTGATGTTAATAAGCGTTGTTTCCGAAGATGTATGTATTAGTTATTGTATGTAATTTAGTGTTATCTAGTTGTCATTGGGATAATCATTTTTATCTGTTGACGAATAAATAAATAATAAATAATAATAATAATAGGTGGGAAAAACTTACAACGATGCAAAAATGTAAAGCTAAAAAACGAATAAAAAATATTGTGAAGGGATGTTATGATAAAAAATGATTTTTTTTTTAATTATTCGTTCTTATTTTCCGTCGGCCTATTTCCTCACAACGTGGTGACAACCACCGACGCCAGGAAGACGACGACCACCTGGACCCTACATATCGCACTCATCAACACATGAGAGTCGGGACCAAGGGCTTTGATTCCCTACCGAAGGAGACGTGACCAGATTTTATCGCCTCAGAAAAACCACCGACCTCGACTGGGATTGAACCCAGACTTACTGGGGTGCTAAGTAGCAGTCATGCTTACCACCTCACCACCGGTGCCGGCAGATATAAAATGATAATAACAATTATTTTTGTAATGTCTGCATGTCTACAGATTGTGGTCCTGCTACAATTGTAGATGGACTTGCATTATCATAGCCACGAGGAAAAAAAATAATTAAAATTACTATACAATACTTGAGAATTTCATGGATGACCTGAAATTAAATACCGTATAAATGATTGCTTCCATTTTTCGTGGTATAGTAAGATTTCAGCATGCTACCTTACCGAGGTGGCGCTGCCTACATCGCGTTGGTGGGGCTGCCACGTTAGGTATAGCTTACGCGATACCTAACTACGTTTCTTGCTCAGTCGCTGTTTGAGCCGTATCTCCTTGAGACGCTCGGCACGCACCTCCTCAATCTAGCTGAAGTCAGAAGGACAACAGTGCCCAGGCTGCACTACCAGCTAAGTAAGCAACCCTTAGCTGGCGGTCTTTGTCATCTCTTGACCCGTGGAAGCATGAGGTAGGAACTAGTGATGACCAGAACTTGGTTGCGGGGACGCACGCTCATTCCCATAAATAAAATTAGATATTTATTTTGCCTAAAATTAGGTATTGTCGACAATATCCAAAATATGGGTAAAATTAAACGATAATAAACAGTAACTTCTAGTGACATTTGGGTAATATTTATTTTCAAATATTGTACGTTATTATTTACCCAAAATTGAATAAATTTTTCGTCACTGATGGAGGACAGAAGCAACGCGGTCGCCATATATTTTTAAGCGAAAACGTAATTATTTTTCTTATTAAACTTTCAATAAATTGTTTATTAAGGATACGTGCCAATATTTGAAGTTATAACCTTTGCATTCTTTTATTTGATTCTAGCTCCGATGGATCCTTGTGAACCAACGTGAATCCCAAGGTGCAATTTGGCTTCACTCCGGAGCGAAAAGCGAAATTTGTTAAATTTTATGTCGTTTTTGAAGCATTCTTTAAAATAAAACTACAAAAAAATACCAAATTTCCAGTAAAAAGTAACGATAAAAAATCTGTCATTTTTAACGTTTGTTTTACTTCAATACCGCAATGTTAGATAATCTATGTTAATGCACAATTATCGTATGTGCACTTTTGTGAAATTATCGGTACTTTTTAACGATGTTTAGGTATTCTCATCTTAGCGTGTAGGACCGGATACACTGCACATTTGGTTCAGGTGCGACATGAGTTAACCGTCTATCGTAATTTTCCTATCGTTATACTGCGAGTTGTTCTTTGGCAAGATTTTGCTGTGCACCTTATAAGGAGTCTCATGAAAATCGAAAGTCACTTGGGGTGCTTCGGGGGGAAAAACATGACCTAGAATTTCGGAAAAAATTATACCTACTTCCAAACTTTTCGCTGTGTTTTGTTTCGTTCGTATTGAGCGCTCACACCGATTTATTCATTCTAGTTACGCAAAGGCTAAGAACGCTATCTCCGAGCTGTGTGGCGGTCATATCAGTATCGGTTGATTTTTTTTTATATTTTAAATGTGCTCAGCTGTTTCACGCGAGAGGAGTGTTTAATTGACTACGTTTAACTGGCGCGCGGAAGCAAAATGAGTGTATTCGTTCCCGATGTTTATTTTTGCCCCAGCCGATGCCGGCTGTTTTTCCTGCCTGATCACTCTTGAAAGGTTCAGAATAGATTCTCCCTGCAATCGCAACGGATGCTATTGCTCTAAAGTTCTGGAAGCGACGTGGTTCGTTCGTCACGGACGAGTAGTGTGATATTATACGATTGAGAGTGAATTCTGGTTACGACATGATAAGCGCCGTGTAATAGAACGTCAATAAACTTGTTCGATTGTATAACGATTCGATTAACAGTGCGTTTTGTGATTCGTAAAGTGAGAAGAGCATTACATATTTGCGAAAAGCTTCAAAAGAAGACACACCATGGAGTCGATACAACTCACAGAGGTGGAAAAAGGTGATAACATATTAGAAAATTAACATTTTGTTCGAAATAATGCAGTGCATTTGACATATTTTTGTTTGGTTCTCAAAACGCGAATGAATAATTCAGGTCCTGCGCAGTTGCTGCCATGCTACGAGAACGTTCACTATTGAGCTGAGAAAGTATATTCTCAGAAACAAAGCGATGTGGTTGATGAACCGTTGATGATTATTATTATGACTCAAATTTCGAGCAACACAAAGAAAATATTGAGCTATCAGTCATGCATAGGCAGCAACTGTTATATTTAATCATGGAAAACAGAAATTGGATTTGTGACCGGATTTTCGCTTTGCTAAGTACAATCCGCGTTTTAATACTTTAAAGTGGATTAAGCGAACTGATGGGTGCTTTTTTTTTTCTCTACAGCTTTTGAATTTATTTATCCTGCTTCCAGTTGTTGTTAGAAATAGAGCTCCTCTTTTTGGATTTTCAGCGTCGTACCTAGGATGGTTAGTACAAGTGATTCACAAGAAGTACATCAAATTTTCGTTCGAAATCAACAGGTCTTGATACAGGATTCTCTGACACACTCGGTGCGTGTTGTTGTCTTTTATTGATTAACTGCAGAGGCAAGAGCTGATGGAAAATAGATTCCATTCTTTATGTTTATAAATGAGTTCCAGCATGGATTCGTTCAGTATCCAGTATCGCTCTACAACTACGAATTTGCTGTGCTATACCAATACGTTGTTTCGAAAGGTTGAATCCCAAAGGCAAGTCGACTCTATCTATGTCGACTTTTCTAAAGCTTTCGACACAGTAGCACACCTGTACTCAGCCGAAAAGCTAAAGGCTGTAGGATTCCCAATTTGGTTCGTTGAGTGGATTCTCTCTTACTCGACCGACCGTCAGTCCTTCGTTACGGTAAATTCCGCACGCTCGAGAACTTTCGCAATTACTTCAGGAGTACCGCAAGGAAGTGTGCTCGGCCCAATGCTCTTTGTTCTTTTCGTTAATGATCTGTGCCCACGTATTTCATCGTTCAAGCAAATGTTTGCCGATGAACTGAAGATTTTTAGAGTCATTATGTCCTTCAAAATGGTATTAACGAACTACTGCTGTGGTGTAACGATAACGGTATGTGGGTCAACATAGCCAAATGTAAGGTGATTTTGCTCTCCCGTCGTACAGAGACCATCACGCATTAATACACAGTTGGTGCGGTTCCACAAGAGCGAGTCACATCTATTTGTGATCTCGGTGTTACAATTGACTACAAGTTAAAATTTAACCAACACGTCACGCTGATTACGGCTAAAGCCTCCATGGTTCTTGGACTCATTCGACGTTACACCTGGAACTTCACAGATATCTACGCACAAAAGACACTATTCTGTACCTGTAGCATACTGGAATTCGCGGCCGCTGTCTGGTCACCATAAGAGTCGAACGAACTCAAAAGCTCTTCATCCGATTTGCGCTACGGAATCTTTCATGGAACGACCCTTTAAATCTGCCCGACTATACCGCACGATGTATGCTGATTGGATTGCAAACCTTGCGGGCCAGGCGCACAATCATTCAGCAACTGGTTGTTTACGACCTGTTACGCGGCAATATAGTCCGGAACTCTTACGCGATGTTCCCCTTAACGTCCCACCCCGACAATTGAGAAGCGCACAACTAGTCGGTTTACCTGCTCACCGGACCAGTTATGGCTTCAACAATCCACTTGAAGCCTGCCTGCGTGCCTTCAACGATACCAATGAATATTTCGACTTTAACATTAGCAAAAATGTTTTAAAAAATAGGATTCAGAATAGTAGGTAGAGTAGTCTGTACGATTTCTAGTCGAAGACGAAGAATAAAAAAAAATCGTTTGTTGATTAACTGCAGGTGTTGAGCTGATTATGGTGTTTGATGAAAAAGAGATTCCATTATTTTTGTTTATATCCCGGATGTTGAAGTATTTCTAGTTATGTTTGGCATTTAATACATACGATGATAAACACAATTATTAAGCATTATTAAGATAACACCATGTGCTCATATTTTCAAATGAAAAACTCCGAGTGTCTGTTAAGAGTCCTTGCTTCATGTCTACAGTTGATCAAGGTTTCTGTTATTAGATCACTGTAACTTGTTTTTCATTGATAGACTTTACATTGTATAATATTGAAGCAATTTTTGAGAATTGCGATTAACTCTTTTCAAGTTTTATTACAATAGATGTGTTCCTTTGCAAAACATAATTAATCACTTGACGGTGTACTTTGATTGCATTGGAAGTTGGTTTTCATTTGGGTAAGATTATGAGCGAATAAGGTCAAGTAGAGCCTTGTCTTAGGTTTGTGTCCTTCACCAAGATAATATTTTGTCTAAGGACCCACACATTGTCTACTTAACAGTAAGGCTGGTAAATTGTACAGTCAGTAATATATAAATTTATAGGAGTTTGGCAATAACGTTTATTATTTCTTTATGATTTTTTTGAGTTGGTCATGAGTTGTTAAACCTTGTAAGAGCACCCGTACCGGTGCGCTACTAAACTATATTTGATCGCCCTCACCATCACTTTAAACCGTATCTGGCGCAACTAAAAGCGTTAGCAAAATTGTGGCGCGACTATCGGAAAGCATCAGGCGCTCAAAATTAGTAACGCGATAGTGGCGCGAGAGAGGGTTGCTATTCGACTGTCAATTGTCAAAAATCTTCGATTGGTTTGTTGTTTATTTTTGTTTACGCAAATAGGATTGGGGGCAAATTTTGAATTTGATTTAAAGATAATTATTGCTTTATCAACTTTAAGTCAATTTGGTTTAATAATAAGAATTTTATCAATAGGGTCGTGCGATGGCTTTTTCATGATTTCTCCTGGATAGATTTTTGGTTGGCATGAAAGAGAACCATTAGCCACAATGGCAACCTCTGGGGTGTCCCGGGGGAACCTGTAGGAGATGTTTTGCGCCAAACCACGTGGTGCGACAGTTTTTTCTTCATGTTTTTCTTTCTTTATGAGACCTTCGGTAGGCCTGAAAAGAACCATTAGCCACATTGGCCTCTCTCGGAACCTCTGAGGTGCCCCGGGGGAACCTGTAGGAGGGAACTTTTGTGTTTTTGCACCAAACCACGTCGTGAGACAGCTCTTTCTTTTTTATTTCACCTGGAGAGTCCTTCGGTAGGCATGAAAAGAATCATTTACCACAATGGCTCATCCGGAAACCTCTGGGGTGATTTGGCGAAACTTATAGGAAAGGACATTTATATTTTTGTACCAAACCCCACTGGTTCCCAGAGAGACCCCTGTAACCAATAGTTCTTTCCATGCCAACCGAACTTCTCTCCAAGAGAAATCACGAAGAAAGAGCCATCGCAATTGTCTATGTTTATGACGATCACCGAATCTGTCAAACTGATGATGGAGCACTAGTTTAGCAGCGACCGAAACAGAACACGGTAACAAAATATAGTAGCGACCGGTGTGAGATTGAGTGACTAAACTACAATGACAGCTCGATCCGCTAGTATTTTAGTCGCCCAGATAGTTGCGCCAGATACGGATGCTCTAAGCTGATCATGCTGTCCAGAATATGTTGAACACTTGAACTGTTGAATGAAATCCGCACAACCAAATCCATAAATCCAAAGTACAAAGCTCGTTATTGGAATGTGATGCAGTATTGCCACAATCATTCATAAAAAAATCATTAATTCTACTGAATTTGTTATGGATATTTTTTATAATGAGTTTCATAACACGAAAAAAGGACAACAAAGAAACTATTAAGTATACCGGCCGTAAAAAGGCCGATTTTTTGATTGACGCTGCTGGGTAGCTCAATGATTACCGGTTCTGCTTACTGAGCAGGAGGTCTGGAGTTCAATCCCAGTTCAATTTGTCACTTTGTCTCTTTGTATCGCCACTGGATTCAAACTAAAAAAAACAGCAGTCATCTTCTGCTCTTTCCTTGATCGCGTCACTTACCACAGTGAATCTCTGATGCAAAAATAACTCCACATCACTAACACAACTATTCTTCCTTTGGTAATTGTAGAGACTGAGAGGTAAACCACAGGACTGAAGCGAACAAAAAAGGACGAATCCAGGTTGAAAAAAGAAGAAGACGCCGAGTAGTGATAAATCTGACAGCTCCCATGTTAAAGTATGGGACGAAAATTTTAAAATGCTTCTAGAAAATTCAAATGAAATTCTAATTAAAAGCGATTGGTTGTATGATGTAAGAAAAATCCAAAGCTACTCAATAAAGACATTTTCAGAGCAATAAAAATAAAATAATGCCTATTGTGCAGTTTTGGATTTTTCTTACATGATACAACAAACCGCTTTTAATTGAAATTTCATTTGAATTTTCTAGAAGCATTTTAAAATTTTCGTCCTATACTTTAACATGGGAGCTGTCAGATTTATCACCACTCGGTGTCTTCTTCTTCTATTTTCAAGTTGGATTCCTCTATCGCGAAGCCAAAAACTTGGTGCTGCGTGTGGTGCTAATTTGACAGCTTGGTTTTCTTGAAGGCTATATGCAGCATACACAATATTCGCGGCGAAAGTTTTCGTGTTTTGTCGTTAATTTGATTCGAGAGACACATCTTTCGTGTTGTACTTAGTGCAGTGGTTATCACAACGATAGTATGTTTTCATTGTTTATCAGCAGGTAGTATACTGTTTTATCTAAATTACTGATACTAGTAGTTTCGTATAAGAAATATTGTAAAGAAATATAATCCATTGTGAACCGAACTTAAAATGATAAAATCGCCACTAGCGCCACACCACAAGTGACAGGCTTCAAGAACTAATGCTTTCTTCAGTCCTCTGAGGTAAACACTGTCTCTAACAACTATTGCCAAACTAATCATCCTTACCGTCCTTCTCTCAAAAAACCGTAAGGACGTGGCCGGTGTCGGTACTGATCTACAGAACTGAACGAAGAACGCATTTCTAATAAAGTTAGTTATATTAAAACTTTTCAGGTTTTCTCAATTTTTATAGTAGAAAGTTTTTCTAAGCGATCTAAAAAATGTAGTTCTGTAGATGTACTTGCGGAATAAATAAGATAAATTATTTGAAGATAGTTTTTATTTAAAAAAAACTGTCCATTATTTTCATGGACAAAATAGAGTACACCTTCGAAAAATACATCATTTTCATTACATTTTCTTCACTTTAGTTTGAAGTATGACCACTAGGGTGCCAATGAAAATCGACTTCAAGAATTTCCAAAAAGAGTATTGCTCAAAACTTTCGTCTCCTCGAAAAAAAATTCCTCATGCAACTAGGAGCTCAATTGGACTTCGTTAAGTGGACCCCACAAGTGGTCAAATTTGACATTTTTGACCAATGAAAAATCTCTAAAATTATTTTTATTCGATGCCAAATGTCTTAGAAATTCATGAAACGTCGAGATCGAGTGTAATCTCGAAAAAAAATATTTTTTTGAAAAAAAAATCAACCTTGATTTTGATTTTAATTTTATTAAAAGAACCATCTTTATAAAAAAACAAGTAAACCAATCTTATGAAATATCTCACATCAAATGTTTACAATACAGTAAAAACAAAACTTGTAATGTTTTATCGAAAATTACATGACATTGTACGGTAATTTATGTGTTACATAACTTAAAGTTTCAATATCGAAGCTTGCAAAAAATATCTCTTTTGCCAGAGACGAATGAGTTCCTTATAAATTTAAAAATAATCATAGTAATTATATCGTTGTATCAGTAAAGGCATAAAATAAACTGGCCTATGATGATATAGGAAACATTTTTCTGTAAAATTCCATCAATCTAAGATTTTTTATGTTTTGTGCCATAAAAGACGACCTTTATGGAAAATAAGTGAGCCACCCCAATGAAATATCACGAAACAAATATAAAATGGCTTACGATGATAAATGAGGTGCTTTAATACTATAGTTTTCAATAAACCATTCAAATTATAATTTGTTTGTGTTTTTTTTTTAAATTTAGTATTGTATTATTTTTCTGGAAATCGTTTAATTTACAAGTCCTGGAGTTTTTTTTTCTTGTGTTTGGGTCATAAACCACTGCGAACCGTTCTTTGATCTACTTCACTACATTCCGTATCGTCTGTTTAGTGCATGTCAAGTTACTTCATCACTATTGATAAATGATGAAGTATTCGGTGTTGTTATAGTTGTCATTGTTTGTTTTGTTGGCAATGAAACGTGTTTTTTTAAGGTTCCGTATTTGAACCCATTGAAGAGCGAGCACACCCCTTTATCAGTCAAAATCAGATTCATTGCAAAGAAAACAAACAATGACTCCGATACTGAGCATGCATCAGAACCCTAGTCCTAACCAATTCAAACTATAGAACATCAAATAGAAAACGAGAATTCACATAAATGAAGACTAACCATGTTTTCGTTATTCCTAGCTCATCCTCGGTGGCAAAACTCGAGTATTGTCACTTTTCACAAGACATAACATGTAATAAGGACTAAGATATGTTCGATTGACTACAAAACACATATATGTTCCTTAGTTTGAATTAATTCGGACTAGGGTTCGGTTGTAGGTCTGATACACCGTAACGCACATCGAAAAGGTGATCTTCTAGCATTAAGGGTCAGTCCTGCAGTTTACTATGATCAAAAATAAAATAAAAATAAAATTTAATTTTATTGAAGAGCTATTTGTTTTAAAATTTTCACCGATCTGTAGAATCGTTACCACATCTACTTTCAATATTAAGGGATTTAAAATGAAAAATTTAAGAGACTCACGCGAAAGTTGTCAGCATATCAACCAGACAGTTTTGTCAATAATATGACAACTTTAAGGACCATCCGTTGATTTATTGTGATTTTATGCAAAACATAGTATCGGATAACCATAAAAAAACGTTCGGATAACCATAAAAAAAAAAATTTGCTTTAAAACCAAAACAACTGGCAACTTAAAAACATACAACTGGGATGAACTTGAACTGAATATTGTATCAAAAGTTTAGTTAAATTCATAACGTTGAGATCACATATTAAATTGACTTTTTCGGCACGAACTAATGGGCATTGTAGTTCTGTATCTTATCTATAAATATCCTTGTTTCCAAACGAGCGAAAATGATTTAACAGAACTATATTTCAAGTATAGCTCTTACTTTTGATTACTTTTCCATTGTTTGGTGTTAATGATTGTATTGGATTCTTTAACAAAAATCAATGTTTTCTCATCATTGAACTGGGACGAAACCTCCAGAGAATAAAAATTGCTCCAGATTACGGTTTAATAATCCTACATTTGTATAAGAAACCGAGAACTTATTGATAAGATGGAACAATTTATATTGTTGGTAAACATTAACTGCGTTCATGACCCGCGTACACGGTCAGCATTCTACGATGTGCTATACTGCATTGTTATTACGTCCAGAAATAGAAATGAAAAGTGCTCAGAGTAAGTTGAAATGTAGTTGTCTATGTTGAACACGAGGCAGTTGTTCTAACTAGAGATGATAAGATTCATCTTGTTTCGATGACACATACCTTCAAACTTCAACTGGTATTACTAGTTGTTTAAAAAATACTTTAGTGGTTCAAATTTAGCGAAGTTTATTAGCGTAATTAATGCTGAAGCGATGTTCGTTATATTATAATCGTCATGAGATAATCTCACATTGCCTTCGTAAATATACACTTTTTGATGGATGCCAAAGACTGAATGAAAGGCGTTTCGCTAAATAATCAACTTGAGGAATAGAGTTTTAAATCACAATCCTTGTCGTTCGGAGTTCGTATTTCTTTGAATACGTTTTGTGAATCATTTGGGGTGTTGAAAAGGTTTAATGCCAAAAATCTTAATTGCAAGGATATTTTTTTGGATACAAGGATCATCATTTTAAGTAAGCGTTTGAACATAAATTATGTCAAGGATCACTTTTACTTTCAAAAAAGTCAAAACTAAAAATAATACGAACAATTTTTCTCAATGGTCTCTTCTTAGTCTAGAGTACATTATCTTTAATTGCTTGGTTTTGTTTTTTTTATGGTATGTGTATTTGAAGCACATGCGGTGTTTAAATATTACTGAGAATCACTACCCGTAAAAAAATCTATCGCCATCTGTTCAGCAGACGGTATTTAAATAATTTCAAGCAGCGCAGACATAAAAAAAAAATAAACGGTTCGGCAATTGCTTGTACGATTAAATAATACCTGAAAAACGTTTGTATGGAATATTTCCTTTATAGTTGGTATTATTATTACAGATAGGCTGAAGATTATCTCAGAAGTTTTAGAAGATAGATAGATTCGATTATCGGTCCGACACTAACCACGCAATAAACTAACCCACTAATTCGTTAGCGCAGCAATTCTCGAGTAAGAACTATGAAAGTGCGTGTAGAATAGTAAGTTAAGAGTCGAAAAAAAAAACGCTCGCTACAAAAGCGTTTGAATTTAATCTATAATCTAATACAAACGAAGCCAGTAGAAAACAACAATCCTAGAAAATGTTAAGGTGAGATAACGCCTTATCATTTTTTTTTATCTTTACTGTTGTTTGCAGCATATCTGAGATATGACACAATTAACGAAACGGTCTACTGCACAATACTTTCTTGTCGCAAAGATGATTCTGTGAAATGTTTCGAGTTTAAATGAATGCATTCAAACAGCGATGCATTTTATGAGTCATACAACTTTACTGCATCGATTTAAGCCAGAACCCTTTTCTTGCTTTTTTGTGATACTATTCGAATGCTCATTCTATAAAGCTACATACAGGGTGTTCGGTTCCTTAGTGCACATATTTTCAGGGCGATAGGGGACGATATTTGAAGAAAAAAATTGTTCTACGCATATGACCCAATCCCAAAGTTTACGGAGTTATTGAACTTTTATTGTTTTGGTATACGTTAGTCTTAAATTGGCTGTAACTCAAAAATTATGTTACTTAGCAAGATTTTCTTCCTTCATTCGAAAGCTAAGGAAATTTTTAAAATTCTTCTCTTTGGACGCCCCATCAAGTAGCGTGGTGATCAAGTGTGCTGTGCATTCTGCGCACAGACATTACCACGGCGTGGTTGAACTCGTGATTTTGTTATCTGCTAATTGGAGTCACAACATGTCGCATTCAAAACAGTATTGCAAAAAAAAAAAAAACTAACCGAAATAGAAAGTTTGTGTCAAAGAGAGAGTTGTGAACATTTTTAAAGCCATGTTTTTGTTTAATCAATCACTGCTGTTTATTACGTGTTTTCTGCCAAAAACACGAAAAAACCCTTAAAAAAGAGATGTTTAAAATATTGTTACCCCTAAAAAGACACCAAATGATAATTACTCAAAGTTTGAATAAAACCGTTATGTAGAAAATTTCCTTAGCTTTTAAATGAAGGAAGAAAAATTTGCTAAAAACATAATTTTTGAGTTACAGCCAATTTAAGACTAACATATACCAAAACATTAAAAGTTCAATAACTCCGTAAACTTTGAGATTTGATCATATGCGTAGAACAATTTCTTTCTTCAAATAAAGGGTGTATTCGATAAAAATGGCACACACATATATTACTCATCAAAATTAAACTGATTATCGGATTTTCTTGAAATTTTCATGGAATGAAGAACTACTAATGAGTTTTGATTTACAACATTTGTCTTATTCAATTTCGTCTCCCATCTCGAATGCCCGCACCTTCCTTTTCACTCCACCCATCAAATTTTGTACAACCGATTTTCCCAGTGTTTTTGTTGTTTTTACCCAAATTTTCTTCAATTCTAGCTCTGTTTTTATAGTTTTGGGATGTTTGCGAAGTTCCGTTTTCATAATTGCCCAGAATTTTTCAATTGGACGAAGTTCCGGTGAATTTGGTGGGTTCATATCCTTTGGCACAACATTGACTCCGTTGGCTCGGTACCACTCCAATACGTTTCGAGCGTAGTGGCAGGATGCTAGATCAGGCCAAAACAGAGTTGATCCTTTGTGCTTCTTAATGAATGGCAAGAGACGCTTCTTAAGGCACTCTTCCGTGTAAATCGCACCGTATCTTGTTCCGGAAGTGATGAAGGGAGCACTCATTTCACCACATCCGCAAATCGCCTGCCAGATTAGAAACTTCTTTGCAAATTTCGATAGTTTCTTCTTTCGAACATCTTCCGGAACATCGAACTTCGACTTGGCAACGAAATATTCTTGCCCAGGAAGTTGACGGAAGTCGGCCTTGACGTATGTTTCGTCATCCATCACGATGCAACCGGATTTGGTGAGCAGCTTCGTGTAAAGTTTCCGGGCGCGGGTTTTCGCAGTGATGTTTTGTTTTTCATTCCGGTTTGGGGCTTTTTGCACTTTGTAAACATGTAACCCAGCACGCTTCATGGTTTTCTGCACAAAACCGACTGACACCTTAGACTTTTTAGCGACATCTCGAATTGACATGTTTGGACGGTTCTTGAATTGTAGTACGACTTACCTGGCAATTTTACTGCCCATTGGACCACTTTTACGACCACTCCCTTCCTTTCTTTGGACACTCAGAGGCTCCTTGAAGGTTCTTATTACACAAGACACAGTTGTATTTGCAATCCCAAGCCTTTTAGCAATCCACCGGTGGGACGCCCCTCGATTTTGATTGTGAGTGCACAAAATTTTCTCACGGACAATTTCTTGTTTCGACGACATGACTAGAACTACTGAATGTATAACTATGAAACTTGGCAGATGTAAATAATACACTATGGATAAGATCTACTCAAATTTCTAGGTTTTTTACTCATACGATTCAAAAGTTACAGAAGATTTTCTGTGTGCCATTTTTATCGAATACACCCTTTATCATCTCCTATTGCCTCTGAAAATATTTGCACTAAGAAACCGAACACCCTGTATAAGGTCATATATATTTCTCTGATTGCATAGTCGACGTAACCACCAACAGTTTCACTAATGACAATTATTTTTTCATGTTTTCAACTAAATTACCTTATATGTTCAGCTTGATCAAATAATTTGGTCCATATGGTCAAGATTAGCTTTCAAATGGACGGAGAAGATATTTTTTGATTTATGTTTTTTCATCTGAAAAACGTATACGCTATCTTATTTGTTTATTCCTGTCTTCAACATGGGGTTATGCAGACTATGACTTAACTTATGGTTATTATTCTATTTTAAAAAACCATCTCCAAGATCAAATTTGTCATTCACTTCAATAAAACGTTTGCAGCAGTATTCGAGAGGGTTATGATGCCCATAATGTGTGAATGGGTTGGTGTGCAGAGCAACATTACATGTTGGAAACGGTGAAGTGGAGCAATAAAGTTCCCTTGTCGAAGTAAATTGTCGAAATCAATATTTCGAGTCAAAAGATCGAAACAGAACAGAACTCTGTAACAAAATCTTTCTTGATCCCAGCGTGTCCAAACCAAGCAGCATGTAAGGGTGCTCAAAGGGTGGTAACCTGACGGGATCGTTCCATGGTAATCGTCGTAAAGCATATCAAACGAAGGATCGTTGAACGCGCTCGATTCTATTACCCTGCACTTGATGATATATTGCACACACCTGCACTGTGTACTCTATACTGAAAAAATATTTTGCTTAGCTACTACTGGAAGCACATGTAGTTATTTTACAATACTAAAATAAGTGAATTTTGCATGAACATCACATAGAAAAAGAAGTTCTACTTGACTAATCACTTACATTCCACTAGACACATAAGGTTCCCTTGATTTTGCGAAGCATTTTTCACTTCCTGAATCACGTGAAAGTTAAGTGAATTTCTGGTGGATATTTTCCACTGATCATGTGATTTTTGATTTGGTTGTAAAATCACTACAGACCATGGCACAGTAGATTGCTTTGATTGCGTGAATATTCTGGAAAGATTTGGAAGATCCTTGGCAAAAAGCTGAGCAGAGAGAAAGCCTTTGCAGCACCAAGTAGTCATGTTGCATCGGCACCTGTGATCTTTGAATGATTTTTTTTGGCATTTTTCAGCGTTATGCCTGGGACAGACATACAACGTACGGTGAATTAATTTTAAATTTCACTTAAACTTGACAGATGGAAACGAATCGATTGAGTGTGCTACTCGAGCTGACTTATTTCTGACAGACGGCAACTCAATTTTGACAGACACCTTATCGAAAGTTTGTCTATCTATAAGTAAAATTGAAATTAATTCGTGAATTGGTACACAGCCTTAGTCTAGTACCTGTTTTTTAGTATTGAATTAAAGCATTTGACAGTTTGTACAACGTTGTACTTTGTATGCCTGTCCTAGGCATCAAGTTCCATTCCATTTGAATCACACCACTTGCAGTCAAGTACGAACGCAACTATGTAGTTATCGACTCTGGATCCACGGTTCTTTTCCATCCTGTTGCTCACACATGTTACGAATGACATAAAGTTGGTTGTCGTAGATCTATTTCTAACAAACCCATGCTGAGCCTCCGGAAGGACTGGGCCAACAGCTCTATAAATATAAGGCATCATGAACAAAACACTCAAGAACTTTTGGAAGGCAGTTAAGGATCGATATACCGCGGTAATTTTCGGCATTATTCAATTTAGCCAACCTAATACCTCCTGGGTCACTGGAATTGGTCCATGGTTGAATACCCGAGCAGGAGCGAATAACTTGATACCTGGCCTTGGTATTTAAGAGCCCAGATTAAGAGGTAAAATACCTGAGGATAATACCATAAAATTGTTTCCACAATGTTATGTGAATACCAAATTGAGTTAAGACAATACCAAAAAAGTACCTCTCAGGTATGTATCCCAAATAACAAGTTTTGGTATTCGAGAGATATTTTGCTTGCAATTCTTAGATATTTTGCTTAGGTATTTTAGCTCTTATGCTTATGCCTCAGCCGGTTGCATTTATTTGAATGGCTTCGTTTGTAGCATAAAACGCTTTGTGGATCAAGATGGGCAAAATTGCCATTTCTGAACCATGTGGATTTTGCCAGATATGATTGCAAAAACTGCAATTGCATTTCTTGTCACCTTTTCAACTGTTGGGTGTTGAGTCAGCATTTGTAGCCTTCTCCTGATCTAGAGTGAAAAAAATAAACAATACTAGATAAATAAAAATAAAAATAATAAGATAATCCGACCTCCTCAAATCATCTCTAGTTTTGTCATCACCCATACGATTGTTGATGTTGGTTGGATTAGATGTTTTCAATAGAAAACGGTTAACATTTGGGAAATTCAATGGTTGCAGACAACCATTAAATGGTTGATCTTCAACCGTTCACTATTGTGTCTCTCTGGATAACGCTTCAAAAATTCAATTTCATTGAACGACTTGTTAATATTGTCTCTCTTCCATCTCTGATACAGTTCAGTGTACCGCCTTTGAGTTCGTTTTGAGAGGTGCACCTACAGGGCAGACACGAGCAGCTTCTCAAGTGATATAAAATCTTTAATTTTTGGTTGGTGTAACTTGATTGTATCTCAATTGAGTCACGTTGATGTTACTTCAACCGAATGGCAACAAGTGTGCTGCTAGGGTTGACAAAATTCTCATAGCACCATTTATACAATTTCAGGAAATGATGTCCAGAATATCCGTTCACTACGTTTACGGAACTATCGGAACTATCGGAACCATTGGCTTTGAAATATCCTGTTAGATCCAACGTGAATTTAAATGATGGGAAATGAAATAATAGAAGGTATCACCTTTCATCCAACCTGATGCTGTTTGAGTGAACCCAATGTTTGCTCCAATTGCACCCAAAACAATCGTACCATTCACAGGATAGCTGGGGAAATCCTTACATTTTCGCGCTCCTATTAAGTACACCGTAGATCTTCAATGGGTCTATTCATGATCATAATTGGAGTAAGAGAATTTATTAAATTATACCGTTTAAATAAGTATTGAAGGGTAATTCATCATGTTTTTGGTTAGCTCAATTTTTAAAATAAATTGACATGCGTATTTCTTTACATGTGAATAGTAGAGTCGGACATGTAACAAGCATCATAACTTTTTTTTTCACTGAACCAAAGAACGAGCAAATTAAAACAAAGCACTTAATGGAAAAGCCAAACTTCTGATCAATATTAGTGAAAATTTGGACAACCGACGCACTTGTCGACTATCGTAAAATTGTTTGCGGCTTGTTGTCCTTTGCTAATGTTTAGAATATTTGATGTATTTCAAAGTGCTCATTATATGCTTATAAGTATTAAGAATATGTATTTTTGGAGAAGAGACCGACTTGTATGACGGATACAATTCCGCAAGAATTGACTCATTGAAAGTGTCACTGTTTCAAAGTTTGTGGTCCTGAGCAACAACATACAACGTAGCAGCGTCAATTCCAAACTATTTATCATTATTGATGTAGTACATCTTTTCTAGTACCAACATAGAGAATGCATTAAAGATTGCACTCGAGAAAAATGCAACAGACAAAAATGATCATGACACCCTCTACTTCCCCGGGAGTAGAAATACCCACGTTACGTCAGCTTCCTAGATCCTAAAGCTGCTTGCGGGGAAAATGCTTCCACATATGAAGGCCAGAACCTGTTATAACTCGTTCATCGAGCAAGAGGTTGGTTACGGGGTGTCTGGGTAGGCCATAATCCTTTGCGGCCGGTTACCCGGTCTGAGCGGTATCTGCTCAGCTCAGGCCTATACGCTCTTGCAGGCTTGCAAGTTGTCAAATGAGACTCAGCCTACTAGAGCACCCATCGCGGTGTCAATAGTGATCATAAGTCACTCTTTCAAACCGCTTCAAGTCTCTCTGATTCTGCGAGTTGTCTATCTGCACTAAAGCATGGGTGAAGCGAACCTCTCGATGCGCGTGGGACGAATCTTAACGTAACAATCGTGATGCCGTCCTACGTCGTATCAAAAACACAACACAAAAGTGGAAGGATATGCCATACCCTCGAGATCAGAAGATTTTGACTCGGCTGAGGATAGGCTATACGCAGGTCACTCACAGACCTCGACTTAACGGAAGTACAGGGTGCGGCAGAAAATAATGCGAAAATGTTCAAACTTGAGTATTGGGTTAATTTGTGTAGCTAGTGACTAATTTCTGTCGAAAGTGTATTTGTTTATGTTTACTTTCAAGTGTTGCATCCAAACATTCTATTTGTTTTATTGCAAATTCGTCAAAATGTTCTCGAAAGAAGTGATCACCAGTTTGTTGCTCGCCCAGAAGAAGCCGAAAGAGATTGCCAAGGTGATAGGGTGCCCTTAGGCAACACTTTACCGCATAAAAAAGTCCCTGCAGAATGGTCCTAAGCAGCGGAAGCCGGGAAGCGGACGTCCGCGCTTTGCACGCACGCCGAACGTGATCAAATCGGTCCGTGCAAAAATTGCTCGCAACCCGGTGCGTTCCATAAGAAAACTTGCAAAGGAAGCCAATTTTTCGGAGAAATCCATGCGGAGAATCATCAAAGAAGACCTGCATGCATCTTCCAGAGCCAGAGTGACACGCCACTTGATTACGGACCGGGTCAAGGAACTACGAGTGACTCGTTCCAAGAGATTGCTTTCCTTGTTGAAGAAGGAAAAAATGATAATCCTGTTCTCGGACGAAAAGCTTTTCAGCTTCGATGCTGTGGCCAACAGCCGCACGGACCGGTTCATTTCACCGCAGAAAATGGAAAACGTTCCGGAAAAAGTGAAATTCAAATTTCAAACCAAACATCCGGCTGGTGTCATGATGTTTGGCTTGGTGGCGTCCAACGGTTTGAAAATGCCGCCTGTTTTCATTGATGCTGGAGTTAAAATCAATACCGAAGTGTATATCGGTATTTTAAAGGACCAAGTGCTTCCCTAGGTGAAGGCCAACTTCTCCGAGGACCGAAACGTTGTCCTACAGCAGGATGAAGCGCCGTGTCACACGTCCAATCGAACCCAACAATGGTTGAACGATAACATGAAGTTTTGGCCGAAGGATTTGTGGCCCCCTAGCAGTCCAGATCTTAATCCGTTGGATTATTCGATTAGAGCATATGTTGAAGCACGAGCCTGCAAAACATCACACCCTAGTGTGAAAACCCTGAAGTCAACCATAAAACGCACATGGCAGTCAATGTCGGAGGACTACGTCCGAAAGGCATGCTCTGGCTTCCTGCGTCGGCTCGAGGATGTTATTAATAAAAATGGAGGACACATTGAATAAATTTGTTTGGAAGGACTTTATAAAGATAACTGCACTCGAAAATGTTGATATTATTGCTTGAATTAGATGAAAATGGGATTTGAAAGAAATAGAACAAATTTTCGCATTATTTTCTGCCACACCCTGTAAGCCCTGCTTCCAAGGCTGTGGAGGTGAATTAGATGTAAATCATCTATTAGTGTAGTGGCCTGCTAGGGTACAATTGAGGGTCAATACGGGAGTTATAGAGGGTTATTCCGAGAGTCGAATTGACGTTTGTCACTTGGTGAAGTGAGAAAAGTCACCTGCAGTGACGTGACTCTCCATTTGGTTCGCCCAGAAGAGTCACATCACTGCAAGTGACTTTTCTCACTTCACCAAGTGACAAACGTCACTTCGACTCTCGGAATATCCCTCATAAGCTCAACACGTGAAGTATTGTATAACGACCGTAGTACAACGCTATCTGTACAGAAGTACCTAAGGGCGCTGGACTTATATGACCAAATATAAGACAGCGAATAGAGTTCGAAACTGAAAAGAAAAGTGACTACTTACCACAGTTACCAACTTCAGGCAGCTTGTAGACTGAGGGTCAGTGATGACATGTCGAAAATCTTGTTGGTAAGAGCATCCGTAGCGGTGCGCGACTAAACTATATTTGATCACCCTCACCATCACTTCAAACCGTATCGGGCGCAACTAAAAGCGGTAGCAAAATTGTGGGAAAGCATTGGGCGCTCAAATTTAGCAACGCGATAGTGGCGCACACGGTAATCTCAATTTACGCTATTATGACTACACGCAAAAAAAAACCGCAGTTGAAACTACCATTTCGAGGGTTAAAATGAAATTATGAACGTGTCATAATGTTGGGGCAATGCAGACGATTTCTTTAATGGAGGAAACCAGGTAATGCAAAAGTGAGGTTAAACGTCGTAGATAATGCTCTTGAAAAAAGGTTTTTCGAGCAGTTTAAGCAAAGTAATTGGTGATAAAGCTAGCAGAAAATCGTCGATAATGGTCACTTCCATACAGTTTGAAAAATAGCCAGAAAGTTATTACCGATTTCAGTTTTAGATACTACTATGTTTAATCTCACTTCAGCTTTACTTGGATTCAACCATACTTTATTGATACTTTTTATTAATGCCAAAAAAATCGGTATTATTTACCGTTTATCTTCCTTCAATACTATTACCCAAGGCTTTGTGCACAAATTACGTAACACTCACGGACCTCCTCCCCCTTATTTCTCAATTGTTATAAAAACATCACAAAAACTGTTATTGTTGTTGCTTTTATGTTTAATTCTCATTTGATTCAAAATTGTAGTATCCAGACAACAGTTCAATAATTTTATTTGTGTAACTTAAAATTGATAAAGATTGCAAACATCAGTCCACTTATTTCATTAAAGTAACTTAGCCTCGGCTTTTTTTTTGCACCGATATTTCACCATGGTCAATACCGTGTGAAAAATGGAAATACTCATGTTGGTGCATCAAATTTAACGCCACTTGATGGAAACAGTTCAAATTTATTTCCTATACTTTTTTAGGCTATGGTGAAATTTTTATTACGCTACCTAAATTTTTCACAGAAGTACGTATTTTAGAAATTGGTATGTCCAAAAATGACTTTTTTTACATGTGTTATCAAATCTTCAAATTTATTAACCATACGAACATGAAATTTTGTTCACATGAGGTTAATACATTAGTTATAGGGCTGTCAAAAATTCAGTCAAAAATGTTTATAATAGACAAAGTTACAGGAGTTTGAACGTGACGTTTTTTGGAAGCAAAATTTTGCTCGGCTTTTTTTGGCTACTGAGTATACTACTTTTTATTTTATTTGAATTTCCATAACATAATCTTTTGAAAAGTAAATAAAATTTATTATTATTTCAATGGCTTTAATATAAATAACAATATATTCATATATATTTTTTGTTACAATTCCACCGCTTAGGTCGAGTCAATGCAAAGGTGCATTGCTTCCAAAAATCTTATTTTTTGATTCTACAATAAGTGCTTTTTGTTTCCAATAGAAGCCTCCTTTGCAGCGCTTTGAGAAACAACAATATTTATTGTTGGTTCAAAAATAAAATCGGTATAGTTTGAATGAATAAAAATTATGGGTAAACCGTGAGTCAACAATAATATTTGTTATAGTTATACAGAACAATACATTTCTCAGCGTGTAGATGTGTACCATTTATGGAAAATTGCGCCAATTGGGGATGCAAATCGTCATAAGATACATTTCGTTTAGCAGGTCATATTTAAATAGTACGTCTCCATTTATCGAAGCTTTAGAATTTGGTCTAAAATAAAAAGATAGACATAATTCATTTTCCCTAAAATTGATTATTTTGTTACGTAACGATTTTAAAACCCCCCCTCCCCCATATGTCACAATAAGTAACAGTTTCTCAACCCCCATCCCTCCCCTTCATGCGTTACGTAGTTTGTGCACAAAGCCCAATATTAGGTAATTTGTGTTTACGCATAATTTAGGTATGTGCACTTTTAAGCGATTATCTTTACTTTTTAACGATCTTTAGGTATTCTCATCTTCGCTGCTAGTTTAGCAGCGACCGATACAGAATACGGTAACAAAATATAGTAGCGACCGGTGTGAAATTGAGTGACTAAATTAAAATGACAGCTCGATGCGCTAGTATTTTAGTCGCCCAGATAGTTGCGCCCGATACGGATGCTCTAAGACGAGGGAATAATGAGGGAAAATGCGGTGCTAAGCGGTGCGGTAATAGGGAGCACATTATCTCGCTCAGGTGTTTACGGCCTCATGTCGTCTCGAATGAACTAAAACGTCTACAGCAGACGTACAGCAGCTTAAAGAGACGTTAATATATTAACGCAATAAAACTCTACCTCCCGGATCTAGATTTTTTTTTAAATAACATGCTAAAAAGATGATAGCACGAAGATTTTATCCATAATGCTACTTCCAGCCAGTGGGAGTTAGATTCTAAAACACACAACCACACACATCAGTGTCTCAATATGTATGTTTTAATTCCTAGGACAAGGTTTTATGTAATGAAAATCATTTCATGTTGATAAACATTACCTGCGTGTCAGTGGATCAGCATTCTTCAATGTGCTATATTCCATCGAAATTTCGTCCGGAAACAAACATGAAAACTCAGACTAAGCTGGGAAGCATTTGTCAATGTCGAGCGCGAGGTAATTATTCTAACTAGAGATAAGACGATTCATCTTGTTTCGATGTCACATATATACCTATATGTACTTGAACAGGTTATACTGGTCCTCAGTACACAGGTTGCGATGTGTGTCGTAAAACAATTGCCCCGGTAGAGTAGAAAACGTTAGCAGGTTCAAGTTCAGTGTCACGATAGAAGTTTTATTAGTGATATAATTCTCGCGTTTAGTATCATAAGGACGTAACTGCAGGCTATTTTTCCTTATGTAGATTTCATTGTTTATCCAACAAGACTCAATCATTTTTTATCGCAGTGTATTGTTAAATGATTTGAGAACTGAATCAATTTGCCATAGTAATGTGAAAAGAAAGTCGATGAACAGAAATCGATCACTGCAGTTATGTCAATATAATACAAGGCGCTAGAGTCATACTAAGTTTATGTTAAAGCCTTTAGTCATAGACAACAAGAAATATGTATTGTGGTTGTTGAAGAATGCAGTTAATAAAATCGTTCATTGTTTAAATCTAGTAAATTTCTTAAGCTGGATCGAGAATCGGACCCGTTCTTCGGCTTGTACTCAAGTTATATCCGTCAACAAACCGAGAAGCGTTTTAAGCTTACTCTTTACAATGTCTTCATACGTTGTTGAACATTTATTTTTGATACTTGAGACCTTTTTGAATTAATCTACTTAAGGCATCAATCAGATTTTTCGTTTATAAATTTTCGCTCCTATGTGTATGAATTGTAAATTTCATTTCACCAGAACATAAGTGTTTTTGTCTTCAATCACTTTAACACCATTTTGAGAGGTCATCCACCGGCATCTTCCAGTGAACTTCGAGAAGGAAGTATGTTTTGATCAACGTTCATGTCTACTTACACACGGCATCGCGGTGTCAATAGTGATCATAAGTCACTCTTTCGATGACCTACAATTTGCACGCGGGGGTTTGTCGATAGATCCGCAAAACCGGTTTAAGTCTCTCAAAACTCGGTACAGCGGCGTCATAACAATATCTAATTATTTCTAGACGGAGAACGGGGAAGGCAATCATCCTTTGGGTTATTTAAAAAAATAAGATAGGTGGTTGACGCAATTTTGATGAATGGAGATTATGACTAAATGATGAAAGGAAAAGAAAGTACATTTGTTAATCTTAAATCATATTTTTATATAAATTATGCTATTCTATCAACTGTTGCCTTACACGTGGCAAAATGCACATATAACGCATTTTCAAAGCAGTGCAAAGCTTAACTTATCATTGGGTCATTGGGTGCTATAATTAATTGATTTAATAATAATAAAATTTTGAGCATTTTTTCTAACGATCCGTTCATTCCAATTAGTGGTATTAAGAACATATTTCTGTTCGTTGAAATTTAACGTTTAGATTACAGTTTCCAGCTTACCCGTCGGTTCCTTATTATAATTCAGACCTTGCACCTTCGCATTCGAGCTATAACTTCCGCTAGCATGCATGCAACTGCTGTAAGTTGTACGTGGAATGCAGTCTTAGCTTATGAATTATTTGAAAGATGATCGATCCTATCATGTATCTACATTACTTAATAGGCACGTGATAATGTAAAAAAATTATACTGCCATAATATAATGGTGATTACAGGTAACGTAAACAGTAAAAAGTGATTCTCAGAGCTACTTCAATGACTATGCATTTGTTGAATCAGATGTGAATGACACCTCGCCGGTAAAAAGTTTGTCAGTTGCGTTTCACGAGTGGATCATAGTTGGGGACTGTTTCATACCGGCTAAGTTGGAAGCCGACGCGTATCTTTTCTGTAATTCCAGTTGCAAGCAGCTTCATATATGCTTTTTGCGTATAACCAACAAGGGTTAATTTTCTTTCATTTTGCGAGCAGAAGAGCTAGGAAAAAATATAGAATGCTTGATATTAATAGCACTGATATAATGATCAATCGTTGAAGAGAGATTAATTCTTAAAAAATGAGTTGTTATGACGGTTTAAAAATTAAAATAAAAAAAAAATACGTTCATATCAACATTTGAATATATCTCCATTTCTGACTGAGATTATCCATCAGAACGAAAGTGCCAGCCTGTCATAATAATTAAAGGTTTTGTACCCACAATGATGATGCGTAAGCGTGATTTGTGCATCTTTTTGAATTACCAACTATGGTCAATTAAATCCATAGAAAAAAGTGTTAATTTGAAGCAGTTAATATGCATGACTTATTTTTTTTTAAGTATTTCAATTAAGTTGCAGTAGTACTAAATATTTTTTTTCACTGCAAACCTCTTCTATAGCAAATAATTGCTTTGATCAACGTTCACATTGTCACTTGACTACATTTCCTAACAAAAATTAAAATATCTGACCAACTGGTGACTTTCCACTACTTAATTGATGTTCATGAACAAATTCTGGATAAGTTTTAAACGTTAGTAAATGGTAGTTATGGATATCGTTGGCATAATTTACAATATTTGATAGAAAGCATAGTTTAACCATTTTTGAAAAAAAGTTTACCAAATCAATATTTCCAACAGAGTTTTATTTGCCATTTGCCAATTAGCAAGATATCTTGTTTGTGAATGTTCATTGTTAACCAAAGCTATGAAATCTGTCGAGTCCAACTGTTCTGAATTAATAGTTTCGATGTTTACTTTTCAAAGGGTGTCAACATTTTCTGCAGATACCTTCGGATGATCAAGTTATAAGTTTTTTTTTAAACAAATTGTTTCTCTTTTATAGTACGGGTTGACCTGACAAACCTTTTACTGCCAGTGTGTTTTTCTTAAGTCTTTGATTATTTGTTCATTCTTTTCTATTGACCCACCGAGAGTCAACACGATCAAAACAAATGGAGAATCATGAAAGTTAGTTAATCCGTATTTGGGTTAAATTTTTATTTTCCGGTCTATTATCATATTTCATTTTTATCCACGCTAAATCTCGGACGCTTTGCTCTCAGTGTAATTTTTGAATTATTACGATTCGCTGAAACGTTTCAATTATATGACAGCTGAAACTCTCCACTTTATTTCGAGGTACAACATGTTTTCATTCTTGTTACATTTGGTAAAATGTAGTCGAGTGGGAGTGTTCAAACAGCATCAAAATCTGACGTTGACGGTACGCGATCCTGATGTGATGTGATGTGATGTGTGATAAGAACCCACCATCAGTGCAAGGATTACCTATGGCTGCAGGACTATTCTCCGCAGGTTGTTCTGAGAGAATAGCCTACGTGATGGCTTCTTGTAGCAGGGTCAGCCGATCTCAGTGAGGACCTTCGGAAGACTACGGCCAGAAGGCCGCGTGTCTTCGCATGACAAGGGACTGGCGACTCCACGAACCCTTGTCCAGTCAACAAATCCTTCGACTGCCTTAGGCTACCCCCCTTGGGCAATCCCCGTTATATAGTTGTTAAAGGAACAGTGGAAATTTTTAGCATAAATGACTTATAAAATAAAAAAAAAATAAAAAAATAAAAAGACAAAAAGAAAATTCCACGGCTATACTGAACTTTAGATTCAATTAACACATTTTATTTGTTTTTATTTGCACTAGTTAATGTACTGGGATATTGCAAATTTCTACTGTTCCTAATAATATAGTTGTGGGCAATAAAATGAGGAAGGATCTTACCAAAAAATTACATCTCAAATAACTTACCATAAAAGCATATCAGTCTCTATGTTGCATGATAAAATCAAGGGATACTACTTTCCAACGCATCTTCCGCTGCATGTTATTCGTATAGGACTAATTTGCTTTTATAGACTGATCCAATATGAAAGGATCCAGAGCTTAACTGCATATACTGTGCTGGTTTTTACAAAGTCTCACTCTTCTCATATTGAAAGACATCATGAAAGACCCATTTGCTATATATACAAATTTCAACTTGAATAAATTACATGGAATTTTACACTATACAAATGATATTACTTGACTATGTAAAGAGCAGCTACAGTAAGTCAATGCGCTTCCAACCGTTCACTTACCGAAAACCCAACCTACCTCTTGTTGCATTATTAAATCTTCGTAAATTGAAATTTAAAGTGACAGTAAGTGTAGTGATAGTAAAGTGATAGCAGCAATTCACTATCAATTCAGTGATAGTAAGTGTAGTGATAGTAAAAAAATAGCAGCAATTCACCAAAATCTCGGTTTGAGGTATCCTGAAAAAGTTTGTTACATCTATTGAAATTTAATAATTTTATTTTACTCATATTTACTGGTCACTATTTGCTGCCTGATACTGATTTTATAACCTCATCTATGAAGTAAAATCATTAAAACCACAATTATCAAATATAATAATATTGTGAGTAATGATAAAGTAATGACAAGGATTGAACTGTAAAATCAGACACAAGCTAAATGAATACAACGCTGTATGAATCATATCCGCTCGAATTTGGTATAATGTTCATTTGCAAAACGGTAATGAAAAATACATTCAATAATAATTGCAAAAGCCTATCACCGACTCCGTTGCCACCTTCTGACATCTAATGGATTGTTACTGAAAAATAAGAAAAAAATAGATATATATTAATATCCTCCTAGTCCTGGAAATGCTAAAACAGTATAGATCATTCCAAAAATCAAAGATGAAATTTCAATAAAAAATATTATTTTATAAGACATGTTGTAATATTTTTCTTCATACTGTTCTAGTAACATTTCAAAGATAGCAATTGGAGTAATTGAAGAGTCCAGTTTGATGATATCTAAAATAAATGGCTTATTTAATAATAATATCACCAAACAAAATATTTAAATATAATCCTTTACTGCTTAGAGGCACATGCCAGTCTTTTATGAATTTTGTGAAAATAATTTCTTTTTTTTTCGTCTTTTATAATTTTATGAAAAATAAATTGAGCCTTTTTGCTTGTTATGTTGCTCCAGGGTCTTACATGCTTTTGGAATGCAAAGATGATTCTAAAGCGTGCTGAAATTATTAATCAAATGAGAATGGAAAATATACAATATGATTTAAAGGTACACGATCTTCAGTCGCACCCCCTCACTTCGCTATTGTCAGATTGATAACATTGCCCAGGCTACGCCAACCAGCGTCTCCATGTTTCAGCTGGCAGTCTTTTGTGATCATATGACTCGTGGAGGCGTGAGGTAGGAACTTGTGAGGACCGGAGGTCGGTTGCACCCTCCTTCGAAGTTGTCAACTCACCATTTGAAGCCCATGTTGACGGTACGCGATCCTGCTAAGAAACTAAAACTACCAAAAAGAAACGTGTTTGTAAATAGTTTTCACAGCACTTGAATGTGGATCGGAAGGTTGGAAACGGAACTCACCGAAAAGTATGCTTCCGCCAAATGGACAAGAAGTAGGTGGCATTTACTGAGAAATATCCCAACCTGCGAAATGTGGCTTGAAAAGTTGGAAAATCAAAATCATATGTTCAAAAAGTAAAACAAAGGCATGGAATGAAGGCGTACAAAGTGAAAAGATGCCCAACTGTGATGACATGCTTCAAAGACTCATGCCAAGAAGCTTTACACTGAGTTTAAAAAAAAAAAATTTAGTATCATAATTGACGACGAAACATAAAATGTGCTCGGAGACTTTCAACAGCTCCTGGTCTAGTGTTTTATACCGCAATGCAAAAAAGACTCCCGAAAACGGTTACTAGCATTGATAGGAAGCGACAGCTGCTCTGTTTTGGCATGATTTAGTCTCTTGTTATTATGCAAAATCCGTCCTGGAATAGTATAAGGCACAAAAGGTCAAATACGCGCCAAAAATAGCCAATCCGCCTTACTGTCCAGAACTTCACCCGATAGAAATATACTGGGCTCTGGTTAAGCGGAAACTCTTTGAAACTAAGAAGAAAGCAAATGGGATCGACGATTTCAAGAGAAGGTGCAGAAACGCCACCGTTAGTGTATCTACTGTATGGAATCTGATGGCGAGTGTACTACAGAAATTGAAATTTACTACATTTTAGTACAAAAATGTACTGAAGAAAATTCGAGATTTTTCACAGAAAAAAGGATTAACATCTCAATCAACTGTTTTTACTGTTTTATATATAACTCTGTTATACTGAATCAATCGGTTTTGTTTTGCTGACAATATCTAAGTGTTTAAATTTAACGTGGATAGGCTTTATATATATTACCAGCTGACCCAGCAGACGTTGTTCTGTCAATAATTAATAATCTAGGAATTACAGAGACTGGCGAAAAAAAGATCATTCCGTAATGAATTTGTAAATGTTTATAAAAGTCATAGATTTGCAAAAGAGCTGGGCGTTTTGATACATCCTGTTAAAAGATACTCATGGAAGTTTTGTTTGGCTTACTGGTAATGTTTATTTTTTTATTACTAAAACGAAAATTATCAACCATTTAAAAAAAAAACTATTTTTATAGAGTATGACGAAATAAAAGACCAATTTCAAAATTCAACAGAAACATTGGTGAAAATCAAGTGAATAGTAATCAATATGACCCCCCAAACGGCTACAGGTGATCATCATGGTTATGCATTCTAAGGGTTTGTTGCGACAGAATCGAAAAAGGCGAGCGTTTTCTTGACCGTATTTTGCTATCTTGCTGAAAGGTGTAGTTGCCTTTCAACCCAATTTTTAGCAATGACTCCTCCAGATTTTTGCACAGAATTTCAATATAGCCATCTGTTGTAATGATTTCATTGATTAGGGCCAGATTACCCACTCTACACTACGAAAAGCAACCCCAGACCATAAAATTACCTCCTGCAGTCCTTCATCACTTCTGCGCCATACTCTTTGCCGTCGTTTTTTGTTGAACAGCTCAAACTTGGATTCGTCCAACCACACAACACGTTTCCAGAACTCCAGGGGCTTAGTAATGTGGGTTCTGGCGAATTGGAGCTGGTTTTCCCTGTTAGTCCGGCTGATGAACGGTCACTTCCGGTCGAAATGGCTTTTCATCCAGCAGCGATGCGTCGACGGATAACGCGATCCGAAATCGGTAGGGTCAGCTTGTCTTTCATTTTTCGGATGGTGATGAACGGATTTATCTTGATCTCGGATGATTTTGCGGTCCTCTCGGTAATCCGTTTTACGTTTTCGGCCACGTCCCAGCCGATCAGCAACACTTCCAAGCATCTGGTACCTCAGAAAAGTCTTCTGAACTGCACCACGGCTCACTCCACATCTCTCGAAACTGCGTGCTGGGTATGGTTCCGATTGCAGTCACGCACGATCAGATTTCAGACCTGTAGCGAAATTTTTTTGCCACCCATGTTAATCGCTTTAAAATCACTTCCGGTGAACTCAAGGCGTCTACTTTTCCTATTTGTGGCAGAGCTTTGATGCGGATGTAAACAATGAAATGTCAAAGTAGTGATTTACGGGGGGTATACCATCGGATTCTACACGGAAAATTATTTTCCCGTTGAATGATCTTTTATTTTGTCAGAAGATAATTGAGTATTTCATCAGCGGTAAATTGAAATTAACGAGTATATTGGAATATATGTGTGAAACTTGTCAAATTGGACCAAAAGAATCTGAGAATGTGTAAATAGAATGGTTCTGATATGTACAGGACTAATAAAATGGGATTTTCTTACATACGGCTCTATTAATCTTTTTTTTCGCCGGTCACTGTATATAATTGCAACTCGAATATTTGAGATTCCCCTTATGTTTATGTGAAAATGTATTTGTAGAAACTTGCTGATGACATTCGAAACCATTTGTTACGGCACCCTGATCGAGTTCATGATTGCTGTATGTGAACGATTAGGATTTTTTAACCACTTGTCCAAAATAAGATTTCGTAGCACCTGTTGTCGAGACGCCATTTTCAAAACTTCAATTTCAAAGTAAACAATATGCACGCTGACGTGAAGGAGAAAGGATCCACTGACAGCTAAATCATACACTGAGTAAGTGACAAAGTAACAAAACATATATCCGGACATGCTTTATGATTGCTTCAGTGAAATTTGATGCAAAAATTGGCCAACTTGATTCCACTGAATTGTTCTTCATTAACGTATCAATGATAGATGCGGCCGCAGGCTTTGGTATACCTGATGAAATTCATAGCGTTACAAATACACTACACTTCTATACACTTTTCGTTATTGTCTCACTTACACCGGAACAATACTTTATTTTTACGGATAGTTTCAACTCTATAGAGGCTATTTGCACCTTGAGTTCGGCAAAGCGTACCTTGTATTTTCATGAAAATACAGGGGCTTTTAGGTGCATTTTTTTCGCGTTATTTTATCATCACCTTTGTGTGGGTCCCATTTCACCTTCACCTTGTGGGTCCCATTTCATCATCACCTTTGTGTCGGTCCCATTGTTTGTTTACGGGCAATGAGAGAGCAGACTCACTCGCAAAAGTGGGCGCTGTGGAAGGCGATATTTATGATGGACAAATCGATTTGGAGCGATGGCAACATTCAATCATCCTTAAGGGCTCAAGGTGTCGAAGAAATTGGTTTGTTAATTGGATGTAGGTTGAGACTTCATTTTTGTTATGTCTCGCCACGTTTCTAATGATTATTCTTTAAACGCTCATTTACACCGGTTCACACCGAAGAACAGTTCATTTAACTCCTCGTCTTTGCAGCTTACCTGCTGACTTCAGTTGCTATGCTATACAACGGAAAGTTAGAGAAATTTCAATTAAACTATTCAGCTAGGAAAATCAAATCTTAAAAAGACGGATTTTTGATAGTGAACATGGTTCCCAAATGATTCATTCCGTAAAGCAGCTTACTCCACTCATTGTTGCGCCTTACCAGCTGGCCCAAACCAGAAAGCCGTTTAGGGAATGTTCATAAACCACGTAGACTCATTTTTGAAAATCTCAGACCCCCCTCCCCCTTCGTAGACTTTTCTCCATACAATATTTTGAAATTTTGTATGGAGCGCAGACTTTGGTCAGATGTGTCCCCCCAGAAAAGTCTACGTGATTTATGAACAGTCCCTTTTTTCACTCCTCATCGTTGCGTCTTACCGGCTAGCTACAAATCCACCACTGGTTCCAATTGCCTATCAAGCGGCTGCCTAGCCTTTGGGTTGTTCAGCCATCTTCTTGCTCACTGGTTGCTCAGCCATCGTCCTGCTCGCTAGCTGTCTGCAAATGGCAATGGCTGCCTGGCCACCGCTAGCTGCCAATTCAAAGTTGTCTCGTCACTTCTCTCAGCTCCAAGACTGCCGAACAAATGAAGTTTTTGGCGAAGGTGCACTCCTTTTATCGGAGGACACGCAATAAACTTCAATTCCAACGCGAAAAAAAATTACATGTTCATTTTAACTGCCATCACGCTTTCTTAGATATACTTTTTATGATTTTTATTAATTTGCACCACAAAATGATGATGATGATGCGAGTGTACCCACCATCAGTGCAAGAATTACATATATCTGTAGAAGCACACCGGATGGGAATGTTCTACCTGATGGCTTGGTGTAGCAGGGTGAGTTGAAATCCCTGAAAACCTTCGGAAAACTACACAATGGCTGTTCTCTCGTGACAAAAATTTGGCTACCCCACGTACTGTTGTCCAGTCACCAGTTCATTCAGCTCCCTTAGGCTGACCCCCCCTCCCGGTATATAGTAAGTAAACAAATGTTATTATTTCAATCACTTACCTAGTGTATCCAATGTATCCTCAATCACACAATTCCAAATCTTGGGGATCCTCTCTTGAATAGCACGCGCGACGAAACAAAGCGCGATCATGGTCATGTCCGATAACAGAAGACAATGTGAGTTCTTTGTTTTTTTTTTTTTTGACAATACATTCTTAAGGACAGTTTCTTCACTAGCACACAATTTTACAGATGAAATAAATAAAAAATAACTTTAAAACGTTTCAACGGTTTGCACTTATGATCCAACGTCCAGGCAATAATCGAAACATGAGAATTTACATGAAATAGATTTTATTCTTTCGATTTTCTTAAAAGAGGCCTAGGAAATAGTAAACCGCAGCAAACTGATTCACTCCGTTGATTTTTTCCAAAAGTAAAATTAAACAGTCTTATGAATATAATAGGCCACAGTTTGGAACATAGAAAGGAAATATATTCTGAAATTTGGCCTGTGGTTTTCTTATAAAATAACTGTTTATTTTTCATTCAAATGGAACTTGTGACTATTTTTTGCATATGTGCACCCTGTTCAACTTAACCAGAGAGGTCATAAAAGGTGGCCGAAACATTTAGAAAATTTAAAATCTTGGTCAATTGTATAACTATAAAGCCACCTTATTTTTTTTTAAATATCAAATATTTGGTTCATAGATCGAATGAAGGGGATAGGCTGACATTAAATACCGTAACATTATGATGATGAAAAGATTACAGACTAAAACCGGAGTAGGCCACGATGTGACATGACTTGTTATTGTTTATAGCCTCAAATTTAATTCACTACAGCCTCACAGCTCATTTATTTCGGTATTATGTACTTTTGCTTATACCTTCAATACTACGCAACAATCCTCAAGACATAGTCTATGTTAATAATAAAGTTAGGCTCGACGATGTAATTCCCTATCGAGCAAATGGCCATTTCAACTGTTGAACAAGGCAGGCAAGCACTCTGGTCAATTTTACTAACCTCAATTTGATAATAAAAGATACATTTATTAAATCTCTAAGTAAAGTTCTAAGACCGGAAAAAGTTTCTTTTAGCAACCCATAATGGTATGTAATAAAGATTGGATTTTTTTCGTTCCAGGTTACATTCAAAAGGTATTAAACTCTTGATTTGGCCGGACAGGTTCGGTTAACCGAGACCGAAAAGCTTTATTCGGTCGACAAAAAATTTAAAATTGTACAAAAGTTGTATTTGGATATGACACGATGCCATTCAAATTCAGATTTCTACGAATTGGCTTACATTTTAAATAGATAAAATGTTCAACAATTTCCCCAATATGACCTTTTATCAACTGCTGAGTACCCTCGGTTTTTTTTTCGAGTATCAAATTGAAGTCGAACAAGTTTGACTTGCCCTTATCAACGGTGTATATGTGCTTTTACTTGTGTGCAATATAGTACATGCTTGAAAGCTTCATTATTTGCAAGCAGAACATAAAAACTTAAATTTATCCACCTAAGGTGAGATCTGTCCCTTTTAATAAAATTAATGATATTCTTTGTCTTTATTGTCGTCAATCAGGAGTAGACCATATGTTATATTTTGTTCTTAATCCTAGTTCTACTAGAGGTAATAAAATATTAGGTGCGCAACTAAGTTCCCGCTGTTTAGCAATAGATGGCGCCAGTAGTAAGTGCTGGTCGAATGTTGTACATCTCAAGCGTCATAAACCAAGCTCAGACATATGGTAAACACACCGCTTTACCAAATCAGTGATTTTGGTTTAGTGTTATATATTTTGGTTGTTTGAAGATGTCTGATTTCGTGCCAAATAATCGTCATTTGCGGAAAGTGTTGATTTTCTCCTTTCATTCAAAGAAAACGGCGGATGAAGCACATCGAGAGCTCCAAAAAGTTTACGGTGATGCTGCTCTGAGTAAAAAAACGTGTCGTGATTGGTTTCGTCGCTTCAAAAACGGTGATTTCAGTGTTGATGATCGTCCGCGTGAAGGAAGGCCAAAAAACTTCGAAGACTCTGAATTGGAGGCATTGCTCGATGAGGATCCGTGTTAAACGCAAGAAGAGCTTGGTTCAGGATTAGGAGTTTCCCGCCAAGCCGTTTCTAAACGATTGCATGCGTTGGGAATGATTCAAAAGCAAGGAATTTGGGTTCCTTACGATTTGAAGCCAAGAGATGTTGAGCGTCGTTTTTTCGTCTGTGAACAACTGCTCCAGCGGCAAAAAAGGAAGAGTTTTCTACATCGCATTGTGACGGGTGACGAAAAATGGATTCATTACAGTAACTCAAAACGGAAACATTCATGGGGACTGCCCGGGCATGCTTCAACATCGTCGCCTAGGCCGAATATTCACGCTGCGAAGGTTATGCTGTGTATTTGGTGGGACCCAGTTGGTGTTATTTATTATGAGCTGTTGAAACCAAATGAAACCATTACCGGGGAATGGTATCGAACTCTATTGATGCGATTGAGCCGAGCACTTCACGAAAAACGGCCACAATACGTGCACAGAAACGAAAAAGTGATTCTTCAGCATGACAACGCTCGACCTCACGTTGCGAAACCCGTGAAAACCTACTTGGAAACGCTCAAATGGGAAGTCCTACCCCACCCGCCATATTCTCCTGATATTGCACCGTCCGATTATTACTTGTTCCGTTCGATGGCACATGGTCTCACTGGTCAGCAATTTCACTCATATGATGACATCTCAAAACGGCTTGATTCTTGGATAGCATCAAAAGACGAACAGTTCTATTGAAATGGTATTCACGTTCTACCAGAAAGATGGGAAAAAGTCGTAGCTAGTGATGGGCAATACTTTGAATAATTCGTTTGTAACCTTTGTTTTCAAAATAAAGTTCCTTTTTCACCAAAAAACAGCGAGAACTTAGTTGCGCACCTAATACATAAGATATAATAGATTATTAATGATTTTATTCGCGGTCACTGGAGAGTTAACCTGCCCATGTATGATTTAAGTTGTCCTTAGCACTTGATTTGACCCACATGTGATTTGAGGGGCCGCATGGGTTTCGGTCCAAATCCGAAACTGATCCTTTGCCCTGTGGTAGCCGGAATAAGTCCGTATGTGTCTAATGTTGGAGTGGGCACTTGATATAACAACCATTGTACATGCTGGGTTTTGTTGCTAGTTCGCACCTGAGAACTTCCTGCGAGGTACCCGGAACACGCCTGGGTGTGGCTAATTTGGTCTTGTCTATTATAATACACCGATTATAGTGGTTTTTATTGTATTCTTATAAGATTTACACATACAAACATTTTACGTACTCGTTCAGCTGAGTCGAATGGTATGTGGCACTTGGCCCTGTGGACCATGTAAAAATAGTAGCATTTTCATGCATTCGTTATACTCTTCTTTCAAGAAGGGTGAAATTTTTGCAAACATAAGAACGCCGTCTATAGTGTACCGGGCGCCGTTCAAACAACCTTCCTTAACTTGAAATTAGTCTTTTGAAATATCCGTAAAATCTTTACTTTTTTTTGTAATCCAACTTATTTCATTTTGCTTTAATTTTAAGGGGCTACTTGGGCTTATCAGATCTACCTCGGTGTAATTTAACCTTAAAACAATTAAAATCTCCATGTTGAAAGTAACTGTGTGTATTTATCTATAGGAGTTTAACCAGGGGTTTAAGACTAACAGGTAATTTTCAAGTCACTCTTATCAATTTCATAAACCGGTTTATGATTTTCTTGACTGTTGTTTGTGTATGAAATGATAGAAAGCGCGCCTCAAATTATTGTGAAATGAAGCTATGCAAAGGTCTTTATTATTTACAGTTACTTAAGCGAGGATTTCGACGCCTGAAGGAATCGAAGTGAAATTTTGTAGAATGTGTAGCACTTTTTGATCAAAAGCACTCCAGAATCGTCTCTGTCTAGACGTATAATGTTAAAATCGTAAAACTAGTGGTCATTTTCTGAAGAATGACATGTTTCACAAAGAGCAAATATATCACAATCGGAATTGTGAACGAATCTTGTTTAGGCACTATATGTAGTATAGTTATCATACCTATAATGAATTATCCATCGAAAGATATGATTGACACAGTGAAACGCACGAAACAGTGAATTGCTTAAGGTATGATTCCAACGGCGGAAACAAGGCAGAAATTAAGCTTCTACGAGGGTCTTGTACATTAAAGATTTCTAAAAATAATGCCACAATGTCTGATAACGCTTTCAATCCTCGTTCAGACTTGCGTTTTTGTTTATTTGGCAGATTTTGGGTAATGGCAGGAATTTCTTACTACAGTATGAAATTGTAGCATTTTTGAGCATCAGCCTAAAAATATGGCAATCTTGTGGAGGTGACTTTTGTTATCTTACGGCCCACTTTTAGAGAAGAACGTTTACTTTTGGAAGATCTAATTTGAATTTGACTCAATTGTAAACCCTCTAATTATAGAAGCGCATCGGAGAAAAAGCTCCTTCGAATATTACAAAGTTTGGGAGAATTGAACCGGCGAAGGTCACCCAAAACGAGTCTGAAATTTGATAAACTGTTTTTTCGTCTTGCAACGGTACTGAATGTAGTTGATGTGCATGCAGTATAATTACAAGCTCTCAAGTGACATTAGAGTTCTTAAAAAAACCAGAAGCTTTTTTCTAGTCCTCGACAGTAAGACTCGCATAGGAGACAGGGTCATTTATCTCCACATCTCGCAAGGCCACGTAGATATTATACTCGATATTGCAGCTCAGCGTGTCAAGGTAACTTTCAGCCTGAGGCTGGTTCTTCACACCAGGGACTCGACCTAGACCCTACATATTTATCGAACCCATTAAAATATGGGTCGGGACCAACGGCTTTACATCCCTTCCGAAGGAAGACGTGATTAGAAATTTTTCGGCTCAGAAAATCCCAATGGCGCCGGCTGGAATTGATAACAGACCGACTGGGGTGAGTGGCAACCACGCTTATCACTACACCATCGGTGCCGTCTTTACCACCACTGGTCATGGCACTTTATAGAGCGTTTTTATGAAATTGATAATAAGGATTTATTAAAATCACAACGATTAACTGGGAATGGGACCACTATGAGGCAAATCTTATGAATTTCGATAGATTTTTTTCGTCGGTGCACCACTAAGTCACTTCTAGATTTCAAATAACATTGCCAAAACCATCCAGCTTTATTAAGTTTTATGAAACCCACTAGAAATCAATTTGGTTTTATTATGTCACCAAAATGTGGGAATAGGTTTCATATGTTAGTCAGGTTTATGAAATCCTGCTCAGCTTGTTTGCAACGATCTTAATACCTTGTTTTCTCAAATCCCTCTTACTCCTATCAAAGGCTTTATTTCGACTTTATAAACTCGTAAAATGCTGTTTTGAAATGCCGTTTTAGGAGTCATTGATATTATCTTATTATGGTCAGTTGAAAAAGCATTTTAAAACCATTTTGCCTGAAGTAAGTGCATTAAACGGCAAATTGGCTTTGAAGGAAGTTAAATAGTTTTATAGTAGTCATTGCGAAGAATAGTTGGCAGTTTTGCAAAATTGTGATTTTTTTAATCGTCATATTGAATATAAGACATAAATGAAATGTTGAAAAATAGATGCACCAAATTTTATATGTACTGCAAATGAACTGCAGATCAGAGACCGATTTCAGTATTCTTTTATATAACCTTATTGAATTCCATCATTTTTCAGGAAATTTATAATTACTTTATCAAATATATTTGTTTTAATTTGTTTTTTGTTGCTGTAAACCCCTTATAATTTCCGAAGCGCAATAATGTTCGGCTTTTATTGTGTCAATATTCACCATAAAATTAAACGTGCACATGATTTGGAGCATGAAACGCTGTTAAAAACTCAATTTGTTTTGGATATTTTGCTATCGAACAAAATTTCGTCAGATCAGCAAGCTCCCCTGAAACGACCCAGTAGGAGTAGATGTATTAAAAGCTATTTATAAATTCGTCGGTTCCAATATCCGTCAATTCCAACGACGGGAATGCTGGGAGAAAAGTAGGAAGGATTTTTTAAGGGGTGACTCCACAACGCCAACGTTAGTGGTCAACTGTGGTTTTTGTTGCCAACTGGTATCACAAGGTGTGTGTAGGTTGACAATATAGATGGTGAAGGAAAAGAGAAGCGATTAAGCCCCTGTTCACATTACCATCAAATTATGTAATATAGAGTATCTTGATATCCATAAGCGCATTGCAACCAATTGATAGGTTGCAATGCGCTTAATATATAGAGTATATTTCATTAGCAGCTTAACTACACATAACAACAAACCATTACTAAAATTTTATATAATTTGTATTGCCTAATCCTATGAAATAAGATAATAAAAATTAGAAATTTCTCAAAATACATAGGGAAACTTTCCATTTTTCAGTTAAAGTTAACAAAATAAACTAAACAATTCTTGAAAAAAAAACCACTACAGATAGTCACAATAAAGTTTGAAACAATATGTCATGAATAAGGTTATACTGGAAACATTTCTTTCATTTGTTTGAGATTCAATGAATAGTGCACTAATTGATATATTCTTTTCTATTTTCTAGCCGCCAAAACTATGTTTATGAGAATCATCGTCGAAGGTTCCTCGACCCCATGCGACATAGGAAGCGGTGTGGACTTGGAACAGAAACTTCCCCAATGGTTTGATGAAGCTAAATTCAAAAGGTTTGAATACGGTGGGCATTTAACTTAAATTCAATATTAATTTCTCCTTCCTGGATTCAGAGGACAAAAATACTTTTTCGACAACCGTTTTGGTATGATGCAATCAAATTTTTGCGGTCTGATAACATTGCTGTGTGATCCAAAAGGATTGAACATCCTACATAGCACAGGGCGCTCAAGTACATCGGAAACAGCTCGCAAACGTTACATATCAACAACCCTTCACATGCTGTCATGGTACGAGATCGATCTATCACCTGGCTCCAAGTATTTTTATTTATTTTGATAATCGAATGCAAGGGAACCAATAACACGTTAATTTGTCTATTCCAGATCCTGGGATTCGTTGAATCGCGTAAGGAAGATGCATCTTAACGCATCGAAGAGATCAGCGGAAAAGAGTATTGGGTTCATCACGCAGACGGAAGTATCTTTGACGGTATTTGGATTCTTAGGCTACGCATTGATTCGTCCTCATCTTCTTGGCATCAAATATGACAATGATGATGATCGAGAAGCCTTCGTTCACTTTTGGGCCGTGGTCGCTGCAATGTTGGGTGTTCACGATCGATTTAACATTTGTCTTCCAAAGTTGGCAGTGGTGGAGATGATTTGTATGATATGTCAAAGGTACATTTTCATTCCATTGCTGCAGATTGAAACTCCGCTTTTCAAAACAATGGTCGAAGCGGTGGTGGATGGTCTTAGTGAATTTACCCCGTTCAACTCGTACCAGAGTCAAATGTTCTTCGTCAGACGAGTTGCAGGAATTCCTGGATATCAGTACAACGTTGATATGAAAAAAGAATTCATCAGTCGCAGTATATTCACCAAAGACGAAATTGATACAATGAAAATAATATTTGAGGGGAAACCAGGTTATGAGTACATGGAGCATTCTATACTTGACAATCGAGTGCTCATATTTAACGTAAAGAAAACCAATGATGTGATCGAGTTGAATCAGAATACTTTGGACAATAATACGGTTACTGGTGCCTTCTCAAAAAACAATAACAACGACGATAACCGAAAAGAGTTTGTAAGAAATTTTTTAGGACTAAGTCAAAATGAAGAATTAGTGATTGAAGCCATTGAAAATGACAGCGAATGGAATAGTTATTTGAATGACTCAAAGTTACAATCATTGTCTGACAAAGATCAAAAATACTTGAAGTTCAAATGTAAAATTTCAAATAATTGTTACACACGGATTGGAAATTTCGTTAATGAATCAATGCTAAGCTGGATGCTATATCGCATGCGAAAAGCATACAATAGTGGATAACTAGCAGTTATTTCATACAAAACCGGTATATGTTAAAAATAATAATAATGTGATAGTTCTGATGAGCAATAAATGGGTATACTTTTGAATGATTATAGTTTTTAGTTTTTCATACGTATGATTTGTCTTAAGCTAACTACGAAGGTAAGCTAGCATCAATGGCAGAGGTCTTATTACGAAAACTGATTATTGTGTTGATTAATGATATTATTTATAATTTTTTTTTGATAATTCACTTGTAGTCGAAAGGCTTATATTCAGCAAAACATTTTTAGCCAAAGCTCAAAAATCAGCAGGCCGCTTTTAAATGTATGAATCTTCGATGTTTAGATCAATTATAAAATCAAAATGTTATTGTGCCACCTAATCAGAGCTTGTGTCATAACTTCAGAACGGGATGGCCAGATTCCAAACGATTCAAAACGTGGACATGTGAGAAGAAACTTCCCACGATAAAATTTCTCACGAGTCTCATTTCTCTAACTAGACACTGTTTCCACTAGGGTTGACTTGTTTTACATTGGATATTTGTTCCCGCACTGTTTTGGTTTTAAACACATATAAACATCGAAAAACCGCCTTTGCCCAAATTTTTTTGAACTCCTGCATATACTCAGCTGCTTTACAAGTCTTTGTGAAGACCCTCTTCACAATCGCTCAGTACCGTTCGAACGGCCGAAGCTGAGGGCAATCTAGCGGATTGACCTCTTTCTCAACGAAATCTATACCCTTTTACGTGAGCCAATTGTTTTGGCGTCATACGCTGAAGCGAAATCCGGCCAAAACAGTGGAGAGGTAATATGCTTCTGATATAAAGGCAGCAACCTCTTCTGCAGACACTCATATCGATAGATTTCCACATTGATTGTTCCGGTAGTGTAAAAAATGGTTGACTTTATACCGCAGGAACATATTGCTTGCCATACCAGCACTTTTCGACCAAACTTCTCCACTTGATTCGACTTGTCTGCATCACTTACATCCTCTTCTACGACGGCAGTGTAATATTGTGGACCTGGAAGGGTTTTGGAGTCCTCTTTAACATTGATCTCGTCTTCCATCAATTTACATGCATCCGGTCGCTGCAAAACTCCCAAATACAATTTCCGGGCCCTTGTTGCTGCGCGTTGCTTCTATTCTACACTTTGTTTGACGATTTTCTGCTTCTTGTAGGTCTTCAAGTTGTTCCGTTTCTTGATACGTTGAATCATTCCGACGCTGGTTCCCACTTTATTGGCTAAATCACGTATCGTCATTGATTTGTTTTTCCGAATTAGAGCTACCACTTTCTGATCCAGTTTAGGATTGGATGATCCGGGGTTTTTGCCTTTTCCTGGCGAAGAATAATGTTTCCCAAACTTGGTTAGGATTGATATGGCAGATAGATAAGAATGAAAGCAGGAAAAATAAATTATTATTGATCAGAACTACGCACAATACACTCCGTTCTTTTGCACTCGGTAGAAGTGGACTGTAAGACTACGACTACGACTTTTGTGGTAGCGAACCGTGAACTCAAGGAGCTGAACCGACAGCTTAATGAGCAACAATTACAAGAGGCAGTAGTAAGAGAGGCAGTGAGCAACGACATCGAATTCAAGTTCATCCCACCTCGCACACCCATCTTTGGCGGGTTGTGTCAAGCACAAGCAAAGTAATTCAAAAATCACCTCAAGAAGTCAGTTGGACTTCGAACCTTGACGAACGCTGAAGTGCTAACAGCTCTGGCTCAGATCGAAGCGGTACTAAACTCGAGGCCGATGACACCAATCAGCAGTGATCCAAATGACTACGACGCTCTAACTCCGGTCTACTTCTTAGTGTAGCGGCCGCTAATAGGGGTAGCGGATCCAGACTTCGAGAATGTGCCAATCAACCGATTATAGATTTGGCAACGAGCGCAAAGCCTCGCACAGCAGTTCTGGAAGAAGTACAAGAAGCAGTATTTGTTAGATCTGCAGAACCGTGTGAAATGGACCAGACAGAAGGATAACATAGGGACGATGGTCCTGCTCAAAAAATAAAACGCACCGCCACTGAGGTGGCATTTCGGAAGAGGAACCAAGGTATTCTGGGTCCGACAGCAATATTCGTGTCGTCACGGTTTGTTAGATTGATGCTTTGACAGAGGCATCTCGAAAGTGTGTCCTCTGCCAATCTTGGACAACCAACACCTACAGCATATTTCAAACTAACAAGCACTCCATGAGTGCGCTTCGACCCATTGAGTCATCAGCTTGTAAATTCGAAGGTCAATCCGTTAGTCAAAAATTGGTTGAAAATCAAGTCTCATTTAGTATCGTCTGTGCATGTATGTCCAACTCCCTTTAACTCCAACCCCATCAACTTGTGTGGTAAATGTACTGTATTTAATTCTACTTTTTCCAAACCCCAACACAATTAACGCTAAATTACTCAAAGACATATCTGAACTTACCCTACAGTATGTCCCATAAAAAATGCGAAAGTTTTCAATACTTATTTTTGGTAGCTTTAAACATTATTTTTACTGTTTTAATGCGTGTGTGTAATCATCTGACTGTATACTCTGAGACGATGTAAACAAAACAGTGGTTCGCGAGTAACAAAGTTGAGAAAAATGTACGCAAAGGAGGTTGTGACTAGTTTGCTGCTCGCCCAAAAGCCCGTAAAACAAATTGCAACGATTGTGGGATGCCACCTGGCTACCGTTTACCGTATCCAACGTTCACTCCTTGATGGACCACGTCCACGGAAGCCGGGAAGTGGCCGTCCACGGTCCGCTCGCACACCGAAGGTCATCAGATCAGTGAGAGACAAAGTGAGGCGAAATCCTATCAGATCGATCCGGAAATTGGCTAAGGAAGCCGATATTTCAAAAACTACCATGCAACGGTTGGTCAAAGATGACTTGAAATGTTCGTCCAGGGCAAGAGTAAAGCGCCACCTTGTAACGGACCGAATCAAACAACTACGGCTGGAGCGCTCGAAACGTTTGGTGTCAGCATTAAAAAAGAAGCATACCATCATCGTATTCTCCGATGAGAAAATGTTCACCATCGATCCCGTATCTAACACACGAACAGACAGGTTTATTTCGCCGAAGAAGATTGAGGATGTTCCAGAGAACGTGAAATTCAAGTTTACAGCCAAACATCCGGCCGGAGTCATGGTTTTCGGGGCAGTTGCGTCCAATGGCTTGAAAATGCCTCCAGTATTTATCAAAGCTGGATTAAAAGTTAATACCGAGGTTTACATGAACATTTTGAAGGACCACGTTCTGCCATGGATGAAAGCCAACTTTGGAGCACACCAACACGTCATTTTCCAGCAAGACGGAGCACCGTGTCATACCTCAAAAAGAACTCAAGCGTGGCTGAAGGAAAACATGTAATTTTGGCCAAAGGACATTTGGCCTCTTAGCAGCCCGGACTTGAATCCTTTGGATTACTCAAGGCATATTTCCCCTCCCCCCTCCCCCACTCCTCCCATCTCGTACTACTCATACATTGAGAAAATATGCTCTCGTTTCCGTCCCCGGTGATCGAGAAAAATAGTAGACATTTTGATTAATGTAATCATGAAAGGCTTAATAAACGACTCCCTAAATAAAATTATGATTTTTTTTTATCATTTTCTATGAAAAAAAAAAACATATTTGAATCTGAGGTATGGATTTTCGCATTTTTTATGGGACATACTGTAGTTTGTAAAAAAATATTATTTTTTTTTTTGTTTTTTTTGATTTTTTTTTGTTCTTTTTTCCCCCCCACCCCCCCCCGCCCTCTGCCTCCCCCCCCCCTCCCGGTTCCCCCCCCACGAAAAATATAATAATTATTTTTTTTTTTCCCACCCAGGGGGAAGAATGTTTGAAGGGAGGGAGGCAAATTTTTCTAGCCCCAAAAAAGAAAAAAAAAAGTATTGATAGATCCTTTAGAGTACGGCAGGCTGTGAAAATTGAATAGAAGCAGTTGAAATTGAGCGGAGGGCTATTTTGAAAGGCAGTATCCAATTATCCATTAAAAACATGCTGATTAAGAGGAACACCTTACCGTCTTTATCTCTGAGGTTATTAAGTAAATGACGACGAGAGAAATATTATCGGTAAAACAGAAGTAGTGTTTTCAAAACCTCCAAATGGGAATGACATTGCCGGGAAGACCATAGAGTAGGTGAAGACTCTACGGGGCTGAGCTGCAAGCAACCCGGTGGGTCCACGGGTCGCGGATGGTGGAGTTCCATCAGATATGATGGACAGCTACTGAATACACGAATAAGTAGCCCCGGAGGAGCGGCGGGGAATGTTTAGGATGTGGGGGGACTGAGCAGTTGTTGGACTCTGTTGAGTTTCTTCAAAAAACCCACAAATATCCGAAAGCAGCCCTGACTAAAGCGAGCCTCTCGCTTTTTTAAAATAAGGGTAAAAGTCCAAGCTTTCACCCATTTGAGCGTCTGTTCTCCATGTTAGGGGCGGCTCAAAACAGCGTCTGTTCTCCATGTTAGGAGTGGCTGAGTCACCGTCTTGTTAGTGCGCCCAGGACTCTAAATACAAAAGTCGAAAGTCTTGGTGGTGCATGGGACTGTTAAACAGCAGCATCACGATGGTCTTCCTGCGAGATAGTGGGGTTGGTTGTGGGCCTTACGAGCCGACACCATTAAAAAGGAATTGCAACGAATAATACAAAGGATGAAATGGGAATGATTTCTCTCGCATGTAGGCCCTGCCAAGTGTTAACAGAAATTTACCCATCGCTAGAACCGTTCCGTACCACTGGTAGTACATGAGCACGTGAGGCGCGCACTCTTTTGCCATTCAAGGGGGGTTATCCTTCCCCCCTTGCCTATCCTGTATTGGGGTAGCTTGGTAAAATATTGTGTGCTTGATCGGGTACTGCCTTTCAAAATAGCCCTACGCTTAATTTCATCTGCTTCTATTCAATTTTCACAGCCTGCCGTACTCTAACGGAACTATCAATAATTTCTCCTCAAATCTTTGGTTCTAGCAGGAATTGCTGTCCGCTCGTAGGTTCTCATGTTGATGAGAAGATATTTTCTTCAAACATTATAACCAGTTTTTGTTTCACCGTACTGTTGCGTTGTTTGCTAGTATGATACAACCGAAATCCTTCTCGCATACAGATTCGCCGAACTTTGCGACGCAGTGAACTTTTTCGCCAAATCCACGGCCCAAGTAACCACAAGCATTATATTATTGCACTTATTCAACCCAAAATGAACATCATTAAAACGGGATCGTATTTATTCGACATCATTAATGCGGGATCGCATTAATTCAACAGTTGTCAAGTAATGAGGTGTTAGATTAGCTTTAAGAATGTAGTGATGCATTACCAATTCAATAATGCTACTTTAGCAATGTCTAATGGCATAACAAAAGATATAGCATCAGTTCGATCTTAGTGGGGCCCTTTCCAGCATTAATCCAACTTCAATGATGCACTAGACGTAATGCATATGCCCTGTATATGCATGCTATTATAGCCTCGTGGTTACTTGGGGGATATCCCAAGATTCTTTTGAACTGCCCTGATTATGTTCGCTCGTAGTTTCCGGTCGTATGTTCTACTTCTACGCTTGTTTAGCTTTGCTCGGTCCAACATTAGTGTTTCCCGGTGACGTTTATGCACGGTATTTACAGTCAGTTTATGGAAATTTGAGAACCTTTGCGATCATTCCTCCTGACCAAGTTGGGTTTTCAACGTGAGTGTCCATAATTCTCTCACGTCTCTCGCATTCTATCTTCAATAACTTATGAAAATGTGTATGAATCTTAATGAAGTATATCATCTTTCCAGATCCGGTGTCATTAGTTTCTCGCTATGACAACAAGAGGCGTAACAGTAATGAAAAAAAAAATCGGCCAAATACTTACTGCAACGGATTTTAAAACACGCTTACATTTAACTTTTCAAATTTCTTAAAATCCACGAGTATCGTATAGTGTATTGTTTGTGTGATTTGGGTAAAATTTTTAACAGCCACGAATAAACCACGGTAGTAGGTCTAATATTTATATGAGATGGGTTAAAATTTGATTTGATACGTGCAAACTTGGAAGGTAACCTTCTCACAGATGAGAGTGAGGTTGTCGAAAAGTGGAAGCATTACTTTGACAAGCACCTGTACATCAATTTCACATCATATGAATGTGGCTCGGTAATAAATCTAGGAACACGCGCAGAAGATGACAAGAATCCGACCCAAACCATTCAGAAAGTTGAGCAGGAAATTGGTTGGTTAAAATCAACAAAGCTGATGGTACTGCCCAACTTCCAGGCGATCTATTGAAATGCGGTAGTAAAGCACTAACTAAAGCACTAAACTGGGTAGTTACCATAATTTATCGTTCCTGCTTTTGATTTCTAAGACCCCCAAGATCGAACAAAGTTCGCCGAAATACAACGTTCTCCACCGATATACATAGTAAGACAATTAGACCGGTAGTCCTCTACAGCTGCAAAACATGGATAACGCTCGTGGAGGAAAAACCTGACCTTGGTGTCTTTGAACGGAATTCACTGCTTTTGATCTACGGTGGAGTGCAGTTGGAAGACGGAACGGGGAGGAGTAGCTGCTCGGAGCAAAGGTGTTAAAGGCACTGTAATGCATATTCATTACCTTACAATATTTTCATAACATTTTACAATTTTCATTATGAAATTGAACACACGCAAAAGTTAACTGTAATGGGAGAAACTTTCATTACACTTTTGTACTGTTTTCTATAGGTGACATTTCATCTGCCACCAACCAATAGTTTAAAAAAAGTTGCTGTATAGATTTATGTCACTTGGAATTTCGATGATTATTACATGATGTTTATTGTATGGAATCATATTATAAAAATGGATACTAAAAACTCATAGTCAAAGATAACCAAATAAGTGCGTTTTATAAGGCAGGCTGCGAAGCTGGTGAAATACAGCCATAAACCGAATAGAATGAACAAACTTTCTGTGTACTGTCGCTCGCACACACTTGCATGGCTTTGTTTGATTCACTCAACGCATATTACAGTAAACAAGCAACCGAAAAATCGGCGTTAAGATTCGAACCGAGGCCGACAGCGTTGCGACTTTCTGTAGTAATCAGTCGGCGAATTAACAAGTTTCTGATGACAGAACTGTTGCTTTGGTTGCTTCGATTGCCGAGCTACTATAGAATTTATCGAAAAAGAAGTTAGCAACATTCATACAGTAGTTACTCTAAAACGGTTTAAATTTGTTTAGCGTGTTTTTCGGTGACATGTTTGTTTACCAGTCAATAACAGTTGTGCAATCGATGGGCTGCAAAATGGTGAGTAGACACCTGAGATGGAGCGTGCGTCCACGCAACATAGCTATGGTCCTCACAAGTTCCTACCTCATGCTTCCACGGGTCAAGAGATGACAAAGACCGCCAGCTAAGGGTTGCGTACTTAGCTGGTAGTGCAGCCTGGGCACTGTTGTCCTTCTGACTTCAGCTAGATTGAGGAGGTGCGTGCCGAGCGTCTGTCCACCAAGGAGGTGCGGCTCAAACAGCGTCTGTCCTGGCATCGAGCGGTTGAGTAAGAAACGCTGTATCACGTCAACTATACATTAGGTGGCATCCGCACCAAGGCAATGTAGGCAGCGTGACCCCGGTAAAGTAGCATGCTGAAATCTTATCCTACTACGAAAAATGGAAGTATTTATACGGTATATAATTTCAGATCATCCATGGAATTCCCAAGTGTTGTATAAAAATTTTGAATTGTTTTCTTCCCCCGTGGCTATGATAATGCAAGTCCTTCTACAATTGCAGCAGGATCAGTAGACATGCAGAAATTACAAATATAATTGTTATTATCATTTTATATTATAACATCCCTTCACAATATTATTCAATGCTATTCTCAGCTTCGCATTTGCATCGTTGTAAGTTTTGGCCCACCTAACTCACGTTGTGTATTTGAAAAGATGGGATGGGTTTTTACATTTTTTTTAGAGAGTGGATTATACACGACAAATTCTACAAAAAAAAAAAATTGTACGTCCAAAATAGTTAATTCAAAAACTAACATTTTTATGATCCTACATTTTCTATTTTAGAGACATAAAGAATCATTTATGGGACCAGTAGGAAAAAAGAGTTATCGAAGAATTTCCTGTCATTCATTTTTATTTTTAGTTTGTTTTGTATTTATTGAGTTTCCGTTTTTGGGCAGTAATCATCCTCATAAGAAATTTATTTGCCTAAATTTTCTTTGCTATTTTGCTAGGATGCCATGTGATCAACTTTATTTCATTATATCACGTTGGAATTTTCGCTATTTTAGAGTTTCAATCATCTAACATCGCAGCAGAAAAGGCAAATAGCGGCATTTAATTATTATATTTCTTTACAACATCGTATTATTTCCATCATATAAAGACCTTCACATTTTCATGCAACAAACCTGATTTAGGCGGTATCTGGCTTAAACACGAAACATACCTTCAATTTATGACATCTAGCATTCCTTATATGTCCAGTATATAACGCAGAAAATTACAGCTGTGGTAGGCTTTTGAAAATTACGGAATCTGTGGTAGGCTTTTGCACTTATTGCTGAATGTATTTGTCATTTCCGGTTTACAAATGGACTTTTTACCAATTATGAGCTGATCTGATTCATGCAGCGCTGTGTGCCATTTGGCTAGTGTTTGATTTTACATTTCAACCTTTATTACTTGATCATAACTCACAGTATCATTATATTTGGTAATATTGTTTTATTGATTTTACTTCAAAGATGATTAAAACATTACTTATTGTTTTTTGCCCATTTATCTTTAACTCCCTTCCACTTAAATCTTCCCATTCCCAACTCGGTAGCAATAACTTTTAGGTCAGCAAAAATAAAAGCGGACTGCTATTATAAAATCAGCATCAAGTAGCAAATAGTGACCATGGCAACAGTAAATTAAAATGTATAAATGTTAGTTTTGTAAAATTTCAATAGATTTAACAAACTTTTTCAGGATACCTCAAATCGAGATTTTGGTGAATAGCTGCTATCGCTGAAAACGAACGCAAACGTGCTTATGCGCGGAACCACAGAACTCTACACTTTAACATTTTACAACATTTCTTGCATTTCAGGATCAACCGAATGAAGATCATATATTATAGATACGAATGCTTGTAGTATTTTTCATTCACATAAATATGTACACCATTATATAAATATTTCATGGGAATGGGAGGGACCATCAGGGCACCCGATTGAAGCACACTGGATGGGGAGAGTGGGAATGCCAACTCCCCATTGCTAACAGTTTGTGAATAGAGGGCTGGCTCTTCTCCCCGCCCATTGGGGCATCCTCATGTTAGATAGCTTGCTCTTTTGACCATTTGTCCAATCTTGTTGTTGGAAGGAGATTCTTTATATCCCTGTGGATACGTATAAGTGATGTTGCATATCGATCCACCCAACTCCTTTTTGGCCCTTCATACAATGGCATGATTAGGATAATCAGTGGTTATTAAAGCTTGATCAAGTCTAACAGAGAGGAGAGCCCATTGCTGTCGGACTTAGTTTCCGTGCTACAATGGGTGGTAGTACATATCATACATCATACATCATACAATAACAGTTGTGCAATCGATTGGTTTCGGTACAAAGGATCGTTTCAAAGATGAGTCTACGTGACGCGAAAAGAGAATTCTGCACATTTGGTGCTCGGAAAAGGGTGTCACGTACAACTAAATTGCAAAACGGGTGAAGGTGATCCACACCAGTGTCAAAAATGTAATCGAAAAGTTCGATCGTGAAAGAGTTGCCCCGATCCGGCAGGAAACCGGGTCCCAGACAGCCCAGCCGGAACTTGAAAGTGGTTGAGTACATAAGAACAAACCCATCGGCGTCGATGTGGAATTTGGCCAAGAAATGCAACACCAGTATCTGGATGATTCAACGGATTAAAGCTTGGAACTCCCTGAAAACGTGCAAGAAACAGGGGGTGCCAAAAATTACCTGGAGCAGTAAGCTCAGGCCAAAACAAGAGCGGGAAAACTGTATAAACGAATTCTTGAGAACAAAGACGAATGCATCCAGATCGACGTCAAACCTACGCCAAGGAAGATTCGCGAGCGCCGCCCGGACCGCAGTATTATACAAAACCGGTGGACCAGGGCCTGAACGACGCAAACACCACGATGGGATGGAAAAATTGGGACAGAAGATGTCGGTATGCCAAGCGGTTTATACCTGTGGTTTGTGGTCGTCGTTTTTTTCTCGTTGGGTACAATTAACGTCAAGGTGTACGAGGAAGAATTTTTAAAGAAGTGATGGCTGCCACAGTATAGATAGCATGAGGCTCCTCCTCTCAATAGCCGCTTTAAACCGATTTAAACCAACAGTATGAATGCTGTAGTTTAACATTACCCGATTAAAAAGTAAATATATTTGCGTATGTAATTTTTTTTAGTGATATTGAACAAGCTTTTATACAGCATACAATTTATTTTAGACTCTATTCAAATCTTCGATGCGCATTAGAAGCTAACAGGATTTTTGGATGTTTAAAGTACAGGAAAAACAACTTAGATGCAAGATCCTTGTATATATTTCTTTATCTTTTAAGACCTATTTTCTTCGCTTTCGAGAAAAAAAAATCAGCATTCAAACTAAAATTTTCATTGAAATTACGTTGAGCTCCATTTTAACGTGATTACACTCAAATTATTGTTTGAAATAATATTTGAACAAGGAACACTCAAAAAAATCAAACCAACCAGTTTGGTATACTACACAAATAAAAAATCGAAAGCAATGTTAAAACTAAATTGAAATCTGACGATTTACCATCTAGAATGCATCTTAACTCAAATGCTGGTGATAACGCGGAAGAAAATAGCAATCTATTTGCAACATTCTTACAATTTATACTACATTTGCTGAAGAAGATCGCGATTATATTATTTCGATTTCTTCCTAGAATTTTCAAGGGACATCGGAGTTAGTAATGTCAAATTTCAAGACATTTTGGGAGGTTTGAATAAATTAGACGATTCCAAAGGTTCCTACCGTGATGAAAAACCACCCGTATTTATGAAAAAAATAGCATTGGAACTTACAGCACCTATATTTTGGCTTTTGTATATGTCATTGGAATCTGGGATCGTTCCCAAACTATGGAAAAGTTCCTACCTAGTACCTATCTTTAAAAGTGGAAAATGTCTGACTTACGTAAATATCGTGGAATTGCCATTATTTCTTGCATTCCTAAACTTTTTGAAGCAATTATTAATGAAAAATTGTTAACTAAAATCAAAAACCTAGCAGCCTTCAACTAGGTTTTTGATCGCATTGACATACCCATGCTTCTATTCAAATTGTAAAAAATATGAAAATTGGAGTCAGGAATTCTCAAATGTATCTCGAGTCCTATCTCACTAACCGTCAACAAATAGTTAGAATCAAAGGGAAGAGTTCAAACCCTATTCAAGTCACTTCTGGACTCCCCCATGGCTCTCATTTAGGCCCCCTTTTATTTATTTTGATCGTAAATGACATTTCCTTCATTCCAAAAAACATAAGATTTCTCATTTATGCTAATGAGTGAAACTATTTTTTAGAAATAAGGAATGAAGAAGATATCATGACATTCCAGAAAGAAATAAACGTTTTCTCGTATGTCTGGTGTAACAAAAGTCTTTTACATCTGAACGTAAAAAATGTAATTCAATAGCTTTCAGTAAGAAACGGAGCACCCCAGAAGTAGCTATCGATTTAGGGAATCAGCCAGTTGAAAAATGTAAAAGAGTAAGGAACTTGCGGGCTATCTTGGATTCGAAACCTACATTCATTGAACATTACAACACTATCATCAATAGAGCAAATAATATGATTGGATTTATAACACGTTTTTGGTATAATTTTCATGACCTGTACACAATAAAAACATAGAACATTGCATATGTGAGGTCCATACTGGAATATTGTAGCGTAGTTTGGTCACCCTTTTCAGTCATAGAAGAAGAACGAGTAGAATCGGTAGAGAAGCAGTTTTTACTGGTTTGCCCTTCGTAAAGTAGGTTGGACAAGGTTACCTCTTACATCTTATGAAGCACGCTGTATGCTCATCAGCATCAATCAGATGATGGCAACTTACAATAAACACGGAGAAAATGTTCAATATTTAATTCATATTGATAATCACATACATGTCACACAAATACAAATACAAATGTTAAAAATTTAAACCTGATAGGTTAGTTTTGTAAGGCGTATTATATATTTAAGAAGGGTGACATATAATGTAACTATCCTTGTAACAAAACGGTCGACTATTGATTGACGACAAATAAATAAATTAAAAACACTTCTTATTCTTGGGCCCAAGATCTTTGAAGTGTAAGATTCGAAGAACTGGAGACAGCTAGGGTTTCTGTTCCTTTACTCTGGGATCCCTAGTCTCTTGGTCTATTACAATTTTCATTTTAAGTCATAAAGTAATTGAGCTGGAAACGATATTCAACTAGTAAAACGTTGGTATACATAAGACGTTTGCTGTTTTCAACCACGAAAGTTAAACAACTTACGTTCCAAAGACGAAAATTTTCGATGAATACGGATGTAATGTCTGTGTATAAGCACCATATTGGGTCTATTCTTGGATGCGACTTCGACTCATCATTTAGGTTTATTGTTAATAATATTCTTCGTGAAATTTATTTATACTGCTTCTCTAGGCGCTCCATTTTTAGCAATATTTGCTTTAGTCAACACATAATTTCACAGGAGAAATTTAAAATTATCTGCTTTAAGACTTTTGAATGGTTTTGACATATGATCGATCAGCCATTCGATTTCAGCACTTTAGAATTCCTACTGAATAGACATTGTATTGGTTTCAGTTTCGATAAGCCATTTGAAAACTGTTTAACCATATATTAATACATTTCATTCCAATTTCAAATTTGTGTATTTTTCAAATACACACGTTTTACCATGTCATGAATACATCAGGCTATGTTAGGGAACACAGGAAAAATGTGTACCTAAAATTGGGTCTGCGGAATTCTTGTGAAATAATTGTTCATGTTTCTATGAGAATAATTAATTTATAACGTGTGACTGTCTTCTGCACATCTACTGGGTTGATCAAAAAGTTTTGAAAGCGACACAATTTCTATGCCATTTCAGTATTTCAACTTTCATAAGAACGTACATTCCCGTTCCATTCTGCTCAATTTTTGAGAGCAATTGTATACTATCTCTTTTTGTCTCATGGAAATGTTACTCAATTTTCGTAAAAAGTGCATCTACTCATAAAATTTAGTAGATCCACTTTTTACAAAAAGTGAGTAACATTTCTGTGAGAGAAAAAGAGATAGTAGACAACTGTACTCAAAAATTGAGTAACATGAAACAGGAGTGTACTCAAAATTTCATTTCGATCTGTCATTTCATTCTTTGTTTACAAGCCATTTGAAGTTGACGTGTCAGTGTATTTTTTAACAATGGAAAATCCGAATATCGCACAGTGATTAAATTCTTTGTTTTGGAAGGTTTAAGCGTGGCCGTACAAGCGTTGAAGACGATCCACGCTCAGGACGTCCAAAAAGTGTATCAACACCAGAAAACACAGCGAAAATACAGGATATGGTTTTGGAAGATCATCGATCGACTGTGGATGTGATAGCTGACACCATAGGCATCTCACATGGAACAACATGGCATATTTAGGCTGAAGTTTTGGGTTTCAAAAAACTGTTTGCACAATGGGTGCCGCATATGCTAACAATGCAACAAAAACATGTTCGAATGCGACTTTCTGAGCAACATTTGGAGCAATTTCGAAAGCATAAAAAGGATTTTCATCGTCAATTTATCACTACGGATGAGACTTGGGTCTACCACCATCCTGAATCAAAACAAGAGGCTAAAGAGTGGTGTGAACCAGGAACTTCGGCTCCGAAGCGAGTTTGTGTCCAGAAATCGGCCAAGAAGGCGTCAGTTTTTTGGGATGCAAAAGGAATTTTATTGATAGATTATCTCCAAAATAGTAAGATAATCAACTTTGGACCAGTGAAGACATTTGTGAAGATTCGGGTTGCAGAAGAGAAAAATCATTTTTCATCAAGACAATGCACCTGCTCACACAGCTCAAAAAACTATCGCGAAAATCAGTGAATTGGGGTACAAATTGTTGCAGCATCCCTCTAACTTCTGGCTGTTCTCACATCTCAAAAAATCCTTCGTGGAAAGCATTTTTCATCAAACGAAAAGGTTATAGCCGTCGTAGAGGAGTATTTTACAGGCCTTATAGAAAGTCACTTCCGACGAAAACAAAGGTGGAAGATCGTTGGACCAAGTGTATTATTCTTATTGGAGATACTGAGAAATAATAGTGATCTCCCAAATAAAAAAAATATTTTCATATCCGCTTTCAAAACTTTTTGATTAACCTAGTAGAATGCATGACTAGGCATATTAATTCAATTTAGGCAAATTCAGGTCATTTGAAGATCGTGTTGGAAATCATGATAGCTACAAAATCAGGGGAAATCAAACATCTCGTTCAGGTGTGTTTAACTATAAATTGACGAAAAAACTCTTAACTGCTTAAGAATAACTCAATCAACATGATACCAACATGATTTTGTCAATTGTTCCAGAATTTATTACTTATTTGATGTATGACGTATAATGAATGAATGAAGGAGCTAGACTGACATTACATCCCATTTTCCTACCAGTCCACAACCGAGATCCGTAGCGAAACATTTTAACGCAGATGCGGTCCTAATGGGCCGTTGGACAAGCATAAGTAAGCATAAGCAAAATGAACAAAGTTTTTCGCAATACAATTTTATTATTTCAAATAAGTGTGTTTCTTGTCGAAAAATACTCCCATGAAAAAAAAACTGTTATAAACAATCATTATCTCGTAAAAACGCAGGCTCGTGTATGCATCACGCAATTAAACTGGAAATGCAGTGTTGTATTTTTATTTCATAATCTTTGGATCAGGTGATGGAAATCTAAAACAACATTCATCAATAAGTATTATATTAACTATTCAGCGAATTTTATAAATTTGCCTCTGTCTTGTGAATAAAAGTAACATGAGAATCTCAACATTGCGGTTTGTTTGTACAACATTCGCACGCATGTTGATAAATGAGCTTTGAAAGTGGTTTTCCGAACAATGCTCATTAGTATTCACAACGCACGATCAAGGTTCACACATTTTGGAAGAAATACAATGCATCAAGAGCAGATCTGGAATTGAAACTATGTGATGCTTTGAGTATGCACCCTGCCGTTGTATGTTACCCCAATGAGAGGGATGATTAATATTGCATGCACTTCGAGATAAGATCATTGCATTTAAAATAGTTACGACTCATCACTGCCGCTGACAGTGTACGATGTTTTTGAGAGAGTTTGAATATTGATATGTTATCATGTGATATTTGTTCACCCAAAGTTACGCTTTCGAAGAAACCTGATGTTGTTTTAAGGCAGCTTATAAGCGTCGAGCAGCAATGGGATCGTTTCATTGTAATAATCTTTTCAGGGTTGATAAAACAAATCTGGTTTCAGTATAATCTAGAACTCGGTCGGGACACGGTGTTTTGTTCCACACTCCATGGCGAAACCTTCCGTTGCTATGTTTACACACATAATCTTACTAATTACATTAGCAATCGCGCTAGTTAAACAATTTATTAGAAATGTGATAGTCCAATATTATCCCGGAATTAATCGGCCGATTGTGCAAATACGACAAGGAAAGGTGCAAGGAGCTGAAGGCAGATTACCAGATGGAAAACCGTATAGTTATTACAAAGGCATTCCGTACGCAAAACCACCGGTCGGTGAACTGCGTTTTCGGCCACCAGTGCCACTTGATCGATTTGATAAGCCTGTGCTAAAGTGTTTGATTGATAAGAATGGTTTTATTCAGCCGCACGTTCTGTTTAAGTCGTTCGTCACTGGAAGCGAGGATGCACTTTATTTAAATGTCTACTCGCCAGCTGTGGCAAATTTGGAGGAGAACAAATTTCCTGTTATGGTATTCATTCATGGTGGTGGTCTTCAAAATGGAACTGCAAGTAGTTTCGTGTACAATCCAGAGTTCATGGTTATGAAAGGGGTCGTTATCGTTACATTGTTCTACCGGCTTGGTCCCTTTGGCTTCTTGTGCCTACCTAATGCAGAAGTTTATGGCAATTTTGGACTAAAAGATCAGGTTTGTACATTGATACAAAGAAAAATTTGCATCTCGAAGTAATCATTGTGGCATTTATTTCAGCTTCTGGCCTTGAAGTGGGTTCAAGAAAACATTAGCAAGTTTGGAGGAGATCCAAAAAATGTAACTTTGTTTGGAGAAAGTGCTGGAAGCTGGTCAACTTACTTGCATTACTTGTCACCGAATTCGAGGTACGTTGGAATACACTTTTTTAAACCAGGAAGTATAGCAGATATCGGGGGTTAATATTATTCGATGTTTTTATGCTGCATTCAACACATAATTTGTTGTTCTAGTTATTAAATTGTGTGCAATCAATCTGGCATCACTGGATGTGTTTACACTACCTTTGTCTTCGGGCTCATGTATATTGCTGCTTTTTCAAGTGCATAACTAATCGATTAATCGAGAGTGAGTTATAAAGTGATAGTTGAATCGATACCGGTGACAAAAGCTATGTGTATCAAGCGAAAATCAGTGTAAAAAGGTACTTATCCTTTAATAACTGTGTGTCATAAAGAAAAGTAGAAAAAGAAAAGAAAATAAAACGCGGCAAGTGTGAGAAGGCTGTTGCATTAAAAGCTTGAATAAAACATTATTTAACTTGGTTTGAATAAGACCTCATTGCAAACTTGGATGCAGGAGGAACTTTCGAACTTGCATGGAAAGCTTTTAGACTTGCTAAAAAGCAAGCGCATAAATTTTGTTGCGTGAAAGTAATATAATACCAGTGATGCTAGTTTCACTGAAACGGAATTGAAATCGAAACTGATAACCGCAAATTTAAAACTATTTTCATAATTTTTACTATCTAAAAACAAATAAAGGAAAAAAAATAGGTTGAGTTTGCTGTCATCTAAATCGGGGTCAATCGGCAAAAATGGTAAAGAGTGGAATGATCATTAACAATTATCCAAAACTTTCGACAGTGCAGTTCGATGCTCTGCAAGAAGCTCTTTTACATAAAGTAGAAGAGCATAGACATGACGTTAAATCTAAGTTTACAAAATGTAGCTACAAGTAATGTTCACGCCCAAACGCGTTAAACTATAGCTCGACTTTGGTAGTTACTTGAGAACTCACTATCCGAAAGCTTTGTTGTTATAAATTCCCAACTTTGAAATAGCTTCCCGACTGCGAGGAAGAACTGATCAAGGAAATCGGATCTTTAGTAACGGAAAACTGCAATTTAAAGAGATGAGTAACTGTAAAATTGAAGTAGTTGTAATCCCGCACCTTCACCGGTCGACTATCAGCCTCAGATTTTTTGTTCACGCCCAAACGCGAACGACAACAGCAACAGCCATTAGAAACCACGTGATCGATTAGTGATTCTTCATCGGCGGAGCTAAGGTGACAGGCAGCCGGTTCCAACGCAATAAATTTAAGTATAAAAGTGGCGCAGCCCACAAAGGTTTTGTCAGTTTATTTTCGTTATTCAAAGTGTAAAGATCGAAGAGGAATAACATATTTGGAGAAAGCAATAGTGGCTAGTCTTTCCTTTAATCATCCTTCCAGCCGAGTAATCATAGCAGCAGTCCACCCGAGAAGGAGCGATCCAGTCCTGCCGGTATTTACAGTTTGCCGGCAATCGAGTTGTTGCTTTGACGGACTTGTGGAACCCAATCCGCCCTTGTTAGGGCAAGAGAGTTAATTCGCTTTCCACAAGTGCTAGAGAAGAACACTCACCCACCCCGACGGCTACCTGCTTGAGCGACACCATCTCCTTTCCTGACGTGTCAGGACGTGTTCGTTTTAGTCGCAAGCCTGCAGGGAAGCAATTGCGTTCATCTTTTGGCGACCGGATCGGCCCCGACAAGCAAGGTGATTTGTGGTGAATGCAAGGATCAAATTACAGCAAACTGGCTAAAAGGTGTAACTGGGTCTCTTACTCCATACGTAAATGCCGAGTTTATTGCTCTGGCCATTAAAAACATCGATGAGTCTATCGCTCCTCATACAAGCAAGAAAGAGCGTGCCACCCTTAGCAATGAAACCAACTAAGTTCCAGCAGGTGAACCTCCATCATGCAAATGGAGCATCTGCTGTGATGAGTCGGAGGTTTAGAAAAGAGGGGCTGGGTGTGGTACTAATTCAAGAGCCATGGACCAATAAAGGGAAAATACTTGGTATTTGAAATGACTATCAAAGTGGGGTACAAACAGTTTATGTTATTCACAAGTCTCAGGAATCAAACACAACTTAATCTGTTGTTAGTCACAAAACTAATCAATCCAGTATATTTCGCCTATTCCATACATGTCTGAATTAAACCTATCATCTCATTTTCTCTCTTTCTCTTCACAGTGAACTCTGAGCGAGTTCTCAAGCGTTACCTTACTACCACAACTCCTTTATCCTTTATTTTAAAAATAGCTTAAAGTTTGAAAGTATATTGATTCTGAATTCAACATCAATTTCATTTAGGGTTTTCGATTGCACGTACATGCTTAATCATCTCTGAATGAATTATGGAGAGTGTGAGCTGTTTAGTGGAATACCTGTAACTAGAAAATAAGAAGAATGATTAGTAATTTCCATTTAATTCCAACTACCTTTATTGCTTATCTTGACAGATACGCGTATTTCGTCTACAATGTGCAGACTTCTTCAGTGTCGTGTACTAATACTCGACTATTAGTACACGACACTGAAGAAGTCTGCACATTGTAGACGAAGTACGCGTATCTGTCAAGATAAGCAATAAAGGTAGTTGGAATGAAATGGAAATTACTAATCATTCTTCTTATTTTCTAGTTTCATCTCTGAATATTTACAATATAACTTAAAATATTCTAAAACTTTTGATACTACTAATAATAGAAAAATTCACTTCTTCTTCTTGAAGTTCCTTGTTTTGAAATAATAAAGGAATCGGCTGGAAAACCGTAAAAATCTTCGCTAGAACTACTATCAGATTCTTGTTCTCCATCATTTCTTCTTCGTTTACTTCGATTCCGTGAATCGCTACTTCTTACCGAAGTCGGTGACAAAACTACTCCAACAGGTGGTACTGATGACAAAATTGGTGCTTCTTGGTTTGATAACGATGACAATACTGGTGCTGCTTCTTGATTTGATGACAAAATAGTTGTTGGATCGTGTCTTGGGTTCGCCATACCATCCACCGGGAAAACTAAGGTTCCCTTGCGATGAGAGTTGAACGACAATTTAAGCTGACGCTTATGCGCCAACACTATCCTTCCCCCAAGAGAAATTCTTGACTACATCAAAAATTGTTTCTCCATCAGCCAAATTAATGTTCCCAACCGTCAATAGAGGATTCGTAAAGGTGTTTCGCCATCCGGAATAGAACTCGTCCAACCAAGTGCGGCCAACTAACGGGATAAAATCATTACCGCAGCGTAAAACCACGAAGCTGAGCTGCTTTCTATTTCCAGTGAGCTGTACTTCGACGGCAATTTTACCAACAACTTTAAGTTTATTACCATCGATAACGACTAGTTTTTTTGTTGCATCGCTGCAACTCAACATTGGCAAAATTTCTGAGGCACAACTCTTCTGGGATCACACTCTCCGCTGAACCGCAATCGATTTCCATGGTCAAACGTTTCCCATTTATCAAAACCTCCACATAGCAAGGCTCCCTGATTTTGTTGATGGCCGAAATTTTCATGCAAGGCATCCGTCATCATAATCTAAATCGGAATCGACTTCGACTTCCAAGTCTTTCTTTAGTCTCTTAAAAAGGGCCGAGTCTTTGGAAGTTGATGTTTTCGGGGAATCTATAAATTTAACATTAGCTTTTTGTTTTCTAGGGCTTTTTACCTTAAAATCAGGTTTTAAACGGTAACAAAATTTCCTGGTATGGCCAGTTTTTTCCCAAAAAGAGCAAACATAAACAGGTTTACCTCCTTTCTTGCCTTTATATCTACCATTGCTTCTACTTCTATACGACGATGATCGATTTCTATCGAAACTGCGGCTCCTGCTACGGAATCTATTTCTAGACCGTGATACATCCGTTCGATGACCCAATCTCGCTACTACACTCACACGCCTGTCATCATTCGGTTTTAATTGCTTTGTTCTAGAAGCCGAAATTTCGGAGTTCAAAATCAACCTTTCTGCCTTTGCTGCAGACAACTCTTCTTCATCGCATAATCGTTTTTGTAACTGGATATCGTTTACTCCTATGACAAGCATATCACGGATGGCCCTCCCCGAATAAAAAAGTATAATAGATTAACAATAAAATGTACTGTAACCATACAATAGAATCAATAGTACATACAATTGATCGTATTGTTCGCGACAATAAGATAACATTAGGAGTTACTGTTTATATAATAGAATCTATTGTAAATTGAGACATCAACAATAGAATAAGGGGGTTGTTATGTATCTTAACAATAAAAAATGTCACGTTTTTCTGAACAAATTTGAGTTAATAACTATTAATTTTATTGTTTCACAATTGTTGAAAATTCTAGCATATGGGGTACATTGTAGATCTATTGTAATTACAATGAGCATTTTTGATTTGTCTGATTCATGAACAGTAAGATTCATGGTCGGCAATACATTTTGTTGTTATTGTAAATTATTAAATTGTAATTGTATCGTTATTTTTATCCGGGTCACTTTAAACTCCCCAAAATCGCATCTCGCTGCCAAATTTTTGACTGTAATTACAAAATCTTCTAATGACTCGTTCCTGCCTTGTCTCTTCTTCCAAAATTTGAAACTATGTACAACGGCCGAATCATTTTTATCGTACCGTTTCTTCAATTCATCTGTCATTTGCTTATATGTTAAGGTATTAAAATCAATGCCTGGGAAAAGCCTGTTCAGCTCCGTAAATACTTCCTTGCCACAAATGGCCAAGAAAGACGTTTTATAACGCTCTGCTGGGAAATCATTGTGTTTAAAAATCCATTCCAGCTGTTCCTGGTACTGGCTGAATGGCATAGAGTAAGGGACATAAGGATCGGCAATAGAAGTTAAAGGCATCCTGATTACTACACGCACCAAAAGATCCAAAAAAAACTCTTCAAAAAATAAAAATCGCACACAGCTGATTGCAAACAAAAAGAAATGTGCACCACCACAGCACGTAGCAGCTAAAATTTCCGTCACCTCGACACCAGCAGCAGCAACAGTCCAACGACGAATCCAAAGCAACACCTCAGCAGCAACCTCAACTGCAATCACCGACGGGACGGACGATGGAAGTTCAGCTACCGACCGTGCCAACGAAAGTTTCAGCACTTGCACTCGAAAATGCACTTCACCGCTGGTTTCTACACAACACCAAAAACAATCAACTAGCTCGTCGTCGTTCGCTTGTTGGTAAAGGTTGTTCGATTTTAACGTAGGACTACGTTTCTCTTTTCTATACCGGGTGTCATTTCAAAATTTTGAAAAATGAGAGCTTTACGCAAAAGTGAAAGGTTTTTGAACGCTAACGGTATAGTTGAAAACTTTCATGTCTGGTGACTTAGTCGGTCACCTGAGCATTTCACAAAACTTTCAAAATGGGCCAGTGATGTATATGCATGGAGACTGGATGAAACCTGTGGAAAACCATGTCATCCCTTACAACATATGTGAAACGTCACATATAGATTAGGAAGTCGGAGGTCCCACTGTTCGTCATGGCTTCATAAAATTCTTCAGAGATGGCTCAAAAATTGGAACAAAAACGGGAGCACGAATCTTCGGCCCTGGGGTAAAAATCTCAGTGGCGATGGGAAACTATCCAACGGTTTTCCAAGCGGAGATCTTTGCTATAATAAAATGTGTTAACGTTTGTCTGAAGAGGAAATATAGGAAATATATGCAACTATTTGTATTTTTACAGACAGCCAAGCGGCACTCAAAGCGTTAAGTAATTATAAATGCACATCTAAACTTGTCTGGGAATGCATTCTTTCATTGCGAAAGGTGTGCCAAGAGAACTCGGTAAATTTATTTTGGGTTCCGGGATACTGTGGCATTGAAGGCAATGAAAGGGCAGACGAGCTTGCTAAACAAGGTTCAAATGCACAGTTTTTTGGCCCAGAACCGTTCTGCGGTATATCATACTGTGCCATAAAAATTGAATTAAAATCTTGGGAAGAGCAAAGGGTGATGACCATTTGGTTGGTCACCACAAAGTGTGTTCAAGCGAAAAGGTTTATAATTCCAAATGTTACAATTAGTAAAAAGCTTCTGGAGCTCAATAAGAGAGTTCTTTGTACCTATGCTGGCCTAGTAACCGGACATTGCCCGAGTAGATATCATTTGAAAAACATTGGCCAGGTTCAGAATGATATCTGTCGTTTCTGTAACATGGAATGTGAAACCTCGGAACATCTGCTTTGCAGTTGTGATGCTTTGTACAAGAGCACACTTAAATTTCTGTACAGTGGCTATATGCAACCTAAAGAAATTTGGACTGCAAATCCTGGAAAGGTGGTGGGTTTTATAAACTCAATTTTGCTTGACTGGGAGACGCGTCTTAGCCTGGTCACTTGACAAAAGGTGATCTAGCTTTAAGATGCGAATTAGAATAGTAAACAGGGGTATACCACAAAAGTTCAACGCAGTGGACGCAGTGGTTCTACGCCCCAACAAAAAAAAATTGTGTGCAAAAATACATTGTACATCAATTGTTGATACTTCTTGGTGAACTAGAATCAGTAAAACCACACAATAATTTAGAATAACATCCTTCGGCAACAAAAAGGGGTTGAAAATTTGAAAATTTGAAATATGGGAGCTTTACAAAAAGTTTTCAAATTTTGAACAGCATTCATTCATTAAGTCTTGTTAAATTTTCTTTTGCATGAAAAAGATTGGAAACATTTCTAAAAAATGGTTGCTTTATTCAAACCTTTAAGTGTTAGCTCCGCTTAGCGTAGACTGTCTGCACAAATCAAATGGTTCTGTGATTGATCAGAATTAAAGGGCGCCGTCCACGTCCTTGCAATCAGATGGGAATGAGAAAGGAATATTTGTGTAACCTTTGTTTTTTTTTGGGGGACCGCGTTTACCTCTGCGTTCCCCCAAAGGAGGCCAAAGGATGGAGGTTTTGGCAGTAGGTCAGGGTCCGTTGGATCAATATTCACCTTGATCTTTCATTCGATTACATGTTTGGTTGGTTTGATTTCCGATTTGAACCGATTTATACCAACGGTAAGGATCCTATTGGGGCCACTCAACAAATTTGATACACTGATAGGCAAAATAAAGTGCCCACCTCATCGTTTTTTCAATTTCTCTCATTTACTTGGTTCAAATTAAAGTAAACACACTGTATTTTTTTTATTATCTTATTTTTTATATTTTTTTAAGTTTCACTTAAATAATACTGAATACTGAAAAAAAGGAGTTTTACTCAAAGAAAAAAAAATCAATTTGTGTTGAAAAAAAAAACAGTGACAAAATAAAGTGCCCACTTCATTTAGGCTACAGAAAACATAAATTAAAGAAAAATAAAAGCATTTCAATAATTGATGTGTCCTCCTTTGGCCTTCAGGACCTCCTGCAGGCGCTTCGACATGCTCTCGACCAGGTTCTTTAGGTGCTGTGGATCTAGCTCTTCCCAGGCGCGCTCCAGGGCTTCAAAATAGTTATTTTTATTGGTAACACCAGTTTTGTCAACCCTGGCATCGAGAATCGCCCACAAATTCTCGATGGGATTGAGGTCCGGGCTTTGTGGAGGCCATTCCAGCGGTTTGATCGGACAAGACTGGAAGAAAGACTTGGTCTTCTTGGCTGTATGCTTCGGGTCGTTGTCCTGCTGGAATACGAACTTCTCTTCAAGGCCCGTCTGGATCAGCGAAACCTCCAGATTTTCTCGCAGGATCATGCGCGAAGTCAAGAAGAACCCGAAGGTAACTGTCCGTGAGATCCTTGATAAATTGCGAAACGTTTCACTATTTTGTTCATCGAAATTTCCTTCTAATGATGCCACGTATCCACCACTTGAATTTTAACACTCTTTTCGATTCGCGGAATCTCGAAAACGATCACTGTATAACGAAAGATCAGGAGCTGATCAAGGCAGACACGACAGACAAGACAAATTACCGCGTCGAATGTACACGGTGTTCAATAAGTTCGAAACAAGTTTTCAAGCGAGGAGCGCCAGAAATTCTGCAGGAGGTGTCAGCTTAGCTTCATCAACGCTACCGAATGTGCGCGGTGTTGACATTCTGTTAGTTGTTGTTTGTTTGTTACGCGCGATGAAAGAGTATCGGGACTTCGTAATTAAGCGTTTTTTGAACGGTGAGACCTAATTCCGGCGCTGAAATCGCATGGGGTCAAGCGGAACTTTGTCTACACGACCATCAGGCGATACCGGGAGACGTCCTCGACCAATGACCGTGCGAGATCCGGTCGGCCGCGTTCAGCAAGGACGCCACGGGTCATCAAGATCGTGAGGGAGCGAATTCGGCGCAAAAAGAACCGCTCAATCCGGAAAACGGCTGCAGATCTCAACGTTTCCATTGGAACCGCTCACACCATACTCACCAAGGACCTTGGTTTCAGGCCTTACAAAAAACGTAAGGTCCATGGCGTTTCGGAGGCTACCAGCAAAAAGCGGTTGGATCGAGCTAAGAGGATCCTCTCTCGGCACGCTGGTCAGGAGTTTGTTTTTTCGGACGAGAAACTGTTCGTGCTGCAGCAGCCGCACAATGTGCAAAATGACCGGGTGTGGGCGCCATCGAGGGACAGCATTCCTGAATCCAATATAAACATCCCTCGGTTCCAAAGTGCCGCGTCGGTGATGGTTTGGGGGGCAGTATGCAAACGTGGTAAGCTACCCTTGGTGTTTATTGAAAAAAAACGTCAAAATCAACGCGGCGTACTACAAAACTGAGGTTTTGGAAAAGGTTGTTGCCCCCAGTCTCCGAAGCCTCTACGGCGATGAGCACTACGTGTTCCAGCAGGACGGTGCACCAGCCCATACGGCAAATGTGGTTCAAGCCTGGTGTCGGGACAATTTAACCGACTTTCTGGACAAAACTTTGTGGCCTCCCAGCTCCCCGGACTTAAATCCTCTCGACTTTTTTGTTTGGTCCTATATGATGGCGAAGCTGAACGAATACAAGGTCAGCACTTTGGATCATTTCAAGACGGTAATTCTCAAAATCTGGGACGAAATGCCCATGCAGTCCGTGCGTGCCGCCTGCGACGCGTTCGAGAAACGTTTGAAGCTCGTTAAGGAGTACAAAGGGGGGGTCATTCCAAGAGAAATGTTGTAAACGTTCCTTGTAAACATAGCTTTCAATAACATAAATCCAAAAAATAAAAAAACATGTTTTCATTTTTTTAACAAATTTTGAAAGTGTATCCGAACTTATTGAACACCGTGTAGGTAGACTCATACCAATAGTCTTACGCGTGTATTTGTGAGTGTATCATAAGCGTTGCCAGTTTATTTTCGATACAATCTTTGAATAATTATAATCCCTACCACCAACTCACCACACTCTACGAACCACCACATCTCACTGGGCTTATTAGCTTTATTAATCTTTTTCTATGCTAACCAAGCAGAATACAGCTGAAACAACAGATAATGAGCGCATTAAAAGCGACTTTTTTTTCGGATGGATGGTAAAAACGAACGGAAAAAGATATTTGAACTAACCTAATTGCATTTGATTCATTAAGAAATCAAAAACTTCACAAAAATACTTGTACTCCCTGCCAGTTTGGCCATAGGTGAAAAAAAAGAAGTTTGTAGGCATATTCTTCAGTTACTTGGTCGCCTTTTTGATCACATCATCCGTCGTTTTGGCCATGAAATTATTTGAATATACTCTCCTCTTCAAATTGACCCAGAACTTCTCAATTGGGCGGAGCTGGGGCACGTTGGGAGGGTTGGCATGCTTGGGTTCCACCGGAATACCCAACCGCTTCATTTCCTCTAGCGCCCACTTCGAGTTGTGCGAGGACGCTAGATCCGGCCAAAACAGCACGTCGCACAGTGATTCCATTCCATACAAAGAGCGGAAAAAAGTTTAAAAATGGAATTTACATAGCTAAGTTATGTGTTTCCAAGTAATTTTTTGCCGTTGATTTCAAATATGTTACAATTTATGCTAAATTGTCGTATTTGGCCACAATTTCGAGATATGGTCACTTTATGGCCTCCTGGAGTATCCGGAACATCAGATTAAATGTTGAATTCATTAGTCTCGTACTAAAGCAATACGATTCTGTTCAAAACCATTTGTACATAAAATTTAAGAAGCAAAGCGATGTGGAGAACAATGTACGGCTCTAAGTGGCCGTGTCATGGTCTTCCGGAGGTTCCGGAACATTTGTAAAATTTGAAAATTCAGCAATTCGAAACCAAAGAGATGAAGTGGATCTTAGAATTCCGTAATAGAAGGTAGCTTTGTTCGTTTTCGGAAAAAATATGACTCGAATTTTTCATTTGGTCATTCTGGTGAGCCATTTTAAATAGGGTGATCCAAAAAACGATTTTTGAGGAAATGAATCTTTTTTAAAGTATTTTATCTTTTGAGCCATTGGACCGATTTCCAAATACACACACACAAACACACACACACACACACACACACACACACACACACACACACACACACACACACACACACACACACACACACACACACACACACACACAGACAGAGAGAGAGAGAGAGAGAGAGAGAGAGAGAGAGAGAGAGAGAGAGAGAGAGAGAGAGAGGGGGGGGGGGGAGAGAGAGAGAGAGAGAGAGAGAGAGAGAGAGAGAGAGAGCTGTTTTCGGTTATTTTTTACCGAACTGTCAACAGCTGAACGTTCTGTACTCCAATTTAACGGATTTCGGTTTAGTTTGACAAGTTCCGATAATCTTTTTACCGGAATACTGCAAAATTACACCGAAATCCGGATTACCGAACGTTTAGCTGTTGAAAGTTCGGTAATAAATTACCGAATACTGGAACATTTTCTAAGTGTGCGCACTTCCTTGTAAGAAAATTAAGATCGTGGTAATCTAGTATGAGATTTATGTACTTTCCCAGACATTCCAGGACTCTGGCCTCCCAAAACCATAGTTGCGCAAGTTTGCGCAAGATGAAACCCACATTTTCGGAAAGCTGGTAAAAAAAATCTTTATAATAAGCCTATTGTGGAGTATGTGCTCATGTGTGCTCACATTTGAAAACTTTTTGATTTTTTTTTTCCGATTCTCCATACATTTTATATGGAAGTAAAAAATCACGACCATGTAGGACCCATACTTTGAAAAATTGAAGAGAGCACAATGTTCATCCAATCTTCATAATATTTTGAATAAAGAAATTTCAAATAGTTTACACAATTAGAAAAGTATATTTATTGTAACGTTTGCATTAAAAAAAAATGGACAAAAATTGCCGATTTTTCATGGGTTTACCTTCACCCACACTGACGAAACTTCCCTTGCAGCATCAATCATAGTAACCCATGAGTCAGCAGACAAAATTTGACAGCTCTATCAGTCGAACTCTAACCGTGAAGCAACTCCGTTCAGAAGTGTGTGCGTTCAAAGAACAGCACCCCGCCGCGTCGAAAACGGACATCATGTCCGGCTCCGGACGGCCGACGATCCTGAGTGACAAGACGCTCCAAAGGATGCTGAAGAGGAAGATCGAGGGAAAAGTAGCTACATCGCTGCGTGCGCTTGGTTGGGAGGTCGATTCAACCGGTAAAACAGTGAAAAAGTACCTGGCGAACATGAACATACATGTCAGGAAGCGGAAGTCGCGTCCGCTGGTTTCGGAGCTATAGGCAATAACGCAGCGGCAGCGGCTGAATAAGATGGTCAACTCGATTTTCCCGGCGAGTCGCGACGTGGCGGTGGTGATGGACGACGAGAGCTATCTCAGCCTGGAATGGCAAGGACTGGCAGGGCACTTCGTATTTTTCTACCCCCACGAAAGAAGTGAGCTCCGAGGTGAAGATCATTTCACACACTAAGTTCCCCAAGAAGGTGCTGCTGTGGCTGACAATCAGCGAGAAGGGGATGTCAAAGCCGCTCTTCTTTCGCTCCGGACTGGCCGTGAACGGTGAAATTTATAGTACAAAATGCCTGCCGGAATTTGCGTCGTTCATCAAGAAATAGCATAAGGGCGAAGACGCGGTGTTCTGGCCAGATTTGGCGTTTGGAGCGGCTGAATATCGATGTGATACCCAACTCGGCGAAACCGCTCAACGTCCCCCAGCTGCGTCCCATCGAGAATTTCAGGGCCAACCTGAAGTGTAAGATCTACTCCAACAATTTTGTCACAAAAACTGAGGAGGAATTGATAAATAAAACGAAGAAAGAACTCAAATGCTCGCCTACATGCTTACACACGTCATGGCGAATGTTCCGGTTAACTGCCGGAAGGCCGCTCGCAAGGGCGTAGAATTTTTTTGCAACTAATCTTAAATAATTACCTTCCATGGGAAATTTATCAAAAGCAATTATCTGTCATAGCTTTTTTTTTATCGCCATCCGAAAAAAGTCCATTTTTTTTAAATGCAAACGTTAAAATGAGGAAGTCGATTTTTCGACTTTTTTCCGCCTTGGAATCACTGTGCGTCGTCATTCTTGTGGTACTTTATAATGAAGGCGGCAACTTCTGAAGGGAACTTCGTACTATAGATCTCGCCGTTCACTGCCAGCCCCGACAAAAAGAAGAGGGGACATCCCCTTTTCACTGAATGAGCCACGGCAACACCTTCTTTGAGAATTTCGTGTGCGCTATGTACACTGTGGTGCAAAATTGATCGGACAAGAATATCATTTTGGTAAAGTAGGTGATAAAATTCAGAAGAGATTCGACCAAGTTTTGCGTTGCTTCTGGAAGAAGAGTGTTCCATACAGCTTCAATCTCCCGCATTAATTGCTTTCTGTTGGAAATATGTTTCTTTTGCAGTTCTCGTCCAATTTCATCCCATAGATGCTCGATTGTGTTTAAATCTGGGCTTTGGGGAGGGTGATCCAGCTCGGTTATGTTTTTCCCGGCCAAATACTCTGTCACAAACTTCGACTTGTGCTTGGGGTCATTGTTGTGCATAAATACAAAGTTGCTTTCCTGGTAGATTGTGAGATGTTACGTTTCAGGATATCCCTGTAGTCTTCCTTGAACATTATTCCTTCGATGAATTCCATGGTGGCCACTCCAGCATAGAACTTACCACCCCATACCATAACTGATCCACCGCCATGTTTCACAGTTCCACGCATATTTTTTCTTTCTAGAGCGGTCCCATCAGTTCTCCAAACTCTAACACGGCCATCTGAAGCTCTGACGTTGAGCTTACTTTCATCTGTCCATAATACTTTTTTCCAGAACGACATCGGCTTGTTAACATGCTTCTTGGCGTAGACCTTACCGCCACTAATGAACGGATCTTTTTTGACAGCTTGTCTCAAATACCGTTTGTTTTGCTGTGACAGAACCGGGGGACGACCACATCTGCGACGATTTTTAATGCTGCCGGTAATTTTTTGTCGGGAGATGATGTCCGATACCGTAGACTTAAGAATACCAAGGGATTCAGCCATCTTCCGAACCGTTTCCCCGCGTTTATGAAGTAAAATAACATTACTTCGTTGAGCTACCGATGTTTCCTTCCTGCAGGTCATTGTGAACTTTCAAGTTCTGGTAAATTTGCTAATAAGCGTTTTGCAGTAGTATTAGTGAAATCAAAAATCGTCTCTGCATTAAATCATACACTCAAACTAGTTTGATAATTATTATCGTTTGTTTTTGTTACAATTTCTATGGTTGTCCGGTGACTTATGCACACTGTTTTTCAAGATATTGTTCAAAAAAAAATTTTCATAAAAAAACCAAACATTGCAGATAATTTTTAATAGTGAAAATGAATGTATCAAAGGAAAACAAATAGTAAAAAGCAATAAAATGGAAGGTGAAAAATAATATTTTAAGTCTTACGAGCGAATTCACGAAGCTCTCAAATGTGTCCGATCAATTTTGCACCACAGTGTACTTCACATTGCTGTTAATTTCTTTTGTCGGGGAAGTGAAGTAGCCTTTGCTTTGCAGTCTTTGCCGTCCAACGTGAGGTACGTCTCGTCGTCCATAACGACCCCCACGTCCCGCTTCGCTGGGAAGATCTCTTTGAAAAGAATCTTCAGCCTTTGTTTCTAGATTTCCACTTGATTCTCCGACACGGCTGGCTTGAACTGACGATTCCGCATGTGGATATCCATTTTGGCCAAATACTTCTTGACCTGGTCCTCCCAGCCCAAAGAACGGAAAAAAGTTACCACCTCTCCGTCTTCCGTTTAAGCTTCTGTTGAATCCTCCAGTCGTTTATAACGGTTGGATGGCCGAAACCAGGCTTCCACTCGATGGACTCTTGCTGTGACCCCTCTTCTGTGAAGTGCCAGAATCTTGAAGATGGTTCCGCGATCGTATCCGGCCGACACAAAGTGGGCCACGATGGCCCCATGGCCGACACAAAGTGGGCCACGATAGGCCCGGATGGAGCAGACCTGACGAACAAATCTTAGGTCAAAGTTGTTTTACTGTTCTCGCCATAGCTGCCGTATACAAACTGATGAGCTGTCAAATTTTAAATGCACGCTTTACTACGCTATGCTATCGGATGTTATGCAAAACAAAGTTTCGGAACCATGTTCATACGACGCAAATGGTGAATAAGTTCGGATTCACTTTCAAAACAAGTCCAAAAGATAAGAATACCATATTTTTTATTCTGGGTTCATTTTATTGAAAGTACTGTTTATAGAGAACAATTACAGCATATTGCTTGGAAAGACTCCCATTTGAATTTCTTCACAAGCTTCAATCGTTTTTCGAACGCCTCACAAGCGGCACGCATGGACTTCATTTGTGATTATGTCCCAGATATTGAGAACGACTTCCAAACGACTTGTAGGACCAAACAAAGGCGTCCAATGGACTTAAATCTGGGGAGCTGGGAGGCCACACACTTTTGTGCAGGAAATCCGTCAAATTGTCCCGACACCATCCTCAGAGCTGACGAAGACTTGGTGTAACTATCTTCCCCAAAACCTCCATTGTGTAGAATGCCGCGTTGCTTTTTACATCACAGGCTCATGTATTCTATTTGGCGGGTTATGCTTGCGCAGAGCCCATGAAATTGTTTTCGTTCACAATCAGCTACACAATTAGAAATAATGTGGCATAAATTCATTGGATTTTTCATGCCAACGTAAGCCAGATGTAGCCTTATAAAGTCTTTTGTATGCGAGATTGCAAACAATTTCGTTGTTTACGCTTCCTTTGGCTTGCAATTGAAAGAGGGCAAATTGTCACGTCTTTTAAAATTTCTTATTTTTTTTGTGCACTGTTGACTAACGGCAAGATCCACAAACATCTAGTATTGCGTTGTAGTGCGTTGCGTTGGTTTCGGAGTATTTCGTACTGGAAGCTGTGCAATCAGTGTTCAAAACCGATAAGCTTTTTCCACAATGTTAAAAAATTATAATTCAGTACGAAAAAACAATTATATGGGAACTTAACTTTATTTAAAATACTTTTGCGAGCGTGTTAGTAGAGCGATTGCAAATCGAAAACAAAGAAAATTTAAACTAACACTTCACCTGATCACTTTTCAAGGAATAAAAAAAAACTGAAACACTTTTTCAAACTATCACTAGCAAACACGAGCGAATTCCTTTAAATTCCACTAGAAGAAGCTTATCCTTTGACAGATAGGCCTATTTCGTTTGCGACGTACAGGCTTCTTCAGTGTCGAGCACAGCTCCATTCGTGACGCCTTCTATTATTAATGGACAAGTATGCGTAAAGGAATGTCTACAAAAACGTATCCTTCTGTTACAACTTCCATTGTTGAGTTATTGAAGTTTTTGTTATTTTGTCTATTTGTGACTATAACATTCATAAGGGCCATTTTGCTCCACTTCTTCTCTATGAAAAAATCATCTGAAATTTTTGCAAAACATATTCTCTTTATGGACAATTGGAAAACGGTCCTTGCGAACTGACTCTTAAAGCATGGGTTTATTAATTATATGAACTTTATGCTTCTCAAAAAACGCACTTTGACTATAGAAACCAGTAAATAAAATTTTGAAATGCTTTTGGTCATTTAGCTTCGTTCGAAATATTCTTTAATGTAATATTTTTCTTTTTTTATACAACATTTACCTTCCATTGCTTTTTATTTTCAGAAAATATTTCCATCGTGCCATTTGTCAAAGTGGTGATACATGTACCGAATCTGCTCTTCAAATAGATCCCGCATCCAAAGCACGCAAATTGGCCCGGTTGATGGGCTACAAAGGGAACTCAGATGTTGAAGTGATAGGTGAGTTACTCTTTAATCAAATGATGGAAGCATAAATGGGAATTCTTCGAAGCGTATGAATAGAATTTATCGTGACTTGTACATTACAAGTTTTGTCAAGGTTTCTAGGTATTCTACAACTCTCAATCATGAACTACAGAACCCTCGTTCAACCCAATTGATACTTGGGATGCAATGTTACTCAGTATACTGAATACGTTCCAAATTGAGGTTGATCGGTTTAGTTGAAAATTAGATGAAAACATTTTTGTGGGCCTTATGTCGTTGAATATTTGCTCGATACATGGTACTGTACTACATTCTCATTTTCGAACGTAGCATCTTGCGATGTGACATTGAGCCTAGGAGTGGTTTTGGCCCATTGATAGCCCATGGTTTTCACAAAGCCCAAAAGACAAAAGAGAGATGGTCTAGTTTCATTTTTTTTTTATTTAAATCATTTATTTGTACAGGCTCAATCGAAAAAAAAACTTTAGAGAGCCAAGTTTTCATATTTATATACATCAATTATCTTAAAACTAACGTTAAGGGAATACCCAACAAACATCGGTGTTGAATTATAGCTTGTTCAAACAAATTTGGAGAAGCTATTCAGCTATTCTAGAAGAAACAGCTGAATAGCTTCGCCAAATTTGCTTGAACAAGCTCTAATTCAACACCGATGTTTGTTGGGTAGAACCGATTACTCGCGGCCGTCTCGAGGTTAATGGGAATAACAATTTAACGGATAGGAAGAAGGGTGGGAATTTGAAGTATATTTTACAAAGCACGTTTATTTTAAATTCGGAATTGGCTAAACACTTATAAATACACAACACAAACACAGATAAAAAAAACTTACAGTAAAAATACAGGTTAAACTAACAACAATCTAATGTTAGGCTAATGTTAGTCAAAAACACATAAATGAGTTTCATAAACTACAGATCACGTACAGTCAAAATATCTCGAATCGGTACATTGGGTTGTCTACCTCAAGCCCGAAAGGAAGCATAAAGCTCAGATCTGACTCCGCGATGCTCAGCACAGGACCAAATTACGTGATCTGCGTCCTGGTAACCTTGTCCACATTCACAGAGATGGTTGTCGCTCAGCCCAACTCGGTATAAATGAGCGTTCAAAGAATAATGATTAGACATGAGGCGAGACATCACACGAATGAAGTATCGACCCACATCCATCCCCCCAAACCAAGATTTCTTCGACACCTTTGGGATGATAGAATGTTGCCATCGCCCCAAATCTCCTTTACTCCATTTATACTGCCAGCTGACAAGTGACTGTTGACGAAAAATAGTAAAAAATTCATTAAAGGCGATTTGTCGATCGTAAATATCACCTTTTATAGCGCCCACCTTTGCAAGCGAGTCCGCTCTCTCATTGCCCGGAATTGAACAATGAGATGGGACCCATACAAAGGTGATGATAAAATAAAGCGAAGATAAAGCACTTAGAAGCTCCTGTATTTTCATGAGAAAATAAGAGGAGTGCTTTACCGGCCTCAATGAGCGAATAGCCTCTATAGAACTGAGACTATCCGTGAAAATGAAGTACTGATCCGGTGTTAATGAGGCAACAATTTCAAGCGTAAAGTGTATTGCCGCTAATTCAGCGACATATACGGAACAAGGAGCTTGAAGTTTACGATTGGCGCTATACATTTCATTAAATATACCAAAGCCTGCTGACTCCTCTATCAAAGATCCGTCAGTGAAGAACGATTTAGTGGAATCAAATTGGCCAATCTTTGCAGCAAATAATACCGGAGAAATCATAGGACGATGATGCTCTGGGATTCCATGAAGCTCCTGCTTCATGGATAAATCAAAATGTATCGAATTATCGAACTCGGGGAAGCAAACACGATTGGAAATATTTGGCGAAGAGCTGACATCCTGTGTTATGTACAAATGGTACAAAGTCATGAAGCGAGTTTGAGGATTCAACTCGAGAAACCTGTCAAAATTTTCGATTACCTGGAGGTTCATAACTTCACACCTGGTGAGGAGCCGGTGAGATAACTCTGAAAACCGATCCGACAGTCGCAACATGCCAGCCATCACTTCAAGACTCATGGTGTGAGTCGAGTGCATGCAACCTAACGCGATACGAAGATACCGATACTGAATACGTTCCAGTTTAATGAAGTGCGACCGAGCCGCTGACTGAAAACAAAAACTATCGTATACTTTAACCGACAAAATCGTTGTCCGGTACAACGTTAGAAGATCTTGCGGATGCGCTCCCCACCAGGTCCCGGTAATTGTTCGAAGAAAGTTGATGCTTTGCTGGCACTTACGCTTCAGATACTCAATGTGGGATCTCAAGGTGCATTTTGAATAGAACCAGACCCCAAGATATTTAAAGGACATAGAATGAGTTATTGGCTTACCCCAAATTTGAAGCTTCGGTTGTGCATAACCCTTATGCTTCTTAGAAAAAACTACCAACTCAGTTTTCTCCGTAGAGAATGCGATACTTAGCTCGAGAGCCCAAGTAGACAAATTGTCTAAGGTATCCTGTAAGGGTCCTTGCAGATCGACCCCATTGGGTTCCGTGACAGACACTACGCCGTCATCTGCAAGTTGTCTCAACGTACAGCTGTCACTTAGACAACCGTCAATGTCTTTGACATAAACATTATACAAAAAGGGGCTGAAACAGGATCCCAGGGGGAAACCCTTACAGCTAAATCGGGAAGCTGTAGAGTTTCCATGAGAAAAGTTCATATTTTTCTTTGACAGCAAATTGTACAAAAAAATATTCATTAATGGCGAAAAGCCACAAGCGTGGAGTTTATCTGAGAGAACTTCAACAGATACTGAATCAAAAGCCCCCTTTATGTCCAAGAATACAGAGGCCATTTGCTCTTTTTTTAGCAAAAGCTAACTGAATATCTGTGGAAAGCAACGCGAGACAGTCGTTCGGTCCCTTACCCCTACGAAAACCATATTGAGTATCTGAAAGCAGGTTATTCGTCTCAACTCATTTGTCCAGACGGAAAAGGATCATTTTCTCCAACAACTTTCGAATACGAGATAGCATCGCGATGGGGCGATAGGAATTGTGGTCGGACGCGGGTTTACCAGGTTTTCGAATGGCAATAACTCTCACCCGTCTCCAAACATCCGGTACAATATTGAGTTCCAGAAACTGATTAAACAAGTGCAACATGCGCCTTTTTGCGACGTCTGGGAGGTTCTTAAGCAAGTTGAACTTGATTTTATCAGCTCCAGGAGCCGTATTGCCACACGAAAGGAGTGCGAGAGAGAGTTCTACCATTGAAAAAGGTTGGCTGTTATCATCTATCGAATTCGTGGTTTCGCGAGGAATCATCCGTGCCGGCACATAATCTAGACAAACTTTTCGCGCGGTTCGAGTACTCCTCGCTCTCGTTGTTCGTAGTTCGGTTACGCAATCTTTGCGCCGTGTTCCAGAGAGTACTCATCGACGTCTCGCGCGATAGCCCGTCCACGAATCTTCGCCAGTATCCACGTTTCTTGGCCTTGATGAGGCTCTCAAGTTCGCGTACGAGAGCCGTGTACTTTTCGAAGTGCTCGCAGGGTTGCTGCTCGCGTTTATCCAATAAATACACGCGTTGACCGATATCTCTTCACATACAATGTTTTCCGTAACGCGATGTATGACAAAGTAATAGTATTTGGATTTTGCTACAACTTTCATACATCGTATCATGACGAACGATTCGTCTTGATATAGATAATCACGCTTATTCACCACTTACTCACGGCGATGCGATGCGATGCATCGCGGCGAGTGAGTGGTGAATAAGCGCGATTATCTATATCAAAACAAATCGTTTTTCGTGATGCGATGGATGGAAGTTGTAGCAAATTCCAAATGCCACCACCTTGTCACGGAAACCACATCGCGTCACGGAAAACATTGTATGAGAAGAGCTATCGGTCAACGAGTGCATTTATTGGATAAACGAGAGTAGCAACCCTGGTGCTCAGGTGTTCCACGTCTACGGATAACTTTTAACCCGTCGGTTTTACGGTAAACCTCGGTGCATTGCTGATCCCACCATGGAGAAAGAGGTTTCCTGCGAAATGACGTTCCTGGAACTGGTCGAGTTTGAGCTTGAAGCGCACTGTCTAAGATCAGGTTGGAGAGGAAGTTATATTCCTCCAGTGGTGGAAGCCTTTCTACCGTCGTTACGGCTTCATCTACTGCTGTTCCAAACTTTGTCGAATCGTTGTGACGGGTTAGATCATACGCGACGTTGATAGATTCCGAAGGATTGAACCCGGTGGCAATCGAAATTTTTATTGGCAAGTGATCTTGAATCACATTCCATGTGCAATCCAACGATAATGAATTCGAACAAAGTGTGAGGTCTAATCTACTGCCAATTGAGGATGGACCAGCTAAACGTGTTACTTCTCCATTGTTAAGAACTGTCATATTGAAGTTGTCACAGAGGTCGTATAACAAGGAAGACCGGTTGTCGACGTACAGTTCTCCCCAGCCTGTACCGTGAGAGTTAAAATCTCCCATGATCAACCGCGGAGCAGGAAGAACCGAACAAATGTCTGAATGTTGTTTTTGGTTTATTGAGGCTCTAGGAGGAATATAAACGGAAACAATACAAAGGCTTTTATTTTTAATAACAGCCTGACATGCGACAACTTCAATAGCTGGAATAGGAGGAAAATTCACTCTATAGAAGGAGTAACACTTTTTGATCCCCAAAAGTACTCCTCCTCCACGTGAATCCCCACGATCAAGACGAATAATATTGAAATCATGAAAGGGAAGATCGATTTCGGAAGAGAGCCATGTTTCACAAAGAGCGAATGCATCACAACCGGTATTGTGAGCTAAAAATTTAAATGATTCCAATTTAGGAATCAAACTTCGACAATTCCACTGCAGAACAGTGATCAAATCCCCGACCTCATTTGGAAAATTATCCATCGAAGGAAATGATAGCTGCAAGGAGGGGTCCTCCCTTAGCTCAGTCGGTAAAGGCGCAGCTACAAAGCAACACCATGCTGGAGGTGGCTGGGTTCGATTCCCGGTCTGGTCTGGGATTTTTTCGTAAAGGAAAATGTCTCGACTCCCTGGGCATAGCGTATAATAATTGCCACACAATCATACTAATGCCAAAATGGTGCTTGGCATCGAAAGCACTTAATTAATAACTGTGGAAGTGCATTTAGAACACTAAGTTGAGAGCAAGCAATAAGCTAATTGTGTAAGCAATAAGCTAATTGTGAAAGCAATAAGCTTGAAATGCTCAAGAAGAAAGAACGAGGGGCCACTTGATTGTCAATTGCATCAAAAAAGTCTTCACTGTGGGAAGCATTGCCAAAACAATGCTTTTGAGCGGGTCGGAAATTTCGAGGTACTTGAAGATACCTTCGGCAATGTCATCAAATGAGAACAGCCCAGTCGAGGAAGAGGCTTCTGTTCTCGAAATAAGGGCATCAGGAGTTTTGGATGTCTCCGGAAGAGATGGAAAGTCCTGGGTGTAGTTAGTACTACGGAAACCAGGAGGAATTGGATTTTTCCTTTTTTCCACTTCTGTTTGAAATAGGCAGGCTGATTTTGGGCTGATGGTGTAAACTTTTTTCACCCTTATTGATCGATACTGTGGCTAGTTGGCGCACATCCAGTATCTTAACTGGAGACAGCAGAGGGTTCTTAAATCGACCAACCCCCCGCTTCAGCAGGATCTCAGGGGTCAGACTCGTTTTGGTGACCGCACCTTCAATTTCAATACCCGGAGCTGGAATATACACCCGATACTCGAGAGTTAAGAGCTGAGAGACAGCAATCTCATTAGCTTGCTTGAGGTTGGACACAACGACCCGAAGTTTATTGGGTCTTACTTTAATTATCTCGGTCACGGCCAAGAATCGTTTCGTCAGATCGTTCGAAATTTGATAGAAATTCAGAGGTTTCGGCTGAAAATAGACAACCTATGGACCAGCTGAACCATCTGGATATGCACGTGATCGGGTAACTCTATGAGCTATCTCATCATTTCGCGCCATAGATGATTCATCTTCCGACCAATCATCCATGGCTCGTTCGTGGGAGCTGATGACGCTCAACCACTGAGGCAATTAATAAAAACCCGCATTAATCCACCGATGGTGAGACTGAACCCTTCTTACACTTCACCAGAATTACGAACTCAAATGTGGCCAATATTGTACTGGATACATATTTTCATTAGAAATACCAGGAAGATCCAGGAATATTCGATATGTCATACATTGAGTTTATAAAATGAACTGTTTGTCGATCGTTCGTCGTATTTTTCATCGATGTGATTCAAATATTGCTATTAATAGCCTTTAACGACCTGTTTGTGTTAGTTGTAGAAAAGGGGAAATTACATAAATATTAGAAATTTCATGTAATCAGTCCATAGAATGAATTATTAGACAATCCTAAGCGTCAATTTTGATTATCGATATGGATTCAAGACGCTTAATAAGTACATGTTCGTTGAAAATTGTGTAGTTATAGTAAATGGAGACTTTGTGTAATTTTCGAATATACACGTTGCAGTTCAAAACCGGACCACTCGAGCCAATCGATCCTGCTCTAATTCTATAGAGTCGCATAATGTGGCTAGTCCGCTATACAACGCACCAGATGCGGAACAATAGAATGCAAGCGGCATCGATTGGGGTGACTGGTTTTGTTCGGTTTTGAACCGCAACGAGTATATTGTCTTCTCACAATTATGTGCTCTCAGGTATTGTTTTGGTTATATCTCCATGAAGGATTTTCCAATCATAATGAAATTTTGACCAATTATTCAAAGATTTTATAACTTTAATTTGGCGGTAACAAAACTAAAATCGGTACACAAATAGCTCAGTATGTAATCGGAGACTAAACTGTTTGATTACTATTATAATAGGCCGTCAAGAACTGTTGCGTTCATATCTTCGTAACGAAATTTCCGAATAAAAAAAAATCAACAGCGTTCTATGGGAATGTTGGAGCTTTCATTTGCCGTCACCAGAACTGAAATCGGTTCACAAATGGCTGAGAAACCGATGTGACATTATTTGTAACGCACACACACACACACACACACACACACACACACACACACACACACACACACACACACACACACACACACACACACACACACACACACACACACACACACACACACACACACACACACACACACACACACACACACACACACACACACACACACACACACACACACACACACACACACACACACACACACACACACACACACACACACACACACACACACACATATACACACATATACAGACATGTGCTCAGTTCATCGAGCTGAGTCGAATGGTATATGACACTCGGCCCTCTGGGCCTCGGATAAAAAGTCGAGTTTTCAAGCGATCTTAATACCCTTCTTTTGGTGTAAGAAGGGTAAAAAACACAAAAAAAAACAACACACACACACAGAGATACAACACTAAATACTTAAGCTATTAACAATTACTTTAAATGTATTCAGGAGAGAAAGGGAAATAAAAAACTTATCTTCTATAAACTACTTCTGCTCTGCTGCTGCCGGGCGACGAACGTGTGATCGCCTATACCGATGCGAAGTGAAGCGCAACGAGTGCGGTGCGATGGTCGGTGTTGGTTGGCAGATGAACTGATGAACGCTAACACTTGGTGGACTGCTGGGGTGCGTTACCAACAGCGACGCTATAGCATATGCAAAATGACTTGTCTCTAGCCAATTGTAATTAATTATTGGTTTTGCACTGCTTAAACTGAGCTTCTCTTCTTCATGTAAAAAATATAACTCGACTATCGGTGGACACTATCGCGAGACAAAAAAACAACTGATTTTTCCTCTTCGAGCGCACAAAGGACAAGCACCCCTGGTTGTCCTCGAGCACTAAGGTGGGTTGATGTTACGTTTCACCCAAGTCACGCAGTAGCTGTCTATGCCAGAGTGCTTCCTGACAAGCCTCACTGAGGGCCAGGTACTCAGCCTCCATTGTAGACAGCGCGATTCTTGATTGTCACCATCTAGCCCAAGTAACGACACCGCCTCCGTTCTGAAACACTATTCCAGATGTCAAACTTCTGCTAGCGACGTCCCCTGCCCAGTCCGCGTCGGAAGAGCCTAAGAGGCTCTGCTCTTTGTCTCCGCCCAGCTGCAGATCATAACTTTTCGTCGCTAGCACTCTGAGAAAGTTCCTCACCTCTCCTAAGCAAGTCAACTCGAAGTCAGCTCGCAAATCGTTTCATATCTTCATCACTTTGTTCTCGTCCGTCGAAGCAACGAGTAGGTCGTCAACGTATACCATCACGAACACTTTTGTGTTTCCATCATACTTCACGTACAAGCAGAGATCCGATACTGCAGCTCAGAATCCAGGTTTTACCAATGCTTCATCCAAACGCCTGTTCCAGCACCGAGCTGACTGTCGTTAACGGTAGATGTTACTTTGAAGTTAGCATACATGTTGCTCCTTGTCTACAGCCTCGAAGCCGGGTGGTTGCCACATGCAGACATTTTCCTCACGATGCCCATATAAATACGCTGTCTTAATGTCCAAGTGACTAACGAACATGTCACGGTTCGCTGCCACCGTAATACACGTTCGGAACGTCGCCTAGCATCCGTTTGGAGCAAATACATCATCTACATCGATGCCGGTCCTCTGAGCGTAGCCTTGGGCAACTAGTCGCACCTTGCATTTGACGCCCTGATTGTCCGCATCCCGTTTGACTTTGTAGATCCACTTTGACCCGACTACTTTCTGGTCCTTTGGCCGTGGAACCAACCTCCAGGTCCCGTTCCGTTGATGAGAGCTGAACTCTTCATTCATAGCTTCGCGCCACACCGGATCCTGCAGAGCTTCACGATGGTTAGCTGGTCCTTCCACTGCACACCCAACGGTGTATTCCAAATCGTATTCCTCCAAGTAGCGTGGACGCGTTCCTTGGGTAATACGCCTTGATCGACGAGCGCCGGAACTAAGTTCATCTTCACCCTTGTCTTCAACGTCAGCTACGCTGTTGTTGCCAGGCATCACTGTATCACTTGCCTCTTTTTCTTCCTCCTTCTTCCTTCTTGAAGTGAATCCGCTGAATGTTTTCTTGAGGATCGTTCGTTGCTTCAACCGGAATTTCCATGTTCACCGACGACGTACCGTTTCCCAGTTCAATACACCGGGTATCGTGGCTAACGGTGATTAAATCCGTCTCCAAATCCACAAATCGATACCCTTTCTGCTGGATTGCATAGCCGATAAAGGTAAGTTTCGTAGCCTCGTTATCCATCTTCTTTCTCTTCGTATCCGGTATGTGCACAAATGCTTGACTGCCGAAAACACGAAGATGACCGAGATCCGGTTTCTTTACCCACCAAAGATCATGAGGCGTTTTCTGGATGGATCGGGAGGGATGCCTGTTCTGAAGGTAGATTGCTGTGAGGATAGCCTCACCCCAGAACCGTTTCGCTAACCCTGATAATTAATATCGGAATTATTCAAATATATCGAGAAGTGTAACAACATTAGAACTTAACAGAAGCAAAGTGCACCTAAAAGGACGAATACTCGAAAACAAGATCATGGAACTTTTCAACCTTTTCGTGAAAGAGTCAAACCGAAAGCGTTTTGATGAACGACGAAGGCGGTTGGTGAAATGGCTACGTGTATGCTAGTTGATGCAGGGTTAGCGAAACGGTTCTGGCTATTCTCGCCGAAATCTACCTATCTTGAAAACAGTATGGTATTTTTCAAATTACCACTCCAGCTTCCTGTCTACAAGAGAACACGTTTCACCATACTTTTTTACAATTTCGGAAACAGCAGAAGCGTTCGACTTCGCTATTCTCGCCGAAACTTGAAATGGTATTCCCGAAAAAATCGATAGAATTATTTTCGCGAGGCTCTATTGTTGACTATGTAGTGATGATAGTTATAGTGTACAACGTTTTAAACAGCAGATTTCACGATAAATATTGAATAACTTTTGAAATATCAAATTGAGTGGTTAGGAGTGTTCTGAAAAGTTTTTTTTTGGAATTAATTGTTCATAATTTAATACTTTGTTAATTTATTATTTTTTCCTAAAGTTAGATAAAAAAATACTTTCACAATAAACTACATTAGAGTGTTGCTATCTTCAGCCAAGTTGTACAAAATGCTAGTTTTACAAATTTACATCCATAGTAGCAAGCATGTTGCCATTTAGTTGAGAAAAAATATATCTGGATCAACAATAGAAAAGGGTCTATCATCATTTGTAAACAAACACTTCTGAGCCCTTTTTCTCGCACGCCGTTGGCTACACATGCAAACCTACAGAATCGTCGTGTAGGGGAAATTTTCCCCTTCATGATGATGCTATTGGTTTGCGTGGGTGGCCTACGCTTTGCGAGGAAATAGGCTTAGAAGTTTTTGTTTACAAATGTTGATAGGTTCTTTTCTATTGTTAATCCAGATATGTGCTTTTGTTAGTCATAATCAAGTTGCAGCTACTAATGTTGATCGTGGTGTGCTGCTTGGGATTTATGAAAGATATCAAGGCTCTCTGTCTTTCAGAACCAAAAAGCTATTGCTGTTTTTCTCATCTTTTAACGTCAACTTTTACCTGAAGTTAATTCTCTTAGGACGAAAATGGTGCAGCTTACTTTGATGAAAATTGAAGTCCCAACTTTTTATTATATCTGGTTGCTGAATGTACTAAGTCGCAAATAAAGGGTGTCCACAGTTAAACTGCATCACTTTAAACTCGTCCTCAAAAACAAGTCTCTCAACCGATTGTCATGAAATATTCAGGGAATAAAATACAATGTATAATCTTGGTTAAGGTATTTTTAGTTTACAGTATTTCATTACCAAATCCAAAAGCCCGAACTTTCTTCTTAATACCACGCATAAGATTTTGTACAACGCTTGAACCGACATTTTTTCCGCTTTCAACCATGATTTCAACATTTCCTGTTCTGTAGTGACAACTTTAGGATGCCTACGAAGTTCGTGTTTCATTATAGCCCAATATTTTTCAATTGACCGCAACTCTGGAGAGTTTGGGGGATTAAGATCCTTCGGCACGAAATTTACACCATTCGTCTTGTACCACTCCAGAACATCCTTGGAGTAGTGACAAGAGGCTAGGTCCGGCCAAAAAATTGTAGGAACGTTGTGTGTTTTGAGAAACGGAAGCAGTCGTTGTGGTTTGGAGCTTTCTGAACTTTGAATGAACGGAGCCCAGCTCGTTTCTTGGCTTTCTGCACGAAATTTTTGGTCAAGTGCAGCTTTTTCGCGACATCCCGAACGGAACAGTTGGGTTTGCGTTTAAAGGCAGCAACCCAACCACTCGCTTGTGATCCTTCACACAGTACGGAACACTTTTTCTACCACTAACCTTCTTCCGATCGACAGTTAAACGTTCCCCAAAACGTTTTATGACACGAGACACTGTAGACTGGTGAATTTTCAACATCTTTCCGATGGCTCGGTGCGAAAGAAGTGGGTTGTCTAGGTGCGTGTGCAAAATGTCCTCTCGCACTTGCTGTTACTTCGACTCCATTTTCGAAACTACGACACATTTCACACACATGAAACTCACGCAGTGTAAACAATACACGCTGAGGTCGTTTCACCCAAAATGTTGTTGAAATCAACCCAAAGGACGAAATGTTACAGCTTATTGAAAGTGATGCAATTTAACTATAGACACCCTTTATGGTTTGTTGGAAAAATATTTTTTTGTATCTTACTTTTATTGAAATTATGAAAAAAGTTGAGCTACATTACCTTAAAACTTTCTTGAATACACGAAACCTTTCAATTCAATAGTAAAGAAGTAATATAATTTTGATTGTGAAATTGGCGATTTAAAAAACTGAGTAGATCTGTTCATCGAATACGAGCTAATTAATTCGAACTAATTAAAATAATTTATGACTTTGCTCCTCAAATGTAATCGAAACACATGTTTTGTTCTTTTAAATTCTTGATAGAGATATTTGAAATTTGTAGCAGTTGTGATTTCAAAATATTTGTAATACGTTTCAAAAGTTTACGATCGGCAATACTATGAACAAATTCTTGAAGTGAAAATCTTATTTGAAAGAAGCTTTAGAACAACTTAATTTGAATGCTTTAGAACAACTAAATCTATTTTCATTAGTTGATACAAAATGGGCTAAATTTACCTTATAAATGATACTGTTTTACATCCTAAAAAGGTGACTGGTAGGTTCTGAAAAATGACTAAGGGTTAAAGAAGCAGTTTTAACAAATTTTTACGTCACAGATTTTACTAACAGTATGTCTTTTAAATTCAAATGATCATCATATAATCGTTCACCACGACCAAACACAACATAAAGTCATCTCAACCTTGTCCTTAAACGTTTTGATGTAATTTATTTCATAATTCTTCTGTTTTGCAGATGTACTAAGAAAAGCACCTGCCCGTTTGCTGGCCAAATATCAATTGGAATGCAATAGTAATCAAGAGAGAGGATTTGTACTAAGATTTCCATTCAGGCCGGTTATTGAGGAACACGTTAGTGAAGACACTATTCTATGTCAATCACCAGAGATACTGCTGAAGTCACCAGATACCATTCGTATGCCGATCATTAATGGCTATACGAGTAACGAAGGAATTCTAGGACTAAAATTAAATAAGCATAGATTAAAAGAGTTCCATAAAAACCCCGAATGGCTTGTTCCGCCACTGATGGGAGATCCTGTTGGTTTGAATAGGACTATTGTGGGCGACCAAGTGAAACGATTCTACGTTGGCTACAGATCAATCGGTCTTGAAACCTTGAATGAAACAACTGATCTCTTTTCGGACCATACCTTCGTCACTACATCCAATCTGAGTGCTGAATGGTTGGCAAAGTACCAACCAAATGCCGAGCAATATCATTACGTGTTTTCCTATGTAGGTAGACTAAATTTCGTCAAATCGTTATACAACTGCGATAGTTTACACGGAGTTTCCCACGGTGATGATTGTTTTTACCTATTTAACGCGACATTCCTGCCACAATTGTCGGAAGAGGATGAAGCTTACAAAATGAGACAAACCGTAGTAAGACTATGGACAAATTTTGCGAAATACGGTAACCCTACACCGGATTGTGATAGATTGGACTACAAATGGTTGCCAGTGAAAAAGATAGATCCAGAATCTACGAACTTTGATTTAGATTGTTTGGACCTAACGTCAGAAGTGAAGATGATTCGTAATCCATTCCAGGAGAGGAAGGAATTTTGGAGAAGCATGATGAAGAATTATACCAATTATTTGTAATACTAAAATCTAATCCAGCCACACCTATATCACGAGGTTCAAACCCCCAGTTGAGTCACAGTGCAATGTTTAAGTTACTTAAATAAAATGAAATTGGAGGATTCAATAATAAGATTTATGTTACTTTCATTATTTCATACATAACTATCCGAAAAAGTCAAATACTGATTGATGTTTAGCTTTTTTTAGTATTTTTTATTGCTTAGTTAAGGAGGATAAAAAGCATAATGAGCATACCTATTACATGGATTTAAAATTATTTCTATATTAGGAATCGATTGATTTTTAACAAACGTTAAAGGCAAATTCAATGCATATCTATACAGATAGGACGAGAAAAATCAATGTTCAAATCACCTCGTATGCTTATTATGCCCCGTGTCTCCATATGTGGTGTTCCGGCTGTCAACGGTTTGACCTCATTTTTTTTACATTGAATGTTGAACTGTTGAACGATTTGTTGATAAATTTTATGCAGGTTCATAAATTATTTTATCTTAGATATGTTAAGATTATTTTTCAGCAAATTTTGATTGTCATGTCAAATTTACCTAGACTTATCAATATATTCCGTTATCAAACTATCAATTAATTCAAACCTTTTTAGATTGGGATTGTGAACCATTTGCGTTAATTGATTTATATCCAAGTAGCTCAAAACAAACAGCTTTGACGTTCTTGACATCGGATTTACTGGAGTCCATTTGAACCCTAGAAGATGCTCATTCGGCGTCGGGTTTGAGAACTTTGCAAAATTTGTGAACAGTTTTACATAGGCATCACGTACTTTATACTCTTCGCTTTCATCTCTCATGGTGGGTAGCAGTAATGAACTGGAAATATGAGATTGAGAATGCGTTACTTATTACTAAATAGCCATTGATCGTTCCTACCTGAACATATAAAAGATGTCATCACCATGACTGGCTCCTTGAATTTGACCCAAATTCATGCATTTTCCAATGTAATTCAAGCGACCTTGATAAGCGAAGCTGTAGTGGTAATGCGTAACATTCGGCTGATATTTAGATATCAGTTTAGCACTAAGCAATGCGCTTCCAATGAATGTGACATCTGACATTAGTTTGCATGACTCATTTACTGTGCTCCATCCAATGCTTTTATCATCCAGATAAAACTGTTTAACTCTTCTCCCAATAGATTCACGTTCGAATTGCCCAGGATAATCCATGAAAATTGGTGCGAGCCATTCGGGGCGTTTATTAAACTCATGCAGTCGCCATTTATTCAGCTCTAGTGCAAGTGTTCCTTCTGCTGTGGTACAACCTGTAATAATCGGCATTCGGATCGTGTCAAATTCTTTCAGAAGCTTTTCTGGATGTTTTGTTATTATGCTCTCTGCAGTGTGTTGTTGCTCAATAACCGGCCTGAAAACAAAGCGCCGGAAGAGGCCTTCTTCATGTGGACCAACGACATCATCTTGGTGACTTACGATTGCACGAGCCGAGCACTTGGTGAGAAAATCTGAATTGGTAATTTAAGATTGAGAATATTGTAGGTTAAAAGCAGTTCTAGCAGAAATTGCTGTCCACTCCTAGGGTTGCATATTGATAAGAATGATATTTCCAATTTTCAAACATTATAATCAATTACGTGCTTTGTGCAACAACAAATAACATGATTAGTTTAAATGTATTTGTCATTCATTACATGTTTGTAGCGAGCCTCATTTAACTAACAATTTGTTTTGATATAGTCGCGTGGGTGGACGATGACATAGACTACTATTATAAGTATTTCAATTATCTATGTAACAAACATTACGTGCTTCACTTCTAGAATACGTAAAATACATAAGTAAGGGCCAATATTTAGTCTGCCGACTTCTGTGCTATTCATGGGATAGTTGACTATTGTAACTGAAAGGCTCAATGTCACTTTTCCGGGATAAAAATAACCATATAATTACTGTAAAATAATAAACAATAACAACAACAAAATTACTGCTGTCCATAAATCGTTATTAGATTAGATTAGACACTGTAAGGAACACTTTTTTTCAGTAATTTGCTCCCGATCAACAGATAAACGTGCTCCACAAGGTTTTTTTTTTTTTTTTTTTTTTTTTTTTTTTTTTTTTTTTTTTTTTTTTTTTTTTTTTTTTTAAAGACCGTGCAAATTCGTAGTTGCTACTCCCTTACTGACAGAACTAGTGGAATTGCACAGAGAACCACATAGATGGAGCTTGGGAGTAAGCTTTACATCTTCAATGTACAAGTTCACTAATTCTATTTATAGATCAGTACCGGCGCCGGCCACGTCCTCACGGTCTTTTGGGGAAGGGGGAAGGATGATTTAGTTTGACAATCGTTGTTATTAGAGACCGTGAAATTGTTTTATAATGGATGCACTTGGTAAGTGATGCGATCACATGAAAGCGCAGTACACACTTAGTTTTTTTTACCGAATTCTCAACAGCTGAACGTTCGGTAATCCAATTTAACGGATTTCGGAAAAAATTTACCGAAATCCGGTAATTTTTTTACAGATAACTGTAAAATTTCACCGAAATCCGTTAAATCGAATTACAAAACGTTCAGCTGTTGAGAATTCGGTAAACTTTTACAGATTTCTGTAAAAAAATCTAAGTGTGTAGACTGCTTTTTATTTTAAATCTAGTGGTGATAGAAAGAGGCAAGTGAAAAATGGCAAGGAAGGGGACGGGCCTGGGATTGAACTCCCGACAATCTGCTCAGTAAGCAGAACGGGTAACCACTGAGCTACCCAGCCGCGTCGTGCTCCACAACGTTTTATGACACGAGAAACAGTGGATTGTAGGGTTCTCAAAAAATTCTCCGATGATTCGGTCCGGAAGATGTGTGTAACATAAGTATATAAGAGCTCGTATCACCCAAACTGCCATTTAATTAACCCAATGGGCCAAATGATGTAGCTTTTCGAAAGTGGTGCAATTATACCGTGGACGCCCTTAAAATTCATTCTGTCTGAAAAAGAAGGGAAAAATAGGACACGTATCGGTGTTTGTTTTTTCTTTCAATTAGGCTAAGGTGGGGATGGCAATGGTTGTCCATTGCTGCACTTTGTCAGCCGCACAGTCTGTGTATGGACCTTGCTCGTTGCATGCCTGTTCAGAAAACATTGATAGCTTTATCAGTTCGTTTACGGCAAACATGGTGAAAGCAGTAAAGCAACTACGTTCGAAGGTTTCTTATTTCCGCCGGCTCCATCGCGGAGCGAAGAAGTCCATAATCGTGCCGTACATTCCTGTAAAGTGGTCATTTTTTAAGATGCTGACGCTCCTAGAGAAAGGTGAGAGCATCGTACGCAAGACTGGTTCAAGCCACCCGACGGTTTTGCTTAACCGGAAGGTGCAGCAAGTACTGAAGCGGAGGCTTGGTGGCGAAATCCTTCCGCGGCTAGGGTCGGTGTGACCGGTCAGACTGTCAAAAAGTATCTGCCAACATGGACATCTCCGTGAGAAAACGGAAGTCGAGGCAAACCGTGTCGGAAGCGCAAGCTGCCACCTAAACTCAGCGGCTGAAGGCTCTCGTCTAGAATATCATCTCTGTGAAGCGCAACGTGGTTGTGATCACATACGACGAGACGTACCTCACGCATAGCGGTAATGACTGGCAAGGGACTGGCTATTTCACGTCCCCCAGGAACCAGGTAAATAGCGACGTCAAGTTCATCTCCAACACAAAGTTCCTGAAGAAGGTCCTCTTGAGGCTGACAATCAGTGAATTTCATCAGATATAGCTTAATAAACAACTGAGTATTATAGTTATTTAATCAATGAAATGTTCTCACTATTCTCATTCAATACTCCTTTCAGCCAATAGTGTCCAACACATAGTTATAATCAACCATCGACAGCCCGCAACAATAACTCTTAGTATCTTTTCAGAGAAAAGGCTAAGCTCATCAAACGTCCGGGGGACTACATTTTATTTATATCTTTGTTGTCAATCTACATATATCTTTGTTCTTACTTTTGTATCTTTTCTGGCAACCAATAATTTATTTCTACCAAATTTTGAAGACAATATCTAATATCGTATTTTATTTTGTCTATTTTGTTTTGTTTTGTTTTTCGTTATGCTTGTCTCTTTTTAGTCACAATTCAAGGTAACTCCTTCTCTCTCTTAATTTTCCCTATCAGTCTCCTCCTATAACTAAACAATGCACGGAAGTTAATGGGACAACGGGCCCGTTTGTGAAAGTGGCGGCATGCTACACGGATTAGTATGCACGAACGCTTAGGCTGAGTAGGTTTTCCCAACAGTATAGGTGTAGATCTGTGGGTAGCTGCCTGCCAGGGTAGGGGCTGACCAATAACAACAATAATTTATATTTCTTTTCAGCAAAAACGTTTGGGTATGATGAAGTGTTGGGTTTGGATGATTAAGGGGAATGGTTCAGAGAGAATTTATTGTTGGCCAATGCTGGGCACCTTCTACGTTTTCAATTCGTTGTTGGAATAAATATTTAATAAGATGGGTTTATGGAATGTTACTAAAACTCAAAATCCAAACGGTATAAATGTGGACAAGTTAATCGGTTCCATTCTTAAATTTTTTTAATGTTTGTAATATTTTGAAGAATTCGGTATGGAGTTTTCAAATTATTATGGCTCATTGAGTGCATTACAAATTACTTCAAACTAGCCGTCTTACACACGGGTTTTCTAAAAACTTTTTAAGTAATAATACTTCAGTTAGGCATAAAGACGAATTAATGTACCAGAAACTGGACGGACACCTGCGCCTACCCAGTGGAGGATCCGGATACGACCACCCACTGTGTGACTCGAGTATCGCACAAGCTGACACGTGCAACGGGAAGGATTAATAGGTTGCACAGACCCGGCGGGTAGTAGTCCCCGGATACGCCTTAGTTGAAGGCACGATTTATGCACCTAACAATAACAATAACAATAACAATAATAACTACATTGAGCCATAGTTGGGAACATAGAAAATAATCCCCAACCATGGTGGCTAAAAGTTAAGTATATCGAAAATATCACTCAAATATATAACAATAACTTGATGAATAATGACTCAACTGCTTTAAAATAAATCGATCATCAGATGCCAACATGAATTTGCCGATTATCGCAGGATTCATGATATTTTTGGTACATAGGCCGAATGAAGGACCTAGGCTAACATTATATCCCGTTACCCTATATTCAATTTTGAATAACTTTAAATTCATTTAGTGCCTCACTAAATATTTTATGGTTGAAATATTCAGCATCCTCCTGAAATCATTTTTGAACCATAATCTTACCTATTATTTCATTGTCGTTACTTGACTCACACCCCAACACTCGAGCCAATTTTCTTGCTTTGGTTTCAGGATCGGTTTGAATCATCGCCTTAGAGCACGAATCTCCACTTTGACAAATCACACGGTGAAAATATTTTCTTGAACAGAAAATTATACATTAGAATTGGAAAAAATATATATTTACTTAAAAAAATAACCTGAACATCTTCATACAACGTAAAGCATCACATACTATTACTATATTAAATAATACAATGAATCAAAAATTGTAGCTTGTTCTTAAATCAAAGAATGTTGATCAATTCTTTTTTTATTATTTCATAACGTACCTGGAATTAGGTGATAAGTAGTGCAAATAGCTTGACCAAGCACCAGCGCTTTCCCCGAAGAGGGTAACATTATCAGCATCCCCGCCAAAATAACAAATATTTTCATTCACCCATCTCAGTGCAAGGAGCTGTGTATCAATTATGATTGGTATAAAAGGTGACTAAACCATCAAAGTCATTGTTCTCACTTGATCCTTCAATCCGGCGTTTCCACTAATTCCAGCATTTGGTAAACAAAGAAAACCCAGCGGTCCTAAGCGATAGTATACCGTTACCACAATTACACCTTCCTGGACAAGGTGCTTCGGATCGTATATTAAGCCACTGGCAGTTCCGTATCGGAAACCTCCTCCGTGAATGTAAACCATTACAGGATAGCTGGTAGATGTCTCAGCCGGTAAGCCAGGTGTATAAACATTCAAATACAGTATATCTTCTGAACCGTAGACTGGCCATTGCAATATAATAAAATCTTGAACAGCAAACCCTTTATCTGAGCTACAATTGATCGGCGAACTGGTGAATTTCTTCAAAGGAACCGGAGATCGAAATCTCAGATTTCCAACTGGTGGTTCTGCGTAAGGGATGCTTTTGAAGTAATGATAGCAATTACCATTGGGAAGTTTCGATGTTACACCTTGCACTGTGCCTTGCATTAGTTTCACTGGTGGCCGCTCAATATAAGGCCAAAAACTTATGATAATGTTGCGTATGTAAAATACAATAAAATAGAATCCAAGCCGCATAAGTGCAGCGATATACTCGAGAGTTAAACCCATTTGGATTAAGTTTCTGCTGGTTGCGGTTTGGGTTGGACGAAACGTTTTCTTATCGCCTGCTTCTAGCAGTGCAATCTAATCGACTGAACAGTGCTTAGAACTAGGGTTGCACTAGGTTGTGCGAAACAACAGGCAATTAAATTGGTACCATAGCACAGGGTGATTAAAGGTTAACAATATTCGTTTACAGTAATATGGTAAAAAAGTGTAAACTCCATTTCCCGTTCAATTAATTTGCTTGGATTTTTTCTCAATAAACCATCAAGCTAGTCTGGCTACTTCTAAAGGAACAAATATTAGCATACAGTGCTGAGACTATGCGTCGCAGATTATTATTTTTAATCTTCTTTTTTCATACTATGTGTTTCTTTCAAAGTTAGCTTATTTTTAGCTCTCACCTTCAATATGAAGTGCACAGTTATTAAATGAGAACAAGAGATGCCAAGAACCATTTAAACATCAATATGATTTTATGGCAAATAAAATCATAAGCTGTGCGTTTACCTTATCGAAACATCATGACCAGTTTACCGTTTACCTTATCATCACCTCCAGCATCAAGGGCGTAGCGAGGCTTGCAATCAGGATTCCGGATTCAGGAAGGATTGGACAATAGTGCTTTGTTACAATTATTATTTAAATTAATAAAAGCAAGAAACCAGCAATCACAGTTTTAATCCGCCTTTAAGTATTATTCTGCCTCCAATGAAGAAAAAAATGGAGTTTTGCTTCGCAGAGACGGTAAATAATTGACCTAAAATAGTGTCAATATTGAAAATCGTACTGGTTTGTTTTTCTGCAATATTTATCATTATTATATTAGGTTTTGCAACGAAACGTGGACTATATTACCACGATGTACTAATGCAATCCTCGGCAGTTTGTAATGAAAATAAAAGAGATAAAAAGTTATCTGATCGTATCTCATATGGTTTTTACCTTTTGCATAATAGTTTTCAAACTGAAACCTGCACTTACAAATCTGTGAGTTCAATACTAGTTAAAACTAAAATGACTCTCGACCGTCTTCCAGAATTTCAGCGTAGCTCATAGCTAATTTTGGACAACACAGGAAAAAATGCGAAATTTTTTGGAATTTCTTTCAAATTTATTTTTTTACTACTTTAAGCAATGATATCTACATTTAAGAATTCAGTTATCTCTATTAGGTCCAGCCGCGAATCGTTGCTGAACGGATGCTTACTAGTGGCAGATTCGGCACTTGGTACCGGAGCGTCGGGAAATTCTCCTTGTCCATTCGAGGTGGCAGGCGGCGTTGACCAGGTGGACGCCTGCTTGTGGATGGCCAAATAATCCGCTCGTTTGGGTCAGGCTCGGTTGCTGCCTTCGTAGTTAGCGCCACAGTTTTCGCACTTTGATGGGGCACCTTCATCCATCGGGGCGCAATCTATGGTTGTGTGCGCATCGGCACACTTTCCACACGGGGGTTTCATTTCGCAGTTTCGGGTCCCATGACCAAACGCCAGACGCTTGCCGCACTGTGTCACGTCATGCTGCTTCGGGCGTTATCGGTCCCACCGATGATAATATTGAAGAGGGCCGTGTTTTCTTCAAATCCTCCATCGTGACGGAACCCTTCGTCAAGTGGACCAGATAAAGTTGGTCCCGATGTTTTCCTTGTTGCTGGTGCCTGATAGCGAACACCTTCAGAGGTTTCAATGCCACCGCTTGCATCTCGGCGAAAATTGATTCCGGAGTATACTCTGGGAGGCCACACAAAATCAGTCAAGCCATTATAAGCCCGATCGGTGAACCATTCGATCGATTTTTGAGAAGAAATTGAACTCCAGGGTAAATACTTAGCTTCGCTTATGTTTTTTTTTTATTGATCTTTAAAAATCTAACATTAATTAGATAATAGAAGGCAGGGCAATGAAAAGTTAAAGATCACTGTTTGTCTCTTATTTATAAATTTGTCTCAAAATAAATCTGAAAAATGCTGGACTAGACTTATGACAGTGAACTTGTTGAATTTCATTCCAGATTATGATTACTTAAAGATCAAAATGATGAAAAAACTACTCCTAAAACAATTAAAGATTGGACTCGGAAAAAATGCGACACTTTGTTTTGGGTGTAACTTTTTATCGCGTGAGTAAAAATTAATGAAATTTATTGCGATTTGTCAAGTAGTTTTCAAGATGCATTCGAAGCATGAAGAGCTACGCCAGCAAATCTTGGGCGCGGTGATCGATAATCCTGGTCAGTCGCAGAGATGGATCGGCAAAAGGCTTGGAATCCACCATTCCACCGTGTCCCGCGTTGTGAAGATGTTCCAGGAGACGAAGACCATCGAGCGGCGCGCTGGAAGCGGCCGAAAACCGAAAACGGAATACCCAGAGAAGGCGCGGAAGATAAGGCAGTACTTTAAGAATAACCCGAACCTTTCAACCCGAGACGTGGCCAAAAAGGTCAATTCGTCGAAGTGGTTCGTCCAGCAGACCATGAAGCGGGCTGGGCTACGTGTTTTTAAGGTGAGATTTTTGTCGGTACGTCCCGCATGGAGGTTCGGGAAAAGTTCCGGAAGAGAAAGATGGACAAATTCGCGAAGAAGTACCTGTTGTGGCAGGCCATCTGCGAGTGCGGACGGTGCAGCAAGCCGTTCGTTACAATCGGCACCATAAACGGGCAGATTTATCAAGAGGGATGCTTGCAGAAGCGCTTGCTGCCCTTCCTCCGCTCTCACCGTGGTCCCACGCTGTTCTGGCCGGATCTCGCTTCGTGCCATTACGCCAAGCCTGTAATGGATTGGTACGAAGCGAAGGGCGTTAATGTGGTCCCGAAGGAGGCGAACCCGCCAAATACACCAGAACTTCGTCCGATCGAAAAAATTTGGGCGATAATGAAGAAGAAGTTGAAGAAAAGCGGAAAAACATTCAAACCCGATGAAGCTTTGAAGAAAAACTGGGAGAACACAAAGATGGACAAAGCCTCGCTCAAGATCTCATGAGCAGTGTTAAGAGAAATGTACGAGTATTCAGCTTGGGGGAGGAAATTCAATAAATAAATTATGCCAAAACATAGCTAATGTATAGTTATATAATCCCTGAAAATTTGAGGAGTATCCGATTTAAAATGAATTTTTGGTGATCATTTTCGTGTGTCTCATTTTTTTCCGTGTCCAGTCTTTATTCTCAAATAACTAGGGAGCATATTGTGGTCAATTTTTTTATAAGTTCAACCAATAATCTACGAGAGTTTTGACACGGGAAGAAATCACAAATCTGAAAAGTATATCGATGAAAAAATAAAACCTCAGAAATTCAGAGTGAAAATTCACTTAGCACTTGAAGGAACTAATAATGTTCAATACTAAATCGAGTCCGGAAATATTTTTTGTAACTTTGTAGCGTCAGTGGTCTGAGTCAACGTAAAAATTTCGTTCGGTGTATGGTTTAGCTGTCAGTGGATCCTTTCACCTTCACGTCGACGTGCATATTCTCTACTTTTAAACTAAAGTTTTGAAAATGGCGTCTCGACAACAGGAGCTGTAAAATCTTATTTTGGACAAGTGGTTAGATAATCCTAATCGAATACAGAAATCAATCGAGAATTCGGTCGGGGTGACGCAACAAACGGTGTTGAATCAGCAAGTGTCTACAAACCAAAACGGTTCAGAGGAATCCAACCAAGCTGTCGAAAAGGGGAACATGCAACAAACAAGATGAGAAACAAGTGGTGAAGGTATACAAGAGGAAGGCTTTTTTTTGTATTTATTTATGAAATTTTCACCACATGATTGCAAAGACATGACAGATCCGACTTCAGAAGGTTCAATCTAGGTTCAAAATCAATAATCTGTCCTCGACTCCAAATTTCCTCGGTGTTTTTCAGTTTTCGCTGTTTCCTCGTCGTATACTTCTCGTTCCCTGCTTCACTGATTCTTTCCTTATGGGTTCCACTCATTTCGTTTTTCACTACTTCTTTCCCTAGCTACGGTTTTCATCTTCTTGTTTTCCTTCGTCTTCAAAAGTAGTTTTATCAATTCTCGCGAATTTCTTCTGTCTAATGTTTTATGCTGTTTTACCTATTCAGTTGACTTTAATAACCGGGTTGATGAAACACTGGAAATGTATTATTGATTCTAAAGACCATTTTAATAAAAAAAAAACAGAGGCGAGCAATTTAAGACTATGAAAAACTTCCTGAAGCTTTGAGGAATATTCAAATATATCCAGTCATGGTTCTTTGGAAAAAATGTCTCCATTGTTCTGTGTTTCTATCAACAATTCCGTTGTTCACCATTTTGTTGGGTACGCTTTATCCAACTGTTGTAAATAGTCGCCCAACATGATCCCAAGGTTATCTTTGAAAGCAATGAGGTCATGCTAGGGTTGACACGATCCTTCACGAAGTTTCTAACGTACCCGGCGGCATGCCAAAATTTTACCGGACAGGGGCAGAACCACCATTAGCTCTCTTGTCATTCTTGGAATGTGTCATCCTTCCATACTGAGGAAGTATAATAGCCCGACTATAAGCTCTGCGCGTGAAGTCCAATCCGTCGAATCCGTTATTGGAGGCCTCGGCCAGTACACCGTAACTAGGATCTCACTGGCATCAATCCTAGTGCTTCTGTGGGGTGAACTGACAGCGCTGAATTCGGATATAGAGGTATTTTAATCTCGTCACATCCTAGACATGTTCCCGATGCTCATCCAGGGTTGCTTATTGGTTATTCACAACTAAATTTTGCAGAACGCTCCACGATCCGCGACCGTTGGACCCGTCCGATGGTTGGCAGCTATTTTTTTACTTGTAGACCCGGAGGTTAGACTGTGATTTTTGTAAACCGTAAACCAGACTCTTAAGCATTATCGATCTTGTGATCATCGAAGTTGTATTTGAATTTTCAATCCATGCGTTAAGGCAGTACTCCAAAAAAATTAGACACACACAAATAATCACCAAAAAGTCATTTTAGTCGAGTTTTCTCCAAACTCTTACGAAATATACTACAAAATAATGGTTAGGTTTCTACTTCATTGGTTTATTGGATCTCCTTTTTATGTTCGAATGCTCGCACAACACTCATAAGGCTTTGGGTAATAGTAGGGGCGATTTCTTTTGATACTGTTATCTACCGTTTCTTCAAAGCCAGCTCGTTCTCGAATACTATTTTACGAAGTTCTGTCTTCATGATGGCCCAAAACATCTCAATCGGACGAGTTTTGGCAAGTTCGATGGGTTGAAGCAACATGAAGCAAAAACAACATTGCTATCTTCGTACCAGTCTAGCACCGGCCACGCGTAGTGATAAAATGCCCAATCCGGCCAAAATAGCGTATCGCCTCCGTGAGACCGCAGGAAGGGCAGTAAGTACTTCAGGAGACACTCTTCTCGGTAGATTTGTTTGTTGTTTGGATTTTCTGTTCATGGTACCCGTCGTGATGTATAGTTTGCACATCTCTCCACTCGGATTTGACGGATTTGCTCTTGTTACGATGCCATCTCGATAACCACTTCACATATTGTAATACAATTTTGCCAACGCCAACACTGAAGCAAATTAAAAAATGTCATCAATTTTTACCCACTTGCTAACCATTGTACAGTACAGTCGAGTACAGTCTTTATATAATAAATCATTTAGCATGTGAACGATTTTCTTACCATTGTTTCAAATCTCTCCACTATTTCGAATTTCCCCATTCTATTCTTGATTTTTTTTTTCATTTAAATAATGAGTAGCCATGGAAATGCTATACAGACCGTGTGATACGGCTTCCGACAATGGATACGGAAGATAGTTCCAATAGTGCTTAACTCAGATAATCACTGCAATTCTGTATAAAATTTCAATTTTCTTTCATCACGAATTCACAGCGAAGAAAAATGCATGTTAATTTGGTATCCATAATTGCCATTAACTTGTGTTAAAATAACTCCAGAATTTGTTTTCAAGGCTTATCAAGTTCGATTGTGTGATTGATCAATTAGAAAAAATATATGATTTTTGTCGCAAAATTTCAATATCCGACCCATAGTGCACACGTCTTGATTAGCACTGAAGCCGGCTCTTAAATGAAGACATTAATAAATTGCATAACAAAGTAGCAAAAACTGTGCCCACAGGATGTACGAATGAAAGCTTAGCGAAGGATCGGTATAGGTCAGAACATTTGCTTTATCTTTGCTATATTTTCGCAAATAGTGTTCCTTTCATCCTATAACTACATATTAACTAACTATTGAAAACTAGACATTTAAATTAATACAGTTTAAGTTATGTTGTACAAGTTTAATGTAGTTGTTTGAAGCTACCTAATAAATAAACAAGTGTATTTTTCCTGTTCAAATCATCTGCAATTACTTTTGCACGCTTTGTTACATATAGAGCGTGAGTCATTTGATTTCTTGACACAAAAAATGACGGATCTACCTCCGAACCATTTATTTATTCAAGAACTTGAAAGGAAAAATAGTGAAAATATTATTCCGATTTGGTTTTGATAAAATCTCGAACCTCTCTTCGAACACTGCTGATCATATGTTTGACACTCTGTTAGCGACCATGAGCGTCTACCGTATGCATAAATGTTCGCACCATTGAGCAATGTCAAAATTTAAAACTTCAAGGTACAGCCCAATGGGGTTGCGCGCAAAGGTGACTCAGGACTACGCAGCAATATAATTCCCATACATTTTCCAGAGGCGTCAGGGCCTACCGCCAATTGATTTAAGTCAGTCGGGAAGCTACGCTTTCAATCCACTCGGAAATGTCCTTGACGAAGCTGTTCATGATGCTTATCGCTAACGACAGTATCGGGTTAAAATGCTTCAGCATCCGGTAGATGTGGTGCTAAAAGTTTTCTTCTTCCAGACTTTGCTGCTAACACTGTTTGCCTTCCGATATGGTGGAGCGGGAATGCACCTTAGAGCACATCCTGTTGATATGATCGACCACCTGGAGATCATTATCCCGTTGTAGATGGTTGTGGTCTGTTTCTGAATTCATAGTCTATTATTGGCGATAGACGTCTAGGTCGAAAAAGTGCTGTAAGAAAATTCTATTGTAATCTCTTTAGATAGCATTTGGTGGCCCTGAAAAGGGCAAAGAAAATTCTATTGTACACTCTTTGGAAAGCATTTGGTGGCTCTTAATTATGATACGGCCCCGGTTGTATTTTCTACGATGGTTGAGAGGGCCACTATCCTTAACGCGTAGAAGATAGTAATGGATCTGTTGGTTCGTTGGTTGGTCAACGCGCTTTGCCATTTACTCCGGGACGCGGCGTTTAAAGCAATGCCATGTTCAGCCGGGGTGCGGTAATGGAAATTTCACACAGCACAAGAGAAAAATTCAAGCAAACAAACTCTTTACTTGGCAAAGTGATTTGGTCGTCCTGAAAAGGACGGATTTAGTTGACAGGGGAGAAACATGGTTCGCGATTGAACTTGGACTTACTTTTTGGTATTCTTGGTGCAGTTCCTCGTCGTGGCGGGTGGCCATCTGCAGGTGACGTGGTATAATTCTAGTCTCGTTCTCACGGGCGGCTGTTTCCTGCCAAATCGTAGACTTCAGCAGCCATGTTTCTCGCAGCGAGGTTGACGGGACCATAGGCACCAACAGTCAACTGCACCAACGCCTCTCTGGGCAACGACTGCTCGCCAGTGTACCCTCCAGGGTACTTGCTGACGCTAACTGTGTTCCTACAGCCTCTGCACGGCTCCAAGACTGCCGTAAGACTGAATCAAAATGTTCTGCTAAGAGCTCTTGTTTAATGGCGTCGGATGCTATGACAAGAAAGAAGGCGGTATTAACGAAGGCAATGTGATACAAATTGCATCAAAGGGGACGTATATCAGTTATTGTGCCATAATAATTAGTTTTAATTAGTGCACGCTAGACGGATTTCCTTATCACAAATATGCCTAATTTGCTTGCCAATGACAGCAACTAATCCGCTATGCACAACTAGGAACTACAACGAACTCAACCTACCCTCTATACTATAGATCTGTACACATGGTCGGTCTGCCGTGTTGCAGCAGTTTGGCTCGAATTACCTGTTATAGAATTTCATTCGTTGGTTGTTCAATGCGCTTAGCCATTTACTCCAGGACGCAACGCTTAAAGCAGTGCTATGTTCAGCCGGTGCGCGGTAATGGAAATTTCAAACAGCACAAGAGAAAAATTCAACCAAACAATCTCTTCAGTTGGCTAACTGATTTGGTCATGGTTCGCGATTGAGCTTGGGTTTTCTTTCTTGGTTTAGCTCCTCGTCATTGCGGGTGGCCATCTACAGGTGACGTGGGATGATTGATTCTTGTCTCGTTGTCACGGGCGACTTTTTCCCGCCAAATCGTAGGCTTCAGCAGCCATGTTTCTCGCAGCGTGGTTGACGGGAGAATCGGCACCAACAGCCAACTGCACCAACGCTTCTCTGGGCAACGACTGCTCGCTGGTGCAAATGCGTTCCTACAGCAGCTCCTACTCTGCACAGCTCCACAACTGCGGAAAAACTAAATCAAATGCGAAAGACCCCTTATATAACATTCATGGCTGCCTAAGAGACGTTCATTACTTAAATATGAAATCTGTGCTAGGAAAGTGCTGTGTATTTGGTAAATTTACTCTGAAAAATCGACATTATAATCACATTATGTCACCTTGTATTTACGTTATTTTCAAAAGCTTAATGCTGAAAATTAATCAATTTAAATATTAAAATTAAATTAATTATTCCAGATAGATTGGTGCAAAGATTTTGAAAATTGGTCATGAAATGAATTAGTTATTACCGTTCAAAACCTAAGCATATTATGTGACGCTCCAAATGTTCGTACTCGCAACGTGTACCCCTGTATTGAAAACAAAGAAGTAGTCCTACGTCGAAAAAAATTCTCAAAAATTTCGGTTTCGTTTTTTTTTTAGTTACAAGGGAATGTATCTGAGAGTCTAAGAATATGGTAGTCATCGATAGAGTTTCCACTTGCTGCAATAAAGGCCTCCACACGCCTCCGGAACGCATGGCAGGATCTATTTATCTCCAGGTACGGATCAATATTCGTCTGAGGCTTGCTGTACTCGAGTGGCGTTTAGAACAGGCCTTGGATTTCATGACGTGTCATACTGAGTAATCCAGCGGATTAAGATCGGATTAAGGATGGCGACCACATATCTTTCGCCCAGAACGGTAGATGTTCCTGCAACCACTTCTGAGTGCAGTTAGAGATGTGAAGCCCCATCTTGTCGAAATACAACAGTTGACTTTGGGCCGTACTGCTCTTTAATCCACGGAAGAACATACTTACTTAAAATCCCTGTATAGACCTCCGTGTTTTTTTTGCCGGACTAATCCAAACACCATAAAGCTGCAGGATGCTTGGTCAGATACACGTTTTTAGTACCTAATTAGCTTACATGCGCATCGGCCACGTCTTTCACTGGGAGAGAACTACAGGGTTTCTCACAATAGGTGTCACCAAAACAAAATGGGATTATAGCAAAATGAATCAATTAAATCATACCCAACAAACATCGGTGTTGAATTAGAGCTTGTTCAAACAAATTTGGAGAAGCTATTCAGCTATTCTAGAAGAAAAAGCTGAATAGCTTCTCCAAATTTGCTTGAACAAGCTCTAATTCAACACCGATGTTTGTTGGGTAGCATTTATTTTTCATTTGAACTAAACCATATTAATTCAATTCGAATCTCTCGCCCTTTTCCTTGATTCCTTTCCTTTCCTTTGCGCAAACGCTTTGTAAACCCATCGCAGCTGGCACGCACGATTTCCTGAGGAATTCGGTCCCAAATATCAAACAAATGTTTCTCGAATCGATCAAAAGTAAACCCTTTCGTATGGCCTACATGTTAAAGCATATAACCCCTAACAAAGTAGTCAAGTGGGTTGAGATCCGGTGAAAAAGCAGGCCATTCTTCGCTTGTGATGAAATCAGGCAAATTTTCCGCGCACCACGCTTGTGTCTTCTTTGCCTTGTGAGCTGGAGCTAAGTCCCGTTGGAAACAATATGGTGTATTCCCATACAGCGTTGAAGCATGAGGAAGCAGATGGTTCTTCAAAACCTGCTCGATGTAATATTCAGTGTTGATTTTTACTTTAGGTTCTATGAAAAGAAGAGGAAACGGCGCCCCATACCACGATTTTGGATACATTCTGATAGCGTTCTACAGCTAGTTTATCTCTTGAAATATTGGCAAGACTTTTGCCATACACACGATAATTTTGTTGATTATGACTGTTCTGAAGGAAGAAGTGCTTTTCAACCGAAAATAAAATCTCGCAGTAACCGTGCCGAACCAAAAGATTTCTGCTTCTTAGGACCCAGGCTTGCTTTTGACGCTCCGTCAACCCGTGAACATGTTCATTAAAGTAGGGGACATTTGAAATTGTTTGCTCAATTTACGGACAGATACGGCCGGATTACGTCTTATTCGCTCTCTCACACATTTGATCTTTTTCTTCGTTCTGGCAGTTCGTCTGGCACCTCCTTTGTGATGAATATGGACATTTTCAGTTTCCTTGAATCGTTTCAAGGTATGAAAAACAAAACGCTTACTCACTCCGAACTGCTTAAGGGTATTGAATATCTGCCACGGTCTAAGCTGCAAATGTAATTTTAAAACTTGCTCCCGTATGGCTTCCATGGTAGCTGATAAATATAAACAAACGGAATCGCTTATCTATCTTTAGCGATAAGCTGTCAAAAGAATACACTCAAAATAAGTGTAATCAATTTCGCTGTTAAAATTACCCAGCTGAAATAAACCAAGACTGAAAAAAGGTGACACCTATTGATAAACACACTGCAGTATAGCGATCGATTCTGGAATTTAATTACGATCCCTTATTTAATTCCACATCTCTTGTCGGTGAACAGGATTATCAGATTTTTTTTCGCTTGAAGAAGTTCGTGATTTTCATACATCGCTCGAGTTGTAGCTCCCGGATGCGGTTAGTAATCATGTGAGTTTTTTCCATGCCCTTAATTTTGCCTAGCAATCTTCCCTTCCGATCTTCCGATAACCCTCGGAATCCGAACTGACATTGGACGACCTGTGGACACATTTGGGGATAATTCTTTCTTATCTCGATCTTAGACGCTTTTCACGGTCCACCGGGGCACTCCATGGCGATTGAAATATCTTTTTGCGACAATTGCGCTTGGAACAAATCAAGAATACGTGCTGCCTCTTCGTCATGGTGCAACTGTCAAACAAAGAAAATAGGCTTCTGTTACTCGCAGCCTACTATGATATGAATTATAGCTTACGTGCATGCGAAGAAACCTAATGCATTGTATGCACAGGTGAAACGATAACCTTGTTTGGGCGACGGTGCAAACATTATAACGTGCATATGGTGTTTTGTTCCACCATATCTTCATCTCTGTTGCACCCTGTGTCACCTTTCTAATATTCTTCAACTTCTCTTCGACAACTGCCCAATGTTTTTCAAATGGGTGAATTGCTGTACTTTTCGAAGACATTCACCCCGTTGTCTCGATATCACTGTTTGGCAGCTTACCAAATCAGGCCAAAACTTAACTTAATAACCAACTTCCGTGCACGTCTCGTAACCACTAGATTCTACTTCAGTGTCCCGTTTGGTTACTTACTTATTTGAAAAGATTGGAGTCCTTCTCACAGACGAATCCTTCTGGTGGTGCTTTGGCAGGCATTGAATTTCTTGACCATAGAATATTCCAACAGCCCTAATCGTTCTCAACACCTTCAAATGCAACTTCCGATAATTATTTGTGACGCTTGCTATGATCATGCCGCTCTCGAAAATTTTGGACGGTCGATTTAGCCAATTTCAACGACTTTGCGAGTTTTGAACCTGTCCATGCCAGATTTTCGAAGTGCCCAACATTAATATTTGGTTCAAGGTTTCGCTCAAGTACAATTGCTTTGAAACTTTGAAAATCAATCGTGACGAACTTTTCAGCACTGATAGAAGAAACATTTAAAAACGAATGGCTGTTAAAGCTAGGACTAGGAGCACTGCAATAACATTAAAAGTGCGTCTGTATATTTAATGACTCAATCATTATATATGAAAAATATCGCCTCCCAAAAAGCTAAACTGTAACATGACCTTTGAAAGATTAAATTTTTGAATGGAACAGTTAGAAGTAATCCGAATGATTTATATTAGATTATGTTACAAATTATTAGATCTCGTTAGTTCCTAATGTTCAAGGCATGGTAGATAGGTTATCGAATGAGATGTTTACGGTTCTTAGCAACTAAAATTTATCTGCCATTGTTTAGCTCAGGTACAATCACTAATGGTGGCTTACACACAATAAATAATGACACGAAATGTACATTAACTACAAATTTCTCCAGGTTTATTATTTGTCGATAGTTCCGGAACTCTTCAACGTTAATGATATTTCAAAAATCCATTGAGGATTTACTTCTTTTTACTATCATTGAACATTAAACTCCTCAAAAAATTACTAATCTATGACGGTTTGATATTTGATTGCTTTGATTGACTTCAGGCCCATGTGTTGATGAGTACGATATGTATCATATTGTTGTTTCAATAATGATTGACTTTCATTTGATTGAGAATATTTGATAGTGACTAAATGCTACAATATATTTTATTGAATTATAGATTTAAATTTGATCATGAATTAGAACAAGATATTAAATTCTCTGTATTATACACTTTGAATAATAGTTTGATTTTATAAAATATGCTTTTGGAAAAATCGATCATCAAAAATCCAGTAGAATTCGTGTAACACGCTAATTCTGCACGAATGGCAAAATCTACGCAAGCTCTGTTAGGTTTAAGCGCAAACAGACATACAAGCTCGAACAAAACCATTCAAATTTGTTGTGTTAAATTTCAAATCTAATCCTCTTGCCACCTAGTTAACTTATTGCTACATTAAATCTGACAGTTTGACTGGCAACCCATTTTTCCCTTACCAATAAAAACAAATCTGTGGTGCCATCTGTTAGGTTATTACTTCTTGATATCTTAAGGGAAGCCATGTGTTTAAACAGGTAAATAAGATGAAGTCGAACGTCTCTCTGCGGCTTTCAGTTTCGAAAACATTTTTGTGTTCCTATTTATCAGCATTTCGGCGTCATTTTAAAATAATGACGAATTTGTTTATTATGCAATTCTAACAGCGGCTGGATAGTCGTGAAGAAAATGGATATAATGTTTGGCTCAGGAAGTACCAGCACATCGGTCCCAAGCTCGATCCCAAGCTTAATGATTCGCCCCCAATAACATAACTCACACGAACACATCCTCAAATATTCTGTCAAAATAACACAGCGAATCAAAACAAAAACAAAACTCCTAGTACTGGAAATCGAAAGAATGTATTTGCAAGGCGTACTTTGGTTTAAGGGGTTCTACAACAGTGGACCAAGTTCAAATCGCTAGTTTTACATTGATTTTTGGTTCGAGCCTGCATTAGGCATGGAAATCAAGTCACTTAGACGAACGACCGGCTTCTGACTGTTAAGTTCATTCACGTTGTTTTCAGCAGCAAAATTTTTTTCGACTATTACAAGTTTCAAACGTGATTTGAGAATTCTTTATCTGTCGCATAAAATGGTCCTAAGAAAAAATTTCTTTCAAAAATCAGGTTTAATCGTTCTTAATGTTGAAATTACCGCTATCGCTTTTAAGAAATTTTGAACTGATACCTAAGAATTGAAAATAAAAACGCAATCCTACTACTACAAGACTACAAGACTGCTTCACAAAGAATGTTAACACTTTATTTGTTTTATCTGTTTTACATTTGCAATGATTTGTACGTTAAGACTAAGCAGTTTAACATGTCGCAAGTGACAACTATGGTTGTCTGGTAACATTTGAAAACAGCAAAGTCTGAACCGTACGCTCTTAATTGATACGATACATTACAACTACTGAAGTAAACCTTTCCTGTATTGACTTATTATTTGGCGCCAAAACTCAATTCGTTGCTGGTTAGGATTTTGCTTCACGCGCAACTCGGTGTTGATGTCGATGTAACTCAGGTTGAAATCTATCGTTTCATTACTGTGACACTGGACGGAAGGCCAAGTCAAAACCGATGAGTTAGTTCCGTCATGCTTCAGTGGCGTTGGATGGCCGTACTTTGCGAAATTTGCCCACAGTCGAACAATATTGTTGCGCACTTTGATTTCATCGCTATCCGGGGGTAAGGATGGAAGCATTGAGGAGCTGTTGGTATAAAGAAGTATAAGTGATCGTTATATTGGGAGATAATGATTCGGCAGTTAATAGTGATAATAATTCGAATTGACTTTCTGTTGCCTATGCGAGTAAACACAAGAAGCAGCAGTTTTAGCATGAATAGAAAAAAAGTGCTCCTCTTTGGAAATGTGTGATTTTTTATTGTTCAGGTCAATGTTAGTAATAAGGATTTCGCAAACGGATTATCAAAAAGGATTGCAATTTAAAATATCGATTTAACAAAACCGTTTCTGAGTTACTATTATCATGGATGTGATGAAGATTAAAACTTAATAACACTACTCACTTGAAAATGTAATACTGGTCATCTCCATGACACGCTCCTCCAATTTCACTTAGCCTAAAAATGCCTTTGAATAAGCTAAACCGACCATGGTACGTAAACCGATAATGGAAGTGTTCCACTCTGGGCTGGAATTTGGCTAGCAGTTCTGCATTAATCAAAGTATTGGTAATAAAAGCGTTATCCGACATTAGGTCACACAGGTTTTGTTTGGTGTATTTGTTGAGTTTACGAGATCCAAAATAAAACTCTTTGATTTGATTTCCAATGTCGCTCAAATCCAAGGATGGATCGTCCCGTAGAAAACATGGCACAAGTCGCTCTGTCTCCCTTCTGAAAGGTTTTATTTGGTTTTTTCGACGCATTAATAAAATTGGCAAAATACCTTCACTGTCGGTACAACCAGTGATCAGAGGTATTTGAATTGAATCGAATTGCTTCAGCAGCTCTTCTGGAGAGGTTGTTATTATGCTGTCTTCAGTCTCAATTTGTTCGATGACCGGTCGGAACAAAAAATTCATAGATATTTTTTTCTCTTCTTCATTTGCAACTTCGTGTTGATGTTTGACTAGCAAATGAGCCGGTGCCTTCATGAGTGTGTCTGTAATAGATCGATTGGTATTCCTTTAAATTGATTTATGTTGAGCAGGATTTGCAGAAATCTGAAAATAGTAGTAAATGCGATAAATTCTTAATTTATTAAATAAAAATCTCCTCGCTTAATTTTTCCATAGCCCATGTTAGCTATTTTGATAACATGTAAATGCGTGATACTAAAGTAAAAAAGGAGCAATTTGTAGTTCAAACTTATGAGAATGACCATATCTTAATCCTCTAATCGGGGTAAAATTTGATATTATTAGCAATTAACTCTAAAAAAATGAAGGCGTTATCACTTGATTTGCAGCATACATAGTAAAAACAGGCATGCAATTGTGCTCGATGGGTTGTTCGTACTGCCAGTTCCACACGGACTGACAAATTTGGACATCTTGAGGCACTACTTATCCACCTGAAATAGCTGATCCAGCATTTACAACATTCTCTCCCTTCTGAAGAAAGGTGATAGCGTCGAACGAAGTCCTAGTTCGAGCCACCCGACTGTACGGCGCGACCTTAAAGTGTAGCAAAAGCTGAAGAGGAAGACCGGTAGCAAGGTGGCTTCATCGTTCCACGCCTTGGGCCGAGAAGTTGGTGGATCCAGCCAAACGGTGATGAAGTACCTGGACAAGATGCACCTTGTTATGAAGAAGCGTCAGTCGAGGCCAGCCGTATCTGAGCAGCTGGCAAACTGATGCTGATGAAAAACATCCTTCCGGCGAAGCGCTACGTATCGCTAAGTATCACCCGAAAGAGAATGTGGTTTTTTAACTTGGCTCATTATGCCAAAGAGCACTGGAGGAGACAGACCGACTGAAGATAAACGTTGTACCGCCAACTGTCCCAACGTCTCCCAGCTGCGAACGTTTGAAAATGTTATGGTGAACCTCAAATGAAGGATTTACTCCAATAATGTTGAGACCAAAACGGAGGAGCAGCTGATCGCGAGGGCCACGAAAGAGCTGAAAAACATGCTAGCACCCATCTTTTCATCGCCTATGACTAAGGTTCCGGCCAACTTAGGCCGCCCGACATTGCGTCGAAGTATTTTGGTAAAAGACTTAATAAACTTTGAATATAAGGGAAATTGGTTCCATTCATTTATTTTTTTTGACGTAGGACTACGTTTGTGTTTTCAATACTGGGGTACACGTTCGAATTGCGAAAATTTGGAGCGTCACGAAAAATATATAGGTTTTGAACGTTTATAACTAAGTCATTTCGCGATCGATTTACAAAATGTTTTCACCAATCGATTGGGACATTTTCTACGCTTCGATTCCAATATTTAAATCTATTGATTTATAACATTCAACTATTGAAATTAACGCAAATATAAGGTAATGTCTTATAATGTCGATTTTTTCAGAGTAAATTTAGCAAATACACAGTACTTTTCTAGCACAGATTTCATATGTATGTAACGAACGTCTCCTAGGCAGCCATGAATGTTATATAACGGGTACACCTTCGCATTTTGAATTAGTTTTTCGGTGGTCGTGGAGCTGTGCAGAGTAGGTTCTGCAGTTGGATCATAGCCGGCAGCAGCACTGGCGAGCAGTCGTTGCCCAGAGAGGCGTTGGTGCCGATGCTCCCGTCAACCTCGCTGCGAGAAACATGGCTGCTGAAGCCTACGATTTGGCGGGAAAAAGCCGCCCGTGACAACGAGACAAGAATCAACTATCCCACGTCACCTGAAGATGGCCACCCGCAACGACGAGTAGCTGAACCAAGAATACCAAGAAGAAAGCCCAATTTCAATCGTGAACCATGTTTCTCCCCCATCAACTAAATCCGTCCTTTTCAGGACGACCAAATCAATTTTCCAATTAAAGAGTTTATTTGGTTAAAATTTTCTCTTGTGCTGTTTCAAATTAATTTCAATCACCGCGCCCCGGCTGCAAATAGCATTAATTAAACGCCGCTTCCCGGAGTAAATGACAAAGAACGTTGAACAACCAACGAACGAAATTCTAGAACGGATAATTCGAACCGAACTGCGACACTTCAGGCCGACCATGTGGTTGAGTTCGTTGTAGTTCCTAGTTGTTCATAGCGGATTAGTTGCTGGCGGTGGCAAGCAAATTAGAAATGTTTCGGTTAAGAAAATCGTCCGTCTAGCGTGCAGTAATTAAAACTAATTATTGTGGCGCAATAACTGAATTTCGTCCCCTTTGGTGCAATTTGTATCACATTGCCTTCGTTGGTACCGCCTTATTTCGTGCACTCGCATACGACCCCTTTACCTCATAGCTCTTAGCAGTACATTTTGATTCAGTCTTACGACAGTCGTGGAGCTGCGCAGTGGCTGGTGGATCGCAGTTGGCGGCAGTAAGCACCATGGAGGGTGTACTGGCGAGCAGTCGTTGCTCGGAGAGGCGTTGGTGCAGTTGGCTGTTGTTGCCAATGCTCCCGTCAACTTCGCTGCGAGAAACATGGCTGCTGAAGCCTACGATTTGGCGGGAAAAAGCCGCCCGTGACAACGAGACAAGAATCAACTATCCCACGTCACCTGCAGATGGCCACCCGCAACGACGAGTAGCTGAACCAAGAATACCAAGAAGAAAGCCCAAGTTCAATCGCGAACCATGTTTCTCCCCCATCAACTAAATCCGTCCTTTTCAGGACGACCAAATCAATTTTCCAATTAAATAGTTTATTTGGTTAAAATTTTCTCTAGTGCTGTTTCAAATTAATTTCAATCACCGCGCCCCAGCTGAACATAGCATTAATTAAACGCTGCGTCCCGGAGTAAATGACAAAGAACGTTGAACAACCAACGAACGAAATTCTAGAACGGATAATTCGAACCGAACTGCGAACTTTCAGACCGACCATGTGGTTGAGTTCGTTGTAGTTCCTAGTTGTGCATAGCGGATTAGTTGCTGGTGATATCAAATAATTAAGGCACATTTCTGTTAAGAAAATCATCCGTCTGGCGTGGAGTAACTAAAACTAATTATTGTGGCGCAATAACTGAATTTCGTCCCCTTTGGTCCAATTTGTATCACATTGCCTTCGTTGGTACCGCCTTATTTCGTGCACTAGCATCCGACCCCTTTACCTCATAGCTTTTAGCAGAACATTTTGATTCAGTCTTACGACAGTCGTTATGCTGTGCAGTGGTCTTAGGATCGCAGTTGGCGGCGGCGAGCAGTCGTTGCCCAGAGAGACGTTGTTGCAGTTGGCTGTTGTTGCCGATGCTCCCGTCAACCTCGCTGTGAGAAACATGGCTGCTGAAGCTTACAATTTGGCGGGAAAAAGCCGCCCGTGACAACGAGACAAGAATCAATCATCCCACGAGATGAACCAAGAAAGAAAGCCCAAGTTCAATCGCGAACTGTTTCTCCCCCGTCAACTTAATCCGTCCTTTTCAGGACGACCAAATCAATTTTCCAATTAGAGAGTTTATTTGGTTAACATTTTCTCTTGGGCTGTTTGAAATTTCCATTACCGCGCCCGGCTGAACATGGCATTGCTTTAAACGCCGCGTCCCGGAATAAATAGCAAAGCGCGTTGAACAACCAATGAACCAACAGATCCATAACTATCTTCTACGCGTTAGAGATAGTGGCCCTCTCAACCATCGTAGAAAATACAACCGGGGCCGTATCATAATTAAGAGCCACCAAATGCTTTCTAAAGAGTGTACAATAGAATTTTCTTGGCCCTTTTCAGGACTGACTTAAATAAATTAGCGGATGGCCCTGACGTGTATGGGAATTCGATTGCTGAGTAGTCCTACGTCAACTTTGCGTACAACCCCATTGGGCTGTCCCTTATAGTTTTTCATCGTCAATCATCAATCATGAATCAATGAGTCATCAATGTATGAATTATTTATAAACATTTGCTCACTCTCTTATGGACATAATTAGAGATTGGGGCATACTCATCCCTTCTTACTCCTCCCCTATCACCCAATTTTTATAAATAAAAGTAAAATTTCACACTGAAATAACATGTTTCTTATCATGTCAAGTTGATATGTTCAGATGTATTATTCTAAAATATTTGCTTTATTCTGTCACAAGACAGCGCTACAGTTATTAACTGTTATTTAATATCCAACATTTTAAGCCGTAATATGGCTAACATTCTTGTAGGGAACATATGATTCTCATTTTGGTTTATGTAGTTTAGCTATATAACGGTGGTCATGACCCTCTTAAATGTTGGATAGGGATGTCGAAGCCCTACATTTATTCTTCACTTTTCTTCTTATTGATGGAATTCATGCTTACAAAAAGACCTAGAAAAAATAAACTATTACGGCTAGCTTTCGAGGTGACGAATAGTCGTTTGTCATCATTTGGCGCTTAGGAAGTTTCCAGGTAAAATACGTATTTCTGTCAAAGACGTTCGACTGAATTAAGACGCTTCAAAAATAAAAAAAAATAAACAAGCCAGCATCAAAAAATCTACGTTTTTGTATTCTAGTAATGTTAATTATGTATGTAAACAAACTGCTTCAGAAGTGTGCATTTTAGAACTTATGAAATTATCGATTAAACAGTACCATTTAACAAATCCTTCTGAGGGAATTTTTAAAGGTAAAATTTATTACGAAGTTTCGCCCAGATGTTGAAAAGGTGGCAAAAAATGCGTCATTTCTTGAGAACCCTCTGGCAAGCTGGCGGCCGCGGTTCGAATGTCGATGAATATTCTTTTTTTTTTCTAATATGAGCTTTCGTCGTTCTACATTCGCACACTCAACCACTAATACACTGCACTACCTCACGAACATTTAAATTTTTCGAAGCAAATTTATGTGATTCATTTTTGCCCACAGCTAATGTTGAATTTTCTCTCCTAGTCATGCTATGGAGCGAAAAATGCAGCAAATCATGTGAGATCGCAATAAATCATGTTTTTTTTTTTATTTCAGGTGTAGTTACGACGAACTAAAACAGAATAAAAGTAACTCGTCCTCTGCATTTCTTTTCACGAAAAACAGGTTCGACTTCGTTAAAACCAACAGGCAACGAAAATAATAAGAACGCCATCCAATCGCCTATAACATTTCCTTGAAAAAATAAATTGTAGCACACAAAGTGTGGCTACGAGATTCTCTGTCCCTTGAATTCCGAAACGCGCGGCTTAAGCGCCGTCTGGCAGGTTTCTATATGAATTTAGTTTCGAAAGAGTTAACGTTACAGTACTGTTAAACAAAGTGCTTCCTCTATCTACGTCAAGATAGCTCTACCATAGGCTGAGACTGTAACGGGTAGAGACCGTCGTTCGATTGGATGCAAAATAGCTCAAACGCCTGAGTGTTTATATCATCACAACGATAATCACATCAACAAATTTCCCTTGCTAGTTTCGAAATGTAAGGACTAACAATCCACACTTTGAGTAAAAACAACAGAAAAAAACAAAACCGGCTAACAAAAATCACCGAGTTAGTCACAGATTTGCTATTGTATTTGGGTCTCAAGTTTTGTTGATTATATGCGGGTGGTTTAACTCACAGTACCATTGTCTCTGCTTTGCCGAAGACAGACGAAACAATCAGACGGCAGAGCTTCTTTGCCGGCTTCTACTCTAGCGATGCTTACCAGTGGATGAAATTATTGCGTCTTCTGATCGAAGTCGGATGCGGCTATTGCTGGGTTGGTTTGGATTGCCGACACTTCTGTTACACGTGCTGGGCTCGTAGAATCACGGACGGCCAAAGATGTCAGTTTGCCGAAAAAGCATACGAAAACAACGACATTGACAAAATAGTCACGGATTGTGAATTTATCGTAGAGAAATGGCACCGCATGAGTACACTGGGATGCACAAATGGCGGTGTGATCCTCTTCGCGATTCGAAAAGAATTTCTGCAATCCGGAAAATGTTCACGGTGGAGCGTGGAACGGAGTGGTTGGTGGTCGAACTGGTTGGGATGTGCTGGCGGCTGCGTGGAGTGTAAAAGTACAAGGGCCTTACCACCTTGATCAAAAAGTTCCCGGAATCACGATTGTGTGGCGCTCGTAGTCACCCAATTTGAGTTTTCTTTTTTCTTTTTTAAGTTTCCACATCTGTCATTGACATTCATTGTTTTTTTTTTATTTGATAGCTTGACATTTGTAAAAGTTACGCCGTATTGAGTTCATCAGCAACTCTTTGGGCCTGTTCATAAACCACGTAGACTCATTTTTGAAAATCTCATAAAAGGTGTAACGATAGCATTTCACCAGATAAAAAGCTCTATGAATGTTTCATACAATACACGAGACATTTTTCTATGTACAAAATTCGAAAATAAATTTTCAGTGGGACTGAAAATAACCAATTTTTGTCCTTCTTTCTTCTCTTGTTTGCAGAGTGAATTGTTTACATTTGCTCAGATGTGCAGTTATCAGTGAGATTCCAGTCAAGATGGAACAATATGACTAAACCATTCGCGAAAGGATGTTATTCATAAACATGCAAAATCCTGATGAATATAAACCATTCGACCTTCTCAAGAGTCCTCCAAAGATTCCAGGAATGGGTGACAGCGAACCAAAAGTCAGAAACTGAGAGCGCTGATTGCTCATTTCAAGGGAAATCTGAACATTTCGACGCTGGACTTTGTCCAGAAGGCGCAAAACTTTGTCCAGAAGGCCAAGGAACTATCTGGATTGAAAACGTACAGGGTGCAGAACTTCCCAAATCGGGACGAATGCCAACAGCGTGTTGCAAAAAGGGGGACCTGGAAATATCACACGAGGCGGCTAACAAACGGTGCTGGGTCATTTATGATGAGACCTACATCAAAGCGGATTTGAGGTAATTGATGAAATAGGAATATTTCATGAGTAAAGCCAGGTTTAGATTAAAGCAAGTAGGCTGTTGAAATCCGCTTCGAAGTGCCTGATTTGGCAGGTCCTGTGCATTTGTGAGTGCCTCTAAAAACGGGTTTTGCCTTTTTTGAAACAGCTCGATCAAAACCCGTAATTTTTGGCCCAAATTGGCTTTATGCCAATACACTGAAAATGTATTGTCGTAAATTAGCTTCAACTTACTTACTTGTTTACGAAACAACAGATGTCCTGTTCATTGCATGAAACATTCATATTGCTTGTCATGTGGTAAAATGCTATCATTACACTTTTTTGTACAATGCACAAAATGAATTTCGTGAAGACCAGCCAATCGATGCTTCATTTCAAAGTTGGTGGGCGAGATGGGTGGTGATAATTTATTTATCACAAAAGAAAAATTAAAGCCCTATCAAGAGTTGTAACTTCATGCTCATTATATAAGTATGCTGTGCTTTTTTTTGACTAAAGTTTGAGTCGATATAGTAGATCTGTTAGTCATTCATGCAACCACCAAAGAGACCGTTCTTTTTTATTGGTAAAAAAAAATTCACCGTTTTTGTATTGTTTTCGTACAATGAACCAATGTTCTTTGTGTGTCAACAAATGTTTCGTGCTTTTGGCAGTTTCACGTACATGTACAAAGTACAAATATGTTTCGTTGCACAAAACAACGAAGAGATTTGTTAGTTCTACCTTCGATTTCGTAATATAAACGAAATTTCATTTCCAGTGTACTGCAAAATCTTGCAGGAGTGATGTGTAGCTAATTCTGATGAGCGAAAGACATGAGCCCACCCAAATGTCCTGAGCTCCCTCCGACCGAAACCTATTGTGCCTTGATGAAGCGTGAACTTCAAAAGACCAAATAAGAGGCGACCGACGAAAAGGAAATGAAAAAAATAGTAAAAAACTACAAGGGGTACAGTCCCATTTGGTTGTTCAAAATGATGATGTAGGACTATACTACTAAATGTAAGACAATTTGGTTGTACAACGCTATATTCTTTGAATTAAAATAATGTTTAAGACAATGCTTAACATATATAATTTTTTTAATAGTATGTGGCCCTAAATGTCATCTATTGCAACCGATGCGTAGAAATATTTAAAATCGATCGGTTTAAAAGTTTTTAAAATGGTTTTCGAAGAACAATTGAGATATTAACGCGCAAAACCTGACCATTTGTCGTGACGGTCGCAATTCGATTTTTTCAAATTGTACCTCTCTATAGAAAACAAAGACGTAGTCCTACCTAAAAACCAACTGAGAAAAACTCCCCGAAAACGATTGTACAGGCTCTGATGTATGGCGTCAATCGTAAATGTCGATCATTTTACTCAAACTCATCCTAAAATTTAACCGACTGAAATAAATACGCATACTGAACTATTGTAAAACTTTGGTTCAATTTCGATAACTATAGCCGGTTTACCAATCAATCTTGAGTGTCGGTATAATTATCGATTTAGCCTTTCTTGTCCTCTAAATTAAAACAAACTACTATTTACAAATAACACATGAAATAGACACGAACAATGATGATCCATTGGAATGAACAACTAACGTGCACCTCGAAATAACTATCTCATTGATCGCCAAAGTTGCTTTAAGCTTAAACATTTTATCGATAGCCTGTAGGAACCAATTCGATAAACGGGAAAGCTTACTATCTCTTCCCACAAGCCCAAACCGTAAACAACACATGAAGTATTTGCCAAACAAATAAAAGTTTCTGATGTACACACCGTAAACACCCTGATCACTATTTCCCATGTAGCCGAGAATCTTTGCCAGTTTGCGTGCTTTATTCTCCGGATCTACTTGAAAAAACGAACTCGTGCACACAACTCCACTCTGGCAAATCGCACGGTTGAAATATTTTCTGAAACAAACAATTTTAAGTGAAAATTGTAGAATCATACCTTCAAATGCATCATACCTGGAATTCTCCGAAAGATAATGCAAATATGTTGACCAGCTACCTGCACTATTTCCGTAAAGAGTTACATTTCCGGGATCACCACCGAATCGATCGATGTTTTCTCTGACCCACTTGAAAGCCATCACCTTGAAATATTGTCAGTTTCATCCCTTTGAAGTGTTTCTTTCCACATATTGTACGGATTTCTCACCTGATCTTTCAATCCAGCATTTCCAGCAACTCCCATGCTCGGTAAACTTAGAAATCCAAACGGACCAAGACGATAATTCATCACTACTACAATTAATCCTTCCTGCACTAAATAAACGGGATCGTGCATGAAGGTCAGCGCAGAGCCGTAAATATAGCCTCCTCCATGAATGAAAATCATCACCGGTAACTGCGGACAGTTGTTCAACTCGTTCGGTAGTTTCGGTGTAAACACATTTAGATATAAAGCTTTTTCTGAACCTCTTATTATGAACGGAATGTACATATTGGCTTGAATGAACTCATTCCTATCCACGGCACAATCAACAACGGGTGTGTAAAATTTTTCAATAGCTACAGGTGGTTTGAACCTAAGATCTCCAACCGGAGGCTCAGCGTAGGGAATTCCTTTGAAATAATGATATGTGGTTCCGTTTGGTAAGGTCGCCGTGATGCCACACACTTGCCCTTGACGCACTTGCACGATTGGTCTCGGATACGTGTGCCATAGTTTTATGATCCGATTATTTATAAAGTACTTAACCGTTCCAATTACCAATCGATAAATTGCTACAATAAAATCGATCATAGCGATTTTCACTCTCACAGACAATGGGTAACTTTTGAACTGTATGACATGGTGCAAACTCTTGGACGGAATTTCTTTCAACTAACAGAAGACACGAATCGACGCATGCGGAGGTTGAAGGTAAACTGATTTCAAACGCCATTATGCGAGGGTAGTGATTGGAGACTGCTTGAAGAATAAAAGTTGTTCTCTGTTGGAGAGGTGGAGAGCCATGTGCTGGGTATCATGCTTTAAAATGAGATGTGATTGATAATGATACGCGGTTTGAAGGCCAAAGTCAACAGAGAAGCTTTTAAACATTGGTATCATCGTAGGTAAGTTTACACTGGTATTATCGTTTGACAAAAACTGCGCATAAAATATGTTTTATTATTCAGCTGCTCTCTAAACAGTTTATTTACCAAATAAGGATGAATGATTTTGTTTGGATCTATTCTTATGTGATCATAGTTGGACTGTTCTCATAATACCAATTGAGTTCAGAATCCACTGTATCGGATGACACTATTTTAATCAATAAGAGATTTACTCAATAGTTTACCCATAAGCTGGTTCACTTTCTAAAATTGTATGCAGTGAAATAATTACAAAGCACTTTGACTGGTTTCCATATACGCTGGTGAACAAACATATTGCTTATGTTGTTTGTTCTTATATGTTGTTCAAACGTTTACAAAAACGATTTTTGAGAGATTTTTTTGCCTTTTCCAACCAGAATACTGTAAAGGGAATTTATAGCATTTAGTTGGGAAATCTGAAAGTTGAAGTTAAACATGTTTGTTGATAGTTATAGCGTTGTTTTTCTTAATAGTATATTAAAAACATTGTTAATCGATTTTGATGCGGATTTTTTAATTTTTCGTGGCAAAAAGTGCCGGTGTTTTCTAAAGGTGGGTGTTGGCCAGATTTGAATTTTCCAGATATAATCCTAAATAGGTTATAGAGTATTTTACATACATCTAGTAACCTAACGTCCGTGCTGCATCACAATATTTTCTATTGTTATGTGTCCTACTCAATGGGTAAATTGAACTGAAGGTAAGTTTGAAAGAAGGGGAGTAGAGCACAGGTACCCACTGGTTGACACTAAATATTGGTCAACGAGCTTCTGCACATTTGTTTGAGGATTTGTTAAGCAACACAAATTTCCAAATCCAAAGTTCGGATGCAGTGCTGCATCAGTGCCTAGACTTTTTGTACATGAATCTGGACACTTTTCAAATCACAAACTAGCATGCAGTTATGAGCTTGAAAATTTATCATAATAGCATATTAGCGATAAATCTGAGAGGGTTGATTCATCGATTTCTTTTACAATTTTTCACAGTTGTAATATTCCGCTCTCTTGCATGTTAGGCGGTGGGAATGTCTTTCGTGATTTGGAATTGGTAGATTGTGATTTTATAGTTAGGTTATTACAGGATATGGAGAGACTGCTTAGGGAAACATACATTGAGAGTAGCTGAGCGGAAGAGCTAAATAGAAATGAGCTTTGAGATGATTTGTTTACCGATCAAACCAATAATTGACATTCAAACATTATATGTACTCACTAACAGTTAAAGATGACAGTAACAGTATAGATCAGTAACATTTCAAGATTAAGGGACTATTAAGTAGAAAAGCCGACTGAGTTCATCAGATATAGCTCGAATTGGCTTCAGTTTAATAAACAACTTAGTATTATAATCATTTATTCAATGAAATGTTCTCACTATTTTCATTTAATGCTCATTTCAGCCAATAGTGTTCAACACATAGTTATCACCAACCATCAACAGCCCACAACAATAACTCTTAGTATCTTTTCAAAGAAATGGCTAAGCTCTCCAAACATCCGGGGGACTACAAGGATTCTACTTATATCTTTGTTCTTAATTTTGTTTCTCTTCAGGCAACAAATAATTTATTTCTACCAAATTTTGAAGACAATATCTAATATTTCTCTATTTCTCAAAACTTTTAAAGTTAGGCATAAAGATGAATGAATGTACCGCAAACTAGACGGACACATGCGGAGTTGGGTACAGGCGACTCGTCAGGTAGTAAGGGCCTTTAAGGACGTGGAGTAGGACAGGAAATTGTTACCGATTGTATCTATATTAATAAAATTTATTTTTATAGGTATTCGTCAACCATCGGTTGAATCGGTTGTGTCGATACTTTGTTCCGCAATATTTTTTTTATAGGGCGTAGCATTTTGTCTATTGTTGCGCGAGTTATCGAGTGAGCATCAGAAGTCGTGGTTCGCCGGGTAAGATCGGTCGGTGGTGAGGTACATAATTAATTGTGATCCAAATTATTCGTTCGCTATGCTCGTAGGGTATCTTGTAAGAAATAAACCACTGTCCCTTTTTGTAAGGGACTCCAATGGCATCTGGACTGTTGGTGTAGATCGGTACAAGTTGGTACTCAAGCGTTGAGATGAACTACCTTGTTTTCCTAATGAAATAACACTATCACACTCAGTGAGTGGCCCCCATAGCATCCTTACGTTTGGTTTAAATCGGTCCAAATCGGCTTTCCAGCATTATAAAACATCTCCTAGTTTCCCAATGAAAAACTACTATCACATTTTGTGAGTGGCCCATTTATGATTTATCACGAATATCAACTTCCTTTTCCAATTTAAAAAAAAAAACGTCACGGAAATATCAGTTTTTCTAATAACTAATAATTAATATAATGGAAAACACTTTGATTTGCGGTATATCAGCGATTAAAGTCATTATTTGCAAAATTAATTTTGCCCTCATGGAGAGTAAGCCTTGGCACACTATTTTATTTTTCAAAATTCTTTTAAATTTATTTTCCAAAATTCAAAATTAGCGTTCTTTAGTTTTTTGATCTTTTATCAGTTTATTTTTATTTTTATTTTTATTATTAGTTATTATTTATTTGTATTTATTATTATGTATTATAATTTATTATTTATTGTTGTGAATGATAAGTAGGGTAATTGTTCCCATATTAATCTCATTGTACCTTTATTCATCCTACGCTGAATCTAAAGATTTGGCAGTAGTAAGACATCAAAATCGGTCTAATGAAGTTTGCTTACGTTTAATAACAACAACAAACATGTCTAACTAATCCTGCCACATGCCCATCGTTTTATTTCAAGTAGGATGAATTGAAAAGTGATAAAATTAAGATAGGAACATCTTCCCTATGTTATTATTGCAAGTTATAAAAAAAGTTAAATTTTATTTTATAAGGTACTAGACTAAGCATTGTGCACACAAAAAATGAATATTGTTTTATTAAAAGTTTTGCCCTTTACTTCTAAAAATTGTTTATTTTTCATTAAATTAAAAGTAAAATTATCTACTTCGAAAATTATGTTTTTGATTTGAAAGTGTATTTTTTCGGTTCAGTGGGTAAATTTAAAAGTGTGTTCTTTTACAATGAAAATTGTAGAACTGTCAAATCCACTAACATACAGCAAGTCGTCGTCCTCGTTGTCGTCATCGTCCTTTGGATTTTTTCGCTCGATCACATTGCTACAGTACAAACAAGTAGGAAAGTTTCAACTGGATGACGGCGGTTGAGAATTTCAATAACGATGCCAATTTCAGCCAATCTCTGTCTGAAAGATGGGTACGTTACTACATGAATGGTAATGTTTTAGTTGAATTAATCATCCCGTTTTTTTATTTGCAGCGCTACCACAAGCGACGACGAACGGCAGCAGATGCCAAATGTTTCTCGGGTGCATCACGAAAACATCACGAAAGCTCTGCTTGAAAGTTCATTTTGCAATAAAATAATTTGCGCCGATTTTAAACTATGCCACGGTTTTGATTTGACAGTTCTACAATTAATCTGAAAATAAATCCTTTTATTTTAAAACTTTTTTTTTATTTCAATCCAAAAAGCACATTTTTAGTTTTATTACATAACACTTTCTGGGCGAAAGTTCATTGTGGAATAAAAATAATTTGAATTGACGGTTTGAAGGTTTTTGTTTTGAAAGCAAACCGCTTTCTACGAAATAGAACCAATGCAACTTTTCAATTTTGGCAATGGTTTTTTTTAATTTTAATAATCATTATTCTTTGTGTGTGGGCTTACATTGCACACATAACTTGGGTGTGAATTTCAACATCGAATAGAATTAAAGTATTGTTTTAATTTGAATTGACCATAAGGGCGTCTTCAGTGGTCGTCTATTTTTTGAACAACTTTATACTTGATTTGCATCAACAAAACTTGAATAGAACCAGCTAAAATAGACCAACTTCGCGTTCCCCGCACCGGTGTTGTATTTCTCGTTGTTTAACTCGCCAACACCTGTCATTCTGTCAATCATTCATCATCAGAGATCAGAAGTTTTTTTTCAGAGATCGCATATTTTTCGCAAACTTTTTGCTATTCATTGGTTTGACCAAACAACTTGTTCTTTCGTACCAAGAAATACTTGTTCTTTCGTTTAGCTGAAGGTGAGTGTGTGAATGCATGCATTTCATTTAAACGATATTAGATAATGCTGATTTGTCAGAAAACGTCTCAGCAATTCAGGAAAGTTTTTAAGATTTTTGGTCTATTCTCAAAAGTTTAGGAAACATTCCAAAAAAGTTTTCCATTAAGAGAGCTTCCTAGAAGCTCAATGGTCTTCCCTGAACTTCTAGGAAGCTTTTCAATAGTTCAAGGAACATTCCAAAAGCTCAGGGTACTTAAATTTTAGGAAGAACTTTAACTTCTTAATACTCGATAATTTTTCGTACCGAACCAAAACGAAAATCGAAAAATCAACTACTTTTTTACATTATTGGAGATTCTAAAGAGTTCTTTTTAGGTTTAACAACATTTCGAAAATGCTATTTATTTCGCAGAAATTCCACCAACTTGTTAAAAAATTTGCAAACTGACCAACTTCCCAGATTTTTTTCAATTTCTCGTTAGTTATTAAAATATTTGTGATATTCTGCTTCTGATCATAAAATATGCATCAACTGGAAGTCCAAATAACTTCTGGGAAGCTAAATAAGCTTCTCAAAGTTCCGGTTAAGACCATAAAGTACAATGTGTCTCGCAATAGGTGTCACCTTTTTCAGTCTTGGTTTAATTCAGCTGGGTATTTTTAACAGTGAAATTGATTTTACCCGTTTTGAGCGTATTCTTTTGACAATTTGTTTGAGATTAATAAGCGATTCCGATTGTTTATATTTATCAGCTACCATGGAAGCCACACGGGAGCAAGTTTTAAAATAACATTGGCAAAAGCTCAGACCGTGTCAGATATTCAATAGCCTTAAGCAGTTCGGAGTGAGTAAGCGTTTTGTTTTTCGTACCTTGAAACGATTTAAGGAAAATGTCCATATTCATCACAACGAACTGCCATAACGAAGAAAAAGGTCAAGTGTGTGAGGGAGCAAATAACACGTAATCCGGCCGTATCTGGCCGTAAATTGAGCAAACAATTTCAAATGTCCCCTGCTTCAATGAACAGGCTCCTCAGACATGATCTGGAATGCAAGCCGTACAAGAAATAACGGGTTCACGGGTTGACGGACCGTCAAAAGCAAGCCAGGATCCAAAGAAGCAGAAATCTTTTAGAGTTCGGCACGGTGACTGCGAGATTTTATTTTCGGATGAAAAACTTTTCCTCCTTCAGGACAGTCATAATCAAAAAATGATCGTTTGTATGGCAAAAGTCTTTCCAATATTCCAAGAGACGAAAAGCTGTAGAACGCTATCAGAATGTATCGAAAATCATAGTATGGGGCGCCGTTTCACGAACAGGAAAACTTTCTCTTCTTTTCATAGAACCTAATGTAAAAATCAAAACTGAATATTACATCGAGCAGCTGTATGGGAATACACCACATTGTTTCCAACAGGAATTAGCTCCAGCTCACAAGGCAAAGAAGACTCAAGCGTGGTGCGCGGAAAATTTGCCCGATTTCATCACAAGCGAAGAATGGCCTGCGTCTTCACCGGATCTCAACCCACTTGACTACTTTGTTTGGGATTATATGCTTCAACATATAGGCCCTACGAAAGGGCTTACTTTAGATCGAATTAAGAAACACTGGGTTGATATTTGGGACCAAATTCCTCAGGAAATCGTGCGTGCCAGCTGCGATGGGTTTACAAAGCGTTTGCGCAACGGAAAGGGAAGGAATCAAGGAAAAGGGCGAGAGATTCGAATTGAATTAATATGATTTATTTTTATAATATGTATCTTTCAAATAAAAAATACCCAGCAAACACAAAATCGTATATGATAGCGGATATATGTACAACGTGGAGGCGATATACGTACATGCGTCCATTTGACTTCATGTAAAATGTACGTATATCGCCTCCACTTTTCACTCTTATCCGCTATCATATACGATCATGTGTTTGCTGGGTAAAGACTTTGATTTGGTTGATATGTTATGCTGTAATCCAATTTTGTTTTAGTAACACCTTTTGTGAGAATGCCTGTAGTGTCTATCCCATGAATGATCAGCAAACTTTTTGGAAGTTAAACCAAGTTTCCAGAAACGTTAAGAATTTTTTAGCAATTCAATGGACTTCTCTGAAGTTCGACCACTTCTCTTCTCAAAAGAGAGCGAGCAAACTTCATGATTACCTTGAAACTTCCAATAAGTTTATTCAACTTCCAAGAATTCGTTCAGTTTCTAGAAGCTTATATAAGCTCTGATCAATTCACGTAACTATCAATAAGTGCATAGGGTTGTCTAAAAGCCGTAGAATATGCAATTGAATAATATAATATTTAAAACCGATTCCTGAAAAAAAAATTCGAAATTTTCCTTCAAGAAATACGAGTTGAATCTATCTTCACGGTATCATCGGTTTCCCCCAGAAAGCATATCAAAACCGCCATAGTAAAATGTATCCCCCAGAAGATAAACCTGAACATCCTGATCCTCAGTAAACCTGCCGAAAATGTCTTTATAACAGGCTTCTCTAATGTTTATCTGTATGAGCTTTTTGCGAGTGCTAATCATGACCAATCCATCAGTAAAACGATTGTTAACTTTGCAAACTTCATTACTCTTCATTTCCAAGCAATCGAAATACTATTCAGAATCAGAATTTGCTACCAAATTAGTCGAAAAATCCACAACAGCCACAACAGCCTCCCCATTTTGAACTAATCAGCGTTTTCCGGAGCATGCAGTGGCTGTAAAAAACTAAGAGAACCATTCAAGGGCACCGGGAGCAACTTAAGGTTATTATCTGCATCCGAGGTGAGCAACACTACTTTCTGTCCAGCGCCAGCATCACCCGCACCAAACACGGGCACTTTTCGGCTCAAAAGCTGAAATTTTACTCATTAATTGGTATTATAAACTAGCGTGTAGTGTTTTGGAACGGTATTTTTGTTGTTCCAAATTGCTTGCAAGAATAGATCAAAACAAATACCAGATTTAAAATGATGCAAAATAGATCCGGTATAAAACATAGTTTTCAACACCGGTGCAGCGATGTTTTTGCGTTTGGTCTAAAAAAAAATCCTATCCACGATTTGGATCACCATTGAAGATGCCCTAATGGAATAAGCATAAAATAGTTGATCCACAAAGCGTGTTATGAAATAATCGAAGCCATGCAAGTGTGTGTGAGCAAAAAGTTGCTTTCAGATTGGCTAAAAACATATTCATGACAATCTACTGCACCACCAAACGCACATATTGATTTTTTCGTAGAAAATTGATGGGACGCACTTTCCCTCACAGGCAATGGTGCATTTTGTCTCCAAGTGACGTTATTTTACTTTGGGTGAGGTAGGATTGTTATATCAGGCAGGCTTGCCACATGCACAGATTTGTCTAGATTGACACAGTTTTCCAATTTTTTTTTTCATACAGGTGTATATATGTAAAGATTACAGATTTTTAAATAAATCTAGATTTTTAAAATTTTTGGCCATTGATTGTCCACTCAAAACCTCATATTTAAATAAGTACATTTTAGGATCCAACTATTTACCAATTCTACTTTCACACTGACACTACAGTGAAAGGTGACAGTCTTGAAGTCAGTTTGTATGTGTGCCCCCAAATGATTTCTCCATAATTTTTAAAGAAAATTTTATAGAATTTCTATTATAATTTATTCTATGAAAGTTATTAGACATTACTTGAGATATTTCTTCTGGTGGTTCTATAGGTATTCTACTGGAACTTGTAAGCATTCCTACTGGGATTCTCTCAGGAGTTTCTTCTGGCATTGCATCAGTATTTTCAAAGCTTTCTTGCGATGAAATTTTTGGAGGAATCCCTGAACTAAAGGAATTCCAAAGGAATCACTGAAGGACAGCTAAAAGAACTACTAGGACAGCTAAAAGAAAATCCTGGTTTGTTGGAGCAATCTAAGAAGATTTATAATTGCTAAATGTTTTAATTCACACCAAAATAAAGGCCTCATATTGTTGTAGGACTTTGTAGAAAAAAAATTAGCTTTAAAAAATCAAACTAAGGCTGAAAATGTATCTTTCCTGCTAAAGACGGGACCACTGTGAATTGGTATTTTCCGTGCCTGCAGGTAAAAAACAGGTGTCCAGTTACTCATTCTCTTCTTCCCCGTTGTGCTACTTGTAGTAACTAAAAAAGCCAGAAAATCGTAGGACCATCATGTGACCTCAGAAGAGGAAGTAGACGAAAATCTCAATAGGAAATACCCAACGGGTAAAAAGTTACAGCCATTTAAAAGTGGTGCAATTTGATTCCGTACAACCTTTATAGGCAAGATAGCGTAACTAATCCCTGTGGAACCTTGCCGTATGCTGACAGGGGGCAGTATCTAAGAGTTACGTGTTAAGAGCGGCGCAACACAGCATCTGTTCTTCATGCTGTTCATCGTCCTCGTGCCACCGTGTGCGCAATCTCTAATTAGTAATCTGCACGGTGGTTCTTCGGCAAGACATGGGGTTGTTGCAGGCACCAAGCCAGCAGTAAAAATCTTAAGTACAAGAAGCACACAATGTTTATTCGGCCAGGAACAATCGAAAACTGTCCAAACCATGACGTCAGAATCGTTATCGAAGATCTCAAAGCTCAGATCGGCCAGGAAGAGGAATTCAGACCAGTTATAGGCAAGTCGGTCAGCACACACACCAGCAAACGAAAGAAAACAGTCTTAGGCTCATCGATTTCACCGCCTTCAAGAAAATGGCCAAAAGTATTACCAACAATCAATAGGAAATTCTTGCGCTTTTCGATACTTGAATCATTGTTTTGATTCGCTATTTTATTTTGACAGAATATTTGAGAGGGTGTTCATGTGAGTTGCTTTCTCAGGGGCGAATCATTAAGCTTGGGACTGAGCTTGGGACCGATGTGCTGGTACTTCCTGGGCAAACAACTATATCCATTATCTTCAGGACTATCTAGCCGCTGGTATTACCTACTTCCAGCACAGCATTCCATATCGGTACACCAGGTAAATATAATGATATGAAAGACATTCAAAGTCATTGAAATAAGTCAAAATTGCTCTTTTGAATATAAGCAGATTATATAAATGGAAAGTACATAAACAAAACAGCCAAAAATAGGAGAAAAATCCAAATCTTTAGACATATGTATTGTTACAAAGCGAGTCTGCTATAAAGGTTTGAAATACCGATTCAGAAGACAAGCATATAGACTCCCTTTTGTAAATGAGCTCAGGATGCAATATGGATGTTTGTATCCACATCAAATCGATCAATCAGAAACTGATTTGCGTTTAACAGCAAAGTGGTAACTTTTCGGACCTTATTGTCTATTTCTGTCTTAGGTTTGTATAGAAGTCTAAATTAACGAAGTGTGTGTGTGTGTGTGTGTGTGTGTGTGTGTGTGTGTGTGTGTGTGTGTGTGTGTGTGTGTGTGTGTGTGTGTGTGTGTGTGTGTGTGTGTGTGTGTGTGTGTGTGTGTGTCCAATCTAACACCCATCGGCCGGCAATGGTGTTATGGAAGAAATCTGTTTACAACAATCATTCAAGTGACCATTGGAAGCAGCATTAAGCCGGGAGCTAGAAAGTGATAGCTCTACTGCAGATCCAGCATCCCATTTCAGATTGTCTGGAGAGTCACGCCCATTCCGAGGTTACTTTCACATACAATAAGCCCCGCATGTAAACATTACCGATATCAATTGGATAAGGGCACTGCAACACACTTCCAGATTGGGAAATTTTAAATTTCCAAACCAGGCACGTATATAGTATTATTTGAAAATAAGATTATTGTTATATTGTTATAATCAGATAAATCTCACCCATTTCCACCTCCTCAATCACACTATCTTGTTCATTCGTAAAAATAAAAAGTTTTGACGTTTTTCGTAATTAATTTCATGCACTCGCGATTAAATATGCGCAAAAATTAACGTTGCTGAACCGCCCGCTAGATATGCAACCTGCATAACAAAACTCTGTACACCCATCGTGGTGATAATTTTTAAAATTATGTGCAAGCTTTTCACCCGCCCATGCGCGTTGTTTTCATTTGCTGCTCCTGACGAGCAAATGGCCGTTCTCTACATTGCACTAGTCTTCTTTTTTTTTTTCACTCCACACACTGCCAATAATGCAAATCACCGCTATGAGGCGACTCTATATCGAGCATCAAAACTGCTAATAATCATCGATTCACTCGCGACAAAGCGGAAAAACACTCTAAACTAATAAATTATGCCCGGGTGTCACAATATTACCACTAATAACCAAAACTAAGCTGATCTAACTCTTCTTCCGGGTGCGGGGGCGAAGCACACAAACGGGGAAATACTACCGACACTCACACATTTCGATAGGGAATCGATTGTATATACTACGGCTTACACAATGCACGCGGAGATTTTATGATTTCACTGTTAGTTCAAGTTAAATTACGAATCATTGTTTGATTTTTTTTTTCGCGAAAACGACGCAGCAAACACAAAACACGTCAGTTTCAAAGCACGGCTTGCTGCGATCAATTCTAAATTAACGAAGAGTGTTTCAAAAAGGTTTGCCCTCTTCAGTTGGCGTCTATAGTTAATATTGGGATTTCATAAAATCCTACGGTATCCCCGGTATTGCAGGTTGGAACATCTACATTTATTTATTTTTACAGTGTGAATTTCGTAGATCTAACGAAAGTTTATTTAGAATATGCATATACTTTCCAATGTACTATATGTCTGGCCATTGTCGATTTTACTATAAACAATAAAATCATTCATCCATTAAGACTTGATTAAACATACAAATAAACCTTCAGATATTATCACACTTCATGTAAACAAAACATGATCCATTCCCCCCTTAGTTACTAAAACTTTGGGGATGTGTACCATGTTATATTTAACAGCTTTGAAAATGAACAATTACATCGTAATTGTTTGTTAGAAAACACAATAGGTATAAAAACTGTTCATAGGATTGCCCAGTGAACAAGCGAACGGTACAGTTCGTTCGGCCCGCTCTCCGTTGCTTTGGAAGCTTTTCACGAGTTGTTTCAATTTTTTTTTTGCGCTCGCGAGTGAAATCGAGTCTTGGTTTTCTGAAGAAGAAAAAGTTGTGTGATATTTAAGCAGTACAACAACGTCATTAATTGCAATTAGCAATATTGCAACGATCTAAAAGGCATATTGCTCCGTATCCATACGGCACGCACACCAGCAGTCCATCGTGTGTAGCGTACAATCGTTCATCTGCCAACCACCACCGACCAGCGTCATCATCATCGCTTCACGTCTAGCCGGTACACGCGGCCACACATCGTCGCTCGGCAGCAGCTGCACATTCGTCGCCCGTCTGCAGTAGATCAGTGATACATATAAGATAAGTTTTTTGTTTCTCGCTCTTCTGAATTCATTTTAATCGTATTGTGTGTGTGAGTGTGGAGAGTGAGTGAGAGTGTGTGAGAGTGTGTGAAAGAGTGTGCTTAGGTTTAGTTTGTTTATCTGAGATTGATTGTAGATAATTACGTTAGTGGTTGTGCGTCATAAGCTCCCACAAGCGAGCCATGGATGATTTATCGGAAGATGAATCATCTATGGCGCAAAATGATGGGGTAGCTCTTAAAGTTACCCGATCGCTTGCTTATCCAGATAGTTCAGCTGGTCCTTGGGATGTCTATTTTCGGCCCAAAACGAAACCTCTCAACATTTTCCAGATTTCAAACGATCTGACGAAACGATTCTCGGCCGTGACCGAGATAATTAAGGTGAGACCCAATAAACTAGAAGTCGTTGTGTCCAACCCTAAACAGGCTAACGAAATTGCTGCCTCTCAGTTTTTTACACTGGAGAATTTAGTGTACATCCCAGCTCGAGGTATTGAGATTGAAGAGGTGGTCACCCAAGCGAGCTTGACCCCTGAGATCTTGTTGAAGCAGGAGGTTGGTCGCTTTAAGAACCCTCTGCTTCCTTCAGTCAAGATACTTGATGTGCGAAAACTAGGCACAGTATCGATCACTAAGGATGAACAGAAATTTACCCACTCAGACTCGTTTCGTGTGACTTTTTCTGGTTCAGCCCTCCCTCAATACGTCGAGTTGGGAAAACTTCGACTACCTGTGCGGTTGTTTGTACCTCCGGTAATGATCTGCCAAAACTGCCAGCAGATGGGGAATACGGCCTCCCATTGTGGCAATAAGGCACGCTGCCCTTTGCAGATAACACACTAAAATGCGTTTTCTGCAAGGGAACTCCTCACCATGCTCTCTCGTCATGACGCCGGGGAAAAATTGGAACGTTTTCTAAAACAACGTTCAAGGAAATCTTTTGCAGAAATGCTTAAGAAAGCCTCGCCACCCGATATCAATACAAATCCTTTTGCTCCTCTGTCAGCTCCTCAACGAGTCTGATTCGGACTTGGTTGAGGAGGGGACATCTTTCAGTTTTCCGGAAGGTGCTTCACGGAAGCGAAGACGCATCCGAGCAGGGAAAATAGCTGAACAGAAGCCCCAAATCAACATGCCCAATTCAAAGAGCAGTGGAAATAAGGATAATCCAAATCTTCCTGGTTTTCGAAGTGACAACTACACACAGGATTTCCCATCTCTCCCGGGGACATCCAAAACCCCTGATGCCCTTATTTTAAAGAACAGAAGCCCCCTCTTCATCTGGGCTGCTCTCATTTGATTACATTGCCGAAGGTATCTTCAAGTACCTCGAAATTTCTGACCCTCTTAAAAGCATTTATCTTGCAATGCTTCCCTCAGTGAAAACTTTTTTGAAGCAATTGACAATCAAGTGGCCCCTCCTTGCAGCAATCATTTCCTTCGATGGATAATTATCCAAATGAGGTCGGGGATTTGATCACTGTTCTACAGTGGAATTGTCGAAGTTTAATTCCTAAATTGGAATCATTCAAATTTTTAGCTCACAATACCGGTTGTGATGCATTTGCTCTTTGTGAAACATGGCTCTCTTCCGAAATCGATCTTCCTTTTGATTTCAATATAATTCGTCTTGATCGTGAGGATTCACGTGGAGGAGGAGTACTTTTGGGGATCAAAAAGTGCTACTCCTTCTATAGAGTGAATTTTCCTCCTATTCCAGCTATTGAAGTTGTCGCATGTCAGGCTGTTATTAAAAATAAAGGCGTTTTCATGGTTTCTCTGTATAATCCTCCTAGAGCCTCAATAAACCGAAAACAACTTTCAGATATATGTTCGGTCCTTCCTTCTCCACGGTTGATCATGGGAGATTTTAACTCTCACGGTACAGGCTGGGGAGAACTGTACGTCGACAACCGGTCTTCCCTGATATATGACCTTTGTGACAACTTCAATATGACAGTTTTTAACAATGGAGAAGTAACACGTTTGGCTGGTCCATCTTCAATTGGCAGTAGATTAGACCTCACACTTTGTTCGAATTCATTATCGTTGGATTGCACATGGAATGTGATTCAAGATCCCCACGGTAGTGATCACTTGCCCATAAAAATTTCGGTTGCCACCGGGTTCAATCCGTCGAAATCTGTCAACGTCACGTATGATCTTACCCGTCACATCGATTGGACAAAGTTTAGGACAGCAGTAGATGAAGCCGTTACGACGGTAGAAAGGCTTTCACCTCTAGAAGAATATAACTTCCTCTCCAACCTGATCTTAGACAGCGCGCTTCAAGCTCAAACTCGACCAGTTCCAGGGACGTAATTTCGCAGGAAACCTCCTTCTCCATGGTGAGATCAGCAATGCACCGAGGTTTACCATAAAAAGTCCGACGCGTTTAAAGTTTTTCGTAGACGTGGAACACCTGAGCACTTCGAAGTATACACGGCTCTCGAACGCGAACTTAAGAGCCTCATCAAGGCCAAGAAACGCGGTTACTGGCGAGGATTCGTGGACGGGCTATCACGCGAGACGTCGATGAGTACTCTTTGGAACACGGTGCAAAGATTGCGTAACCGAACTACGAACAACGAGAGCGAGGAGTACTCGGACTAATGGATCCTCAAGTTCGCGCGAAAAGTTTGTCCAGATTCTGTGCCGGCACGGATCATTCCTCGCGAAACCGAGAATTCGATAGATGAGAACAGTCAACCTTTTTCAATGGTAGAACTCTCTCTCGCGCTCCTTTCGTGTGGCAATACGGCTCCAGGAGTTGATAGAATCAAGTTCAACTTGCTTAAGAACCTTCCAGACGTCGCGAAGAGGCGCATGTTGAACTTGTTTAATCAGTTTTTGGAGCTCAACATTGTACCGGATGATTGGAGACGGGTGAGAGTTATCGCCATTCAAAAACCTGGTAAACCCGCGTCCGACCACAACTCCTATCGACCCATCGCGATGTTATCCTGCATTCGAAAGTTGTTGGAGAAAATGATACTCTTCCGTCAGGACAAATGGGTTGAGACGAACAACCTGCTTTCAGATACTCAATATGGTTTCCGTAGGGGTAAGGGAACGAACGACTGTATCGCGTTGCTTTCCACAGATATTCAGTTAGCTTTTGCTAAAAAAGAGCAAATACCTTCTGTATTCTTGGACATAAAGGGGGCTTTTGATTCAGTATCTGTTGAAGTTCTTTCAGATAAACTCCACGCTTGTGGCTTTTCACCATTAATGAATAATTTTTTGTACCATTTGCTGTCAGAGAAACATATGAGCTTCTCTCATGGAACCTCTACAGCTTCACGATTTAGCTACATGGGTCTCCCCCAGGGATCATGTTTAAGTCCGCTTTTGTATAATTTTTATGTCAAAGACATTGACGGTTGTCTAAGTGACAGCTGTACGTTGAGACAACTTGCAGATGACGGTGTAGTGTCTGTCACGGTACCCAATGGGGTCGATTTGCAAGGACCCTTACAGGATACCTTGGACAATTTGTCTACTTGGGCTTTAGAGCTAGGTATCGAATTCTCTACGGAGAAAACTGAGTTGGTAGTTTTTTCTAGGAAGCATAACCCAGCACAACCGAAGCTTCAAATTTGGGGTAAGCCGATAACTCATTCTGTGTCATTTAAATATCTTGGGGTCTGGTTCGATTCTAAGTGCACTTGGAGATCCCATATTGAGTATCTGAAGCGAAAGTGCCAGCAGAGGGTCAATTTTCTCTGCACAATTACCGGGACCTGGTGGGGAGCTCATCCACAAGATCTTCTAACATTGTACCGGACAACGATTTTGTCGGTTAAAGTATACGATAGTTTTTGTTTTCAGTCAGCGGCTCGGTCGCACTTCATTAAACTGAAACGTATTCAGTATCGGTGTCTTCGTATCGCGTTAGGTTGCATGCACTCGACTCACACAATGAGTCTTGAAGTGCTGGCTGGCATGTTGCCACCCACGGATCGGTTTTCAGAATTATCTCTCCGGCTCCTCACCAGGTGTGAAGTTATGATCCCCCAGGTGATCGAAAATTTTGAGAAGCTCCTTGAGTTGAATACTCAAACCCGCTTCATGACCTTGTACCATTTGTACATAACACAGGATGTCAGCCCTTCGCCGAACATTTCCAATCGTGTTTGCTTCTCTGATTTCGACAATTCGTCCTATGATTGCTCCGGTAATATTTGCTGCAAAGTTTGGCCAAGTTGATTCCACTAAATCGTTCTTCACTGACGGATCTTTGATAGAGGAGTCAGCAGGCTTTGGTATATTTAATGAAATTCATAGCGCCAATCGTAAACTTCAATCTCCTTTTCCGTATATATCGCTGAATTAGCGGCAATACACTTTACGCTAGAAATTGTTGCCTCATTAACACCGAATCAGTACTTCATTTTCACGGATAGTCTCAGTTCTATAGAGGCTATTCGCTCATTGAGGCCGGTAAAGCACTCCTCTTATTTTCTCATGAAAATACAGGAGCTTCTAAGTGCTTTATCTTCGCGTTATTTTATCATCACCTTTGTATGGGTCCCATCTCATTGTGCAATTCCGGGCAATGAGAAAGCGGACTCTCTTGCAAAGGTGGGCGCTGTGGAAGGCTATTTTTGTGATCGACAAATCGCCTTCAACGAATTTTTTCCTATTTTTCGTCAAGAGTCACTCGTCAGCTGGCAGTATAAATGGAGATTTGGGGCGATGGCAACATTCTATCATCCCAAAGGTGTCGAAGAAATCTTGGTTTGGAGGGATGGATGTGGGTCGAGACTTCATTCGTGTGATGTCTCGCCTCATGTCCAATCATTATTCTTTGAACGCTCATTTATGCCGAGTTGGGCTGAGCGACAGCAATCTCTGTGAATGTGGACAAGGTTACCAGGACGCAGATGACGTAATTTGGTCCTGTGCTGAGCATCGTGGAGTCAGATCTGAGCTTTATTCTTCCCTTCGGGCTCGAGGTAGACAACCCAATGTACCGGTTCGAGATATTTTGGCTGTACGTGATCTGGAGTTTATGAAACTCATTTATGTGTTTTTGACTAACATTAGCCTTAGATTGTTATAAATGCAATTAGACAGGAAGTCTTGATCTGACGCTGTGTAGTCCGAAAATCTCTTCCAAAATTAAAAATTGGCATGTATCGCAAGAAGTATCGTTGTCAGATCACTTGCAAATATTATTTGACTATGAGGCTGATCAACAACTCATACAAACTATAAAAGATCCCAGAAAAATAAACTGGGAGCTCTATAACTCAAGGCTAGAAGTAAGCAAAGACTCCTTAACAAATGACTCGAACTCTTGTGAAGAACTTGAGGAAAATGCAAAGCAACTTTCAAACTTAATTCAACATGCTTTTAATTAAAGTTGTATCGCTAAGAAACGTTCCACAAATAGGAATGTACCATGGTGGAACAACAAGCTTCAGAAACTTCGTAAGAAAACCTGGAAGCTTTTTAACTGGGCTAAACGAACACAACAGTGGGAACAATACAGAGAATCCCTCACTAGTTATAATAAGGAAATACGGAGATCTAAGAGGATACACTGGAGGCATACATGTGAAAACATTGAAAGTACTCCAGCAACTGCCAGATTGCAGAAAATCCTCTCTAAAGATCACTCCAATGGGCTGGGCACTCTTAAAGACGAGGATGGTTCTTTTACTTCATCAGCAAGTGAAACTTTGGAATTGATGATGAAAACACACTTTCCATGTGCTATCATTAGTTCAAGTGAAGACCAAAGTATACTTGCACCAAAAGTTGGCCTTGATGAAACCAGGACGCATGTTCATTTAACAATGAATGGAACGACTGGAGTAGATAGAGCCAGGGTTGATGCTTGTTCTTTGGCCGATACAATTTTTACCGAAAGAAAAGTCGAATGGGTGATTGACTCTTTTGAACCCTTCAAATCACCTGGTAGGGATGGAATCTATCCTGTGCTACTGCAGAAGGGAAAGTCAACTCTATTACCCATTCTAACAAAACTATTTCGGACAAGTTTAACATTAAGCTAACTTCCGACAGCGTGGCGACAAGTGCGTGTGACGTTTATTCCTAAGGCTAATAAAAAGGAAAAAAGTTCACCTAAATCCTATAGGCCCATAAGCTTATCGTCAATTATACTTAAAACAATGGAAAAAATTATTGATGAATACATAAAGTCAACATATTTACTTAAAACTCCTCTGAGTAAACATCAATTTGCTTATCAGGAAGGTAAATCATCGGTAACAGCGTTGCATGCGGTTGTTACTAAACTAGAAAAATCTTTTCAAGCTAAGGAAATCTCACTAGCTGCGTTCCTAGACATTGAAGGAGCATTTGATAATTCATCTCATAGTTCAATGGTTAAAGCAATGATGAAACTTGGTTTCGACAAATGTATTGTCGATTGGATTAACGAGATGTTATCAAATAGACAAATATCAGCAAACCTCGGAAGCTCATCCATCAGTATTAGAGCTGTAAAAGGGTGTCCACAAGGAGGCGTATTATCACCTTTATTGTGGTCTATAATAGTTGATGATCTCCTTAAAAATCTGAAAACCCTAGGGTTTGAAGTAGTTGGCTTCACAGATGATATAGTCTTAATAGTACGCGGTAAATACGACTGTATCATTGCAAACAGAATGCAAAGTGCTTTAAATTATGTCTCTTCGTGGTGTGATAAGGAAGGCTTGAACATAAACCCTTCCAAAACTACTATTGTGCCATTTACAAAGAAGAAAAAAAATACTGTATTGAGAACTTAAGGTTGAAAGGCACACATTTGGTACTTTAAAATACAGTCAAATACCTAGGAGTATTTCTTGACAGCAAACTAAATTGGAACTTTCATTTAGAGCAGACAATCAACAGATCGACAAATGCTCTATGAATAGCCAAAAGAACATTTGGTAAGCAATGGGGACTAAGGCCAAAAATGATCCATTGGATTTATTCGGCAATTGTGAGACCCAAGATTACCTATGCTTCATTGGTCTGGTGGCCAAAAGAAACTGTTGCACAAAGAAGGTTAGAAAAACTTCAAAGACTAGCAACTTGTTCAATTAGCGGTGCACCAACGTAGGTACACCAACGTACAGTACACCAACGAAGGCACTGGATGCAAAACTTTTTATGTTGCCATTGCATCAATTCATACAGTTAGAAGCTGAAAAGAGCGCTCTAAGGATCAGAAGGTTTGCGAACCTTTTAGAAGGTGATCTAATAGGACATCTTAGCATTCTAAAAATTGTAAAATTTAATCCTTTAGTTATGAACAACGAAGATTGGATGGAAAAAAAATACAACTTTGATTGTTCATATCAAGTTATTGATCCTGGGCGTGATTCGTGGGCAAGAGGTGGCCCAAACCTCCGCCAAGGATCGATTGTTTTCTATACAGACGGTTCGAAAATGAACAATCAAGTGGGAGCTGGGGTAACTGGCCCAGGGATTAACCTTTCAATCCCAATGGGAAAGTGGCCAACTGTATTCCAAGCTGAAATTCAAGCAATTCTGGAATGTTCTGCTATATGCTTACGCAGAAACTATAGATATTCAAATGTATGCATTTTTTCGGATAGCTCTGAATGTTTTAAAGTCAGCAATATGCACGTCCAAACATGTTTGGGAATGTGTTCAATCACTTCGGAAATTGTCTTATCGTAATCAAGTCAATTTGTACTGGGTTCCTGGTCATTCTGGAATTGATGGAAACGAGAAAGCCGATGAACTAGCAAGACTCGGATCGTCTCATCAGTTTGTAGGACCTGAACCCTTTTGTGGTGTATCTGCTTCTTCTCTTAGAATGGAGATGAAAGCCTGGGAATGCTTGAAAGTGGAGACAAACTGGAACAACACTTTCAAAGCTAGGCAATCAAAGCGGTTCATTACTCCAAACATTTCAATGACTCGCAAGTTACTAGATCTTACCAAAAAAGATCTAACAATATATACAGGCCTAATAACCGGTCACTGTCCGAGCCGTTATCACTTGAAGCTGATAGGAAAACTTCAAGATGATTCATGTCGATTCTGTAACATGGATAGAGAAGACTCGGAACACTTGTTATGCCCCTGCCCGGCAATTTTCAATAATAGGCTGAAGTTCTTTAACAAAGGGCTACTAGAACCCCTTGAGATTTGGAGAACAAATCCCAGTACGGCAGTACACTTTATGCGGAGCCTTATACCGTCCTGGGACAATGCTTTAGGTCAGACTTTGACGATCACTTCTATCAATAGTGATGCGTCATGCTGAAAATAACTAAAGCAACAACAAAAAGGGGATATGTCACAATAGATCTAAAAATTGGTCGCAGTGACGAAAATACCCGACACGGAATAGGAGATTGTTGTTAGTTTAACCTGTATGTTTACTTTAAGTTTTTTTTTCTGTGTTTGTGTGTTTTTTTTTCATTCTCAAAAATGTTAAAGTCAAAAGAAAACCCAAGTTGTATAGTTATAAGTTTTTATCCAATTCCGAATTTAAAATAAACGTGCTTTGTAAATCACACTTAAAATTCCCGCCTATCTTCCCATCCATACAATTGTTATTCCTATTAACCTCGAGACGGCCGCGAGTAATCGGTTCTATCCCCTTAACATTAGTTTTAAGATAATTGATGTATATAAATATGAAAACTTGGCTCTGTAAAGTTGATTTAATTGAGCCTGTACAAATAAATGATTTAAAAAAAAAATCGGATTGAATTATTTCAGCTCGGTCAATGCACAGATTGAAAAGAAGACCGACAAACAGACAAACGATGAATCAAATGAAAAATCGACTTAAAAATAAAGAATTTCACAAATGTTTAAGATCTAAAACGCAATTTGCGGAGGAATTAACAGTTTATTAACAATTATTACAAGAAATCCTTCCTATATTTCTTTAAATACCCTCTCCAAAGACTAATTCGCTCTTTGCAGGGGTTTGTCACCATCTCGCATCGCAGAGCAATATTCAATGCATCAAGGTCAAAATTTACCGAATCTCTCTCTAACCTCCGAACGGGGGTCCATTTGAAAGGCAGCAACTGATCATCTCTATCCGGTGTCGGATCGCTATACTTGGCAAAGTTTGTCCACATCCGTACCATTACCCTCCTCATGAAGCATTCATCACTAGATTCGTCTAGTCTTGGTTGGAGTTTAGCACTTGAATGTTATAAAAATAAGATTGAATGATTATAACGGCATGGTCAACCTCGGAATCTCACCTAAATAAATAGAAAATATCATCCCCGTGACATGCACCAGACACATGGCTTAAATTAAAAATCTTTTTGGAAAAACTCAGTCTTCCGTCATAGCAAAATCGATACTGATATTGTTTGACATTTGGTTGATATTTTGCTATCCACTCTGCGCTTACATTTGTGTTTGTGATGAAAATGTTATCCGATAAAACGTTGCACAGTTCGTTGAGAGAGCTTTTGTCGATACTTTTAGCACCAAAGTAAAATCGGCGGATTTCTTTTCCAAGCTCCTGCTTTTCAGTGTCCTGCAAGTATCCCAAAAGTTGTGGAACAAGCCTATCTGATTCTTGATCGAATTCTTTTAAACGCTTTACTATTAGCAGTATTCCCAGAATTCCTTCTCCATCGGTGCACCCATTTATCAGTGGCATTTTTAGAGTATCGAAAGATTTCAATATTTTCTCGGGTTGTTCTGTTATGATGCTATCGTCAGACAAGACCTCTTCTATCACAGGTCTGAAAAACATTTGTAGAGCAAGTCGTTTCTCGTGTTCACTTCCCACGCCATTTTGATGTTTGATCAACAATTTTGCAGGTGTTTTGAGAAGGGTTTCTAGAAAATAATATTGTTTTGAGTAGTTCTCTTCATAAGAACATTTTGATTCATTCACTTACCTAAAACTTTGGAGTCATCATTGCCATCGTAACCATAATACTGAGCAAGTTTACGTGCCTTATCAGCTCCATCTTTTTGAAAGAACGACTCGGAGCACGCTACTCCACTTTGACATATGACTTTATGGAAGTACTTTCTGGGAATAAATTATAAGTTGAATTAAAGTACTGTTCATCATTGTGTACATGTCAAGAGAGAAAATGTGAGGGAGAAGAAAGAGAAACCTTACAACGGTAAATACGCAATATCACATAATAAATTTGATGTTTTATGTACAACAAATTTCGATAGCTCCGACTAAGCTATTTCTGAACGTTTACCTAAAGAGCTCATTTTGTTCAACCCCAATAATCAATCTAATGAAAACATATTCGCAAAGCCACACCCTCACATAACATATCAACTACTGAATGACAGATTTCAGCATAACGGTTGCACAAAAGTCACAAATTAGGATGTCCAATGCTTCTGTTATTTTACGTTGAAAGCGTATATTTGAAGTTTAAAGCAGTTAAAACTAGTTGAAAGGTCGACTTAAATATCACACATATCAAAGCATAAACCCAAAGTCCCAAGTTAGAGATTTCCAGCGAAATATACCAAGAAACAAATGAAAATAGTCCTTTTTGTAGGGGTACATTTTCTGCTAAAGCGTGCATAAAAAAAAGCGACTAATTTTTCATGCGATTACCCTGCCACCTGGTGATTGGTCCACCGGTCAGTAGTCAATATATACTAGTTGCCTATATAAGGTGAAAATGTTACAGCTCGATCAGTTTGTTTATAGCAGCTGTGGCGAGAATAGTGAAGTAACTTCGATCTGTGGTTTGTTCGTACCGCCTGCTCCATATGGGCCTAAAAGAGGCGGCCATCGTGGCCCACTTCGTGTTGGTCGGATACGATCGCGGAAATATCTACAAGATTTTGGAACTTCTGGAGAAGGGAAAGCCCATCGAGCAAAAGCCTGGTTTCGGCCATCCAACCATTTTAAGCGACCGGATGATTCAACAGAAGCTCAAATGGAAGATGGAAGCCAAGGTTGTCATTTCTTTCCATGCGTTGGGTGCGACCGTCCAAACGGTCAAGAAGTATTTGGCTAAAATGGATATTCACATGCGGAAGCGTCAGTTCAAGCCAACCGTGTCGGAAAACCAAGCAGAAATCAAGAAACAACGGCTGAAGATTCTAGTCCTCTTCTTGCCGGTGAAGCGGAGCATGGTGGTCGTTATGGACGTCGAGATGTACCTCACGTTGAACGGCAATGACTTAACCTCCCCGACAAAAAAAATTAGCAGCGATGTAAAGTACACAGCGCACACAAAGTTCCAAAAGAAGATGTTGCTGAGGCTCACAATAAATGAAAATGAGATGTCACGTCCCCTGTTCTTCTGTCGGGGCTGGCAGTGAACGGCGAGATCTACAGTACGAAGTGCCTCCCAGAAGTTGCCGCCTTCATTGAAAAGTACCACAAGGATGACGACGTGGTATTTTTGCCGGATCTAGCGTCAGCTCTCTACTCAAAGCGGGTGCCGAAAGAAATGGAGTGGTTGGGCATTCCGGTGGTGCCCAAGCATGCCAACCCTTCCAACGTGCTTCAGCTCCTCTCAATTAAGAAGTTCTGGGCCAACTTGAAGAGGAGAGTATACCCAGGTAACCAATAAGTAGTTCCAAAGCGTCTTAACGGCGGCCTTAAGCAATTAAGTCGCCTTATATACAACATAAATGCCGCTTTTGGCCCAATATACGACTGCTTTACTGCAATGCTATGATAATGCTTCATTAATGCTATTTGGCATTCGAAATGCTAATTACAGGCTAGAAGCATTAAAAGAGCATTTGAAATTCAACTTTACACCTGATAGCATTCAAGATGCTGATATAATGCTAATACAATGCTTGTAGCAGCTGAAATGACGATTAAGGCTTGATTTACTGCATATGCTAATGATTATTGCTTACTTGGGTATTCAAATAAGGGGCTATGCATAAACCACGTAGAACTTGGGGGGGGGGGGTTGACCAAAGTCTACGCTCCATACAAAATTTCAAAAAAATTTATGAAGAAAAGTCTACGAGGGGAGGGGGGGTCTGAGATTTTCAAAAATGAGTCTACGTGGTTTATGAACCGGCCCTAATTTCGTAGCCAAAACGACGGATGATTAGAAAGCCGCCCAAGGAACTGAAGAATATGCCTACAAGCTATTTTTTCACCTATGGTCAAAGTTTCGGCTTGGAGGGCAGGAAAGGAGTTAAAGTATTTTTGTGAAGTTTTTAATTTCTTAAAGAACAAAATGCAATTTGATTAATTAAAATGTCTTTTTCCGTTCTTTTTCACCATCCATCCGAAAATAGTTGCTTTTTTCTAATGCGCGCATTAATTCAGTGCTGTTCTTAAGGATTTTTTAGATGTCTTATTTATCAAAGCCCACGCATAGTTATAATATGAGTAGCTTAATGAAGAGGTGTTTAGAAAATAAAACCTTATTAACCAATGGCGTTTCCCAAATTAGGAATAATTTAATGTTTACAATGTTGAACACATTGGGATCAAACAAAGTGCACAAGTTACCATAAGAAATATTAGTAAACTTCAAACTTATTTTATTTCTGCATGTAAAATATTGGAAACCAAATCAGCTTTGAAATTTTATATCAAGTAGCTATCCCGATCTTAATTTTATGTACTCAGTACACTCAACCGGCTGATGATAGAGAAAAAGATATGATATGAAGAGATTTTGCGTTTGTATAATATATGCTTACAAAATAAACAAAGAATAGAAATAAGTCAGCCAGCGAGATTCGAACCACGAACCTCAGATGCATTTTCCGGATTATCACATCGCATACAGTTGGAAGGGCTAAAGGTTTATTAGAACCGCTCATTATATGAAACCCGATTCCTGTTCCACCATTTCAAATCCATGCCACACGATAGGTATGAAATAAAAACAATACGATGGAGAATATTAAAAAGTAAAATAAGTGATTTCTCAATATAAATTCTTCACTGTAGAATTTCTGCGAATGATACATACAACATACAAGGTTAGAAATGTTCGTTTGTGTGTAAGTCTATACAGGGTCTCCCACAAGGGATACGTCCTGTTTATGTGGATTCGACTAAATTTCCAAAGGTTATCTGTCAAATTTGCATCAACGATATGCAAGCGTAGCCATTGTAGGTAGCCTTTAAGATTTAGAATTTTAAGATCATTTTAAGCCTACTTTGAAAATAATCGAAATGATCGATACAAACATTCTATCATTTACATGTGGAATTAAACTTAATTTGTGAGTGAAATGTTTTTATGTACAGTTCACATAGTTTTACCGGTTGAATTCAAGTGATTAAGCTCTTAGAAAATAAATTTTCTTGTCGTACTTTGGTGTCAAATGAGATCTACATACATTTAAAGTGTAAAAACTTTGGTTTATGATAACGCCGATGGTGTAGTAGTAAGCGTGACTGTCTCTCACTGAGGTCCATCTGATATCAATTCCATTCGGTGCCAATGGGATTTTCTGAAACGAATAAACTGTGCTCACGTTTTCCTTCCGAAGGGAAGTAAAGCCGTTGGTCCCGGCCCATGTGTTGTTGGGTTCAATATGTAGGGTCCAGGTCGTCTCCCTTGCGTGATAAACCAGTCTCAGATTGATAGGTAGGTTAATACAAACTACAGCCCAATGAAGTTGTACGCAAAGGTGACGTACGTAGCAATGTGTTATAATAAGTTTTTCAAAATTTCGTGACGGTAGCCATTTGTAAAATTTCTATTTGGCATGCTACTCTATGCATAAGCTCTCCTTATATTTGCGCTTCGCAATAATACAGAGACCGTTTGAATTTCCGAGCCGTGTTTTAAATTGTATAAAAGAGGTATTACATGGGAAAGAAACCCTCTCCTTTTGGGTTTATTTTTGTACCCAACTATGCAATTAAACGGAGTGTGTACAAGCTTCCGCTAGAAACTATCACAAGCTAATGAGCGCGATCCAACATGTTACTTTTGCCTGTTGAGGTGTCGGATTCGTCCGTGCCTTGACCTACCCCGCAGTGGGATGTTAGGCAAAGGTAACATCCTTGGTTTGAGTACTACTTTACCCATTTCAATACTTCTATTCAATTTTCAACCTACCGTACACTGACAGAACTTTCAACACTTTCTCTTCATATCTTTCATTCTAACAAACATTACTGTCCACTCTTGGCGCCTCATGGTGATGAGCGGACATCTCCTTCTACATCATAATAGGGAGGACGCAGTCCCATGCTCCCTATCCAAATCGTTTCACTTAGGTGACCTGATGGTCCCTCCCTCTCCGCGTTATATGTTATTTAATATTTAGTATATTTTGAACACAAAAATATAGATATCATAATAGACAAAAATGCTACTAATTCAAATTTCAACTTGAATTATGTGCATGGAATTACAAACTAACCATGTAAAAAGCTGCTACAGTAAGTCAATACGAGAACATAATATGCGTATGTACAAAATATATCTGGCATCCACTGGATTGTTACTGAATAAAACATAAAAATTAGATATGTATCAATATTCTTCTTGTCCTGGAAAAGCTGCAAACAGAATAGTTCATTTCAAATATCAATGATAAAATTTCAATAAAAGATATTATTTTACAAGACAATTTTTATGTGACAATTTTTTCTATATACTGTTTTAGTTACATTTCAAAGATATCAATTGGAGTGGTCGAACTTGATGATTTCTGAAATAACTGGCTTATCTTAACATAATACCACTAAACACAATATTTAAATATAATCCTTTACTGCTTATAAGCACATGTCAGTATTTTATGAATATAGTAGTTGAAGTTCAGAAGTGCAATTTTAGAGTAAATGTTATGCTGAAATGCTGAAAAACAAATTGAGCCATTGATGCTTGTCATGTTGCTCCAGGCTCTTTCGATAAATGGTTTTGGAATGCAAAGATGATTCCAAAGCGTGCTGAAATTATTAATAAATTGAGAATGGAAAATATTCAATATGATTTAATGGTACACGATCTTTAGTCGTACCCCCTCACTTCGCTATTGTCAGATTGACAACATTGGCCATACTACGCCAACCAACGTCTCCATGTTTCAGCTGGCAGTCTTTTGTGATCATATGACTCGTGGAGGCGTGAGGTAGGAAATTGTGAGGACCAGAGGTCGGTCGTACCATCCTTCGAAGTTGTCAACTCACCATTTGAAGCCCTCAACCGCATTACCGAAAGATGACTACAAATTTACCACTGGCTTGGTTAACTGACTGCAGCTTAGCAACGGTTACCTAGCCAAACGCGATAGAGCAATCAGCTACAAAAAATCAAAAAAAAACCCCAAAACACCCCCCAAAAATTTTCATACACTCTTATTTCACTCTAACATGTTCAGTCGTGTTCAGCATGCCGTCGAAACAGGAAGAACTGCGCGCGCGCGTTGTACATTTCTTTCAAGCGAACGAAGATCGTGGAAAAAAATACACGGTGGACCATTTTTGTCGTGAAAAAGTTCCGGTATCCACCGCATACCGTATCCTGGCATGCATGAGTGGAAGAAAGGTTGCGGCCGTCCAGTGAAAATAATGAATGAGAAAACGCTCCGCTCGCTGCGCAGCATGTTCAACAACAAGGATTCGGTAAGTCAACGGGAAGCAGCCCGAAAGTTCCATTGTTCGAAGTCACTCATCTGCAAGACGCTAAAGAAAGAAGGAATAGTGTGTAGAAAGAAAACCAGATCCCCAGAGTACACAGATGAGCAGATTCAAACCGTAAAATCCCAATGCCGCTGGATGACTCGGAATTACGGCGGAAAATCTTTCGTTCTGGACGACGAAAGCTACTTTCCTCTTTCGAAGTCTCAGACACCGGGAAACGACCGATTCTACACTAAGGACAAATCTACTACTCCTCCAAAAGTAATGTATAAGTTCAAGCACAAATTTGAATCGAAGGTTATGTTATACATCGTAATATCCGATAAGGGTATTTCGAAGCCGTGGTTCAAACCAAGCGGTTTGGCCATCAACCAGGAGGTGTACCAAAGAGAGTGTTTGCAGAAAATACTCATCCCATTTCTTAAACAACATCACTCGGATGGCAAATACGTGTTTTGGCCGGACAAGGCATCATCGCACTACGCAAAAAAACCCTAACGTTTTTGGAGAGCCAAAATATACCATATGTCCCAAAAGACCGGAATCCGACAAATTTGCCACAGTGCCGTCCTATCGAGGATTTCTTTGGTCTTTTGAGCTCCATGGTATACAAGGATAATTGGAAGGCCAAGAAAACCAAGCAACTTACCAACAGGATCAAAAGCTGCATCCGAAAAATCGATGTGGCTGCCGTCCAACGGTCATGTTCCAGCATAACGACTAAGCTGCGCCGCGGGGGCCGGCATAGAAATTCCACAAACTTTGTTTGAAGTTTAAGGTGCCCTTTTAATAAAATAAATAAGTTTGAACAAAACTTCTCTGGGATTTTTTTCCCGCCCCTTTTTTTCGTTCTCATTATTTAGTGGACACCCGTTACTTGACCAATTGTTGCTCGCCGAGCGCCCTCCTTAGTACTTGTCACCGCCAGCTGGTAATTCAATACGGGCTCATTGCTGCTCTGAACAACTACAAGGTTTCTGTGCGAATGACGCATTTAGCGAAGGTGTGCACACTTAATTATTTTTACCGGGCTCAGTTAAAAAAAAAATACCGATTCCTCAACAGCTGAGCTCTCGGTGGTCACCTCGGTAATCAATTTCAACTACTGTTTAACGACAAGTTACGAAGAACACCCCAAGAAGTGTTTGAGTGACTACGACGGGAGATGAACCAGCCCGAGGCTGAAAATCTCGATAATACAGAAAACAACAAAAACAAACAACTGTTCTCTGAGCATGAATTCGTTTTTACAAAATGAAATCAGCAAAAAATACTACCGAGCTGAAATTATGAATTTAAGTGTGTACCCCTTTTATATCGTTCACTGCTGCATATGAGATCTCCTTTTCTTACATTTGAAGCCTTGGCATTTAGTAAATTTACCCTGAAAAAATAAATTTTAAGACATCACCTTATATTTGCGTTATTTTCAATAATTTAATGTAAAAAATCAACAGTTTTAAATATTGGAATCGACGCGTAGAAATACTTCCGATCTGTTGGGACAAACATTTGAAAATGTTTGGAGAAACAAAACAATATTATTGCTCAAAACCTGACCGCTTTTCGTGACGGTCGCAGTAATTTTTTTTTAATTGTACCCCAGTATAGAAAACAAAGACGTTTTCCTACGTCAAAAATAAACCAAGGCTTACGTACAATGTTATTATTATTTTTGTTTTGTTTTATGGAGCATGTGGTTCCAAAGAGGTGAAACCTCATTTTCTGACAGATCATTTTCTTGATTGAAATTACTGGAATGACAGATAAAGATAAAACTACTGGAATGACAGACAGTTTACATTGCGACAGAGAAACGAAAATTTACAAGATGTCGAATGAAGAATGCAAAACGGTTTTCAGTACTTAGAACACTTCAGCAATACAAGAAATGCAGATATGATGTTTTCTAGACGCTCTCTTTGTCACGTTGCTTGAAAAAGTGTCTGAAATGCTAAATATCATAATTCACACGGTATGATATACTTTTTCATTCTTTGAATTAGAAAGATAACATTTCTGAAATGTAGACTCTAAAACAAATTTTGATCAACATAATTTTCAATTAACTCTTCTCTCTTAAGAGACATAGTTCAAATAAGAAAGCATAAACCAAGAAGCAGGCATATTTGAAAAAGTATCAATTTTTCAGGCCTACTGTGCTTGAAGTAATTGTATACAATATTAAACACACACATTTATTCTGAAGACACTGTCGCCGTACAGGTCTTCTGCAGACACACATGTGAAAATTTATCATCAGTTTTAGAATGTTAAAGGTTAAACCATATTAATTGGTTTATCAGATAATATGTACTAGCAAATTTTAGAGAGGATCATTTTTTATTTTACTTGGCAGTTGCTCTTTAATAATAGCTGTTGTAAGTGTGTGTGTGTGGGGGGGGGGGGGGGGGGTGATCTGAGTGGCCTGAATCTCAGTCAAACGCGATGACGTTTGAAATTATTCCCAAAGTATGAAAATGTTCACTAAAATATAACTTTTTAAGGCATTTGAGAAACATATTATGTACCTTGAATTCGGCGACAAGTAGTGCAAGTAGGCCGACATACTACCAGCACTTTCACCAAAGACAGTGACATTGTCAGGGTCTCCTCCAAAACGTGCAATATTTGCATTCACCCATTTGAAAACAAGCAACTAAAACCAAATTATCATTAGTTATTCACCAAATTGAGTATTCAGGCATCCCTTACCTGATCCTTCAATCCCGCATTTCCAACTATTCCAGCACTAGGCAAAGAGAGGAACCCCAATGGTCCAAGGCGATAGTTCATTGTTACTACAACCACTCCCTCCTGGATTAAATAGACAGGATCATACACAAAACTATCTCCACTTCCACCGATGAATCCTCCTCCATGGATCCACACCATTACGGGGAACTTTGGGTTCATCCCTCCTTCAACAGGTAATCCAGGCGAAAATATGTTCATGTACAGTCCCCCTTCTTTCCCGATGATAAATTTTCCTAGCGGTTGCATACACATGCTACGATCGACCAAACAGTCAACCATGGGACTGTAAAACTTCTCAATTGGAACCGGTGGACGGAATCGAAGCTCCCCTAAAGGAGGCTTGGCATATGGAACTCCTTTGAAATAGTGAAATGTCGATCCATTTGGTAACGTGGAGGTGACCCCACGAAGTTTCCCTTGACGAACTTCTACGATTGGACGTTCTGGTGGTGGAAAACTCTTTATCATCTTATTTGCAACTATGAACTTTATCAGTCCAACAAGCAATGTGAATGCGGCTCGCAAAAATTCAAACATCGTTGTTATCTATCGAAATATCGGAGATTATTGCTAAACTAATTAACAAGAAACAACTAATATGACAACTGATTTCGTTTGACGTCTGTTTAACACTGAATTTTGCCTGGCTGAATCAAATCCCATGTAGTGTTTTACTAAGCAGTGCCCCTGCTTATCATACGGCGTTTGTTTTGATGGTTTGCGTGAATGAACTTTGATACGCATGCGCAATTTAATCGTTATCTAGGAACGCTAAAAGGTTCACCAGTAGTATACATAATGCTGCACATAAATTTGCTTCAATCTCCCGTTGACTTTAGTACTGTAAGCCAGATTGAATCTTCTTGATTAAAAATAATAATTGGTTAGGTGGTGACTATCGACTTCCTACTTTATGCAAATTTTAATTCTTCGCGGTTCTCGATCGTTTAAATGACATAGTTTCAACCTATCATCTATTTGCAATTTTCTGCAAAAGACAGAGTCAAAGAGTCCACAGACTGGCGCGTTTTTACCACAGCGGCAGTGATTAATTGCGACGAAAGACTCGTTGATAAATTACATTTACCGCGGCAGGAAATTTCGCTTAGGTGCCTACGCCGAAGCAGCAGTTTCGTTGCAGTGTCATTGTAGTACGAGTAAATGTGTACAAGAAAACTAGACTTTTAGCCTTCTAAGATTGAGATTTACACTGCTCCAGAACTGGCTCCGGAAGCTCTCGCTCAGAGTATTAAACAAATTACAAACGCATTTGTAATTAGACCGATATGAAAAAATGCTAGGGCTTAACACCCTATCTCGATATATGAGAGTTTACCATCACTACATATCGTGAGATATGTGTCTTTCGCATTATACTCCACACTGAAAATTAAATTTAGTATTTATTACGAAATCGAAGGTAGAAATAATAAATCTATTCGTTGTTTTCTGCAACGAAACTGATTTGTACTATTTATGAATAAAAAAACAACGAAACTGATTTGTACTACACACTTAAAAATTATTCACGGGCTCGGTTAAACATTTAGCTGAATTCACTCGGCATTTTCATATTTAACTGATAACTCGGCAAAACATCGTACGAAGCCGAGTCTCAGCATCACTTGAAACTGAAATATTGGGTAACTTCATTATTAAACCGATTCTCGGCAACACTAGGAGCCGAGCACAAACGTTAACCAAACTTCAACCGACCTCAGCTGCCTATCATGCCGAAATATCGGTTTAGCAGTGTTGTAAACCGAGGCTCGGCTTTTTATCTGTCAACCGCCATGCGCCATATTGTTTTCATTCGCAAGTGGAGTAAATCGTATGTTGTTTGTGGAACGGTGAAAAAACATACATTTATTGGCACTACATCAATTACATTGATAAAACCTCGTCAACAATTCTACACCGATTCACCCGGTTCATGGCTGCTTCTCTCCATCCTCGGTTGCGCCCCACGCTTTTCAAGTCTTGGTTTACCTGATCCGCCCATCTAGCTCGCTGTACTCCACGTCTTCTTGTACCAGCCGGATTTGACGCAAACACCATCTTTGTAGGGTATTGGCTATAGGCATGAAATATTCAATATTTCGATGAAAATCTAATTCAAAATTTCGAATATTTACACACAATTTAACCGAAATCTCGGTTAACCTCATTTCTGTTTGTTTCGAATTTTAACCGATATATCAGTTTGCTCATGCCGAGATTCCCAGTTAACTATATGAGTTTTCAGTTTGACCCAAACCGAGATTATCGGTTAACATAAAAAAGCCGAGATCGAAACCGAGAGGTCGGCTGTGCGGATCTCGGTTTCAGAAAGCCGAGACTCGGCATATAATTCTAAGTGTGTATATGTATGAATCTCTACCTTCGTAATTGATGGCTCACGCGCAACTGTAGAAAGCACGAAGCATTTGTTGAAACAGAAAGTTCATTGTACGAACACAATAAAAAGAGCAACGAATATTTTGTTACAAATTAGAAAGAAACATCTCTCTGGTGGTTGCATGAATGACAGACAGATCTACTCTATCGACTCAAAATGTAATAGTAAAAAAAGCGCAACTACTTGAAGTTGTTCTTCGTAACATGGGATTCGATCTTGTATTTTTGGAAAGCGCTGATACTGAATCCGTGGTTAATCTCACTACGCCATAGCCACTCATGATGATGTGAACTACCATCTAATGTAGCAAGGCAACTGCCTATGGCACTGGACTGTTTTAATTAAACGATTTGATCAAGGTTATACTGAGGTTAATGTTTCATCATGTTCCTGTATGAAGGGCCAAAAACGAATTGTAACGGCCCGTAAGCAGATACACTTACGCGCAACCCAAAGTTACAGGGGTCTAAAGAGATTCACGAAATTTTAACAACAGGAAGTTGGCAGGCCCACTCTTCCTATCTAAATCGCTTCAATCAGGTGCTCTGATGGTCCCTTCCATTTATCCCATTATATGTGTTATATAAATTTATGAAAAAAGCAGAGAAATTATTATCATTTTCTTACCTTGATTTTGAATTCATCTTACCTTGAAGCTAGAGGGTATATTACTAATTAGTTTGTTATTAAGCATATGGAGTACCTTTATTAACTCCAAACCACCACCATCGACAGTGACATAAGAGGATCATATAATTTCAGTGCTGTCAATCTGTTTTTATAAACATGCTTTAATAACCTGCCGTAATGTTCGTGCTTCATTAATTCATTCTCACATTTTTTTTTGTTTTTCTTTTCAAATAAAATTTTAGTGTTTGTCAACAGGTATAAGCTATTTTCTTAAAAAATTATTCAATAATGTTTTACTTAATTTATGAACAGAAGACGTTTTGCAACTAAATTGTTTTACTATAATTGATTCGAATTAAAGACTGCTAATGTGGGGAGTCGAATATTTCTTTCATTAAGCCTTCTATTCTGCAAGGTGAATGATGATCCTTCACTTATAAGTTTTAATTATACTTATTATAATACTAATAAATATCATAATTTATGTTGCAACTGGGAACACTGTACCGCAACGTCCATCAACGCGTCGCGTCACTGTGGCGAATGATTGTCAAAAGGACAGCAAGACAAGTAGAAAGTGAAAACTAACGGCTAGGAGCGTTGTGGAAAAATATAATCCTAAGTTATTTGAGTTGATTTATTTATTGATATTCCATATTCTCTAAATAAGTGAGTAACTGGAAATGATGATGATGATGATGATGATGATGATATAATATATAGATGGTCTATTGTAGCAAGGTAACTTCCCATAGCAGTGGAATAATCTGAGAAACGATTTGATCAGGATTCTATTATTGTTTGTGATCATCAAGCTCCTGTATGAAGGGCCAAAAACGTTTGGGCGGGCCCGTAAGCAGAGACACTTACGCGAAACCCGCGAATATAGGGAAAAGAAACTCCTTCCAAAAGCAAGGCCACACATACAGCACTAGAATCGAGCCCTCGTTTGACAGAATAAACCCAATAGATGGGGTCGAAGAGCCCGCCCTCGTTCCGCGAAATGTTAACAATAGGGAGGAGGCAGTCCCATGCTCCCTATCCAAATCGTTTAACTTGGGTGCCCTGATGGTCCCTCCCTTTCCCCCGTTATGTGTTATTTAATATTTAGTATATTTTGTACACGAAAAATTAGGATATAATTATAGACAAGAATGCTAATTTATTAAAATTTTAAACTTAAATGATACATCCAACGTATTGTTACTGAAAAATAAATAAAAATTAGATAGGCATCAATATCCTTCTAGTCCTGGAAAAGCTGAAAACAGAATAGATCATTCCAAATATCTGAGATAGAACTTCAATAAAAGATATTATTTTATAAGACATGTTGTAATATTTTTCTTTATATTGTTCTAGTAACATTTCAAAGATAGCAATTGGAGTGATCGAAGAGTCCGGTTTGATGACCTCTGAAACAATGGCCCATCTTACCATAATACCACTAAAAACAATATTAAAATATAATTCTACATTGCTTATAAGCACATGCCAGTCTTTTATGAATATAGTAGTTGAAGTTTGGAAGCGCAATTTTATATTAAATGTTATGCTGAAATGCTGAAAAACAAATTGAGCTTTTGATGCCTGTCATGATGCTCTAGGCTCTTACATGGTTTTGGAATGCAAAGATGATTCTAAAGCGTTATTATACATGGCATTTCAAGCTTATTGCTTTCACAAACTGCTTATTGCCTGCTCTCAACTCAGTGTTCCAAATGCACTTCCACAGTTATTAATTGAGAGCTTTCGATGCCGATGATTCTAATGCGTGCTGAAATTAATAATAAATTAAAAATGGAAAATATGCAATATGACTTAAGGTACATGATGTTCAGTCGCACCCCCTCACTTCGCTATTGTCAGATTGACAACATTGCCCAGGCTACGCCAACCAGCGTCTCCATGTTTCAGCTGGCAGTCTTTTGTGATCATATGACTCGTGGAGGCGTGAGGTAGGAACTTGTGAGGACGAGAGGTCGGTCGCACCCTCCTTCGAACTTGTCAACTCACCATTTGAAGCCCAAATAAGTGAGTAATTGGAAATAATCTTAAACCTAAATTTATTTAAATCATTCTTAGTACATAGTTTTAGGTGAAATTTAAACTTTGGATTACTGAGTTGCGGTAACACAACCTGTGACACTGAATTGTGTAAGTCCTAACCTAAATCTAATGTAAAAAAAACTTTCTAAACGGATTCCATAATTACAGCTTAAAGCATTATTTAACAATAAAAAAGTGCTAAAAGAATTCAGTTGTTAATGACCAACCGTGACAATTTAACTACCACAAGTTATCCTCTGGTGGTTTCTCCTTTATCGTTACTTGAAAGCTTTGTTTTGTTTGTATTTCCAAAATGTGAATTTGTTCATACCTTTATTATCATCTTCGGAAGACTCCCCATCAGAGATTTAACGCCATCCTTCTTTATGTTATTCTTCAGCTTTTATTTTAAGTTTTATTTTTATCTCTAGCTAACTGCGTCCAATTTTCCTAATTCATTTGATTATATCTATTGAAATCCTGAAGCAATGAGTCCTTCCATGTCATACTAGGACTACCCTCTTTCTTTTTCTTAAAATTAAGTTTGTATGCCAACTTTATAGGATGCATATTTTCTCTTCTTAAAATATGACCGTAATAGCAAACTCTTCCTACTCTAGCTCTTCTATTTATTGTTTTTCCTTCTAGAAGTTTTCTAGTATTAAATTTTAAACTTGAAGGTTTCCTGCAGTGAATAAAAATGGTTTTACGCCATGGTCACTCATACGAAAATACTTGATTAGTGAGTATGGAGTTATAATTCTCGACAGCGCTTTAATTTTTATTTTAGGATAAATAAATTATTCACCCCCATCCCTGCAGACACATAACCTTGCATGAGAACGATAAAAGAGAAGCAGTGGTTGGTTGGTCTACACGAAATTCATTTCGTACATTAAACAAAAAGGTGTAATGATAGCGTTTCACCAGATAAAAAGCAATATGAATGCTTCATACAATATGCGAGACATTTGGTCGATGTACAATATCCATGTTTACGAAGCAAGTGGAAGTTATTTTACGAAAATAAATTTTCAGTGCAGGCAATGCTCACTTCACCCACAGCAGTAACTCAATTGATTTTGATCTTTTTTTAAACAAGCAACGCATGGGATCTCGGATTAACTTCGTGATATTATAATTCTACGAATTTTCCTGAAAAGTACCAACACCCCAGCAAACACAGAATCGTATATGATAGCGGATATTTGTACAAGGTGGAGACGATATACGTACAGTTTACATGGAGTCAAATGGAGACAAGTACGTATATCGCCTCCACTTTGTACATATACTCGCTATCATATACGATTTTGTGTTTGCTGGGACGTCAATTCCGGAAAAACGGTTTTTCACTGACGGGTCCGCCACTGCCTTCGTTGTCTTTAATGAAAACCCTAGCGCCATTCACAAACTTCAGGAACCTTCTTCGCTGAGCTGGCAGCAATCAACTTCGCATTAAAGATGAGTAATTTTTACATTACTTCATCTTCTCGGTCAGCTTTAGTTCGATTGAGGCTCTTCGGTCGATGAAACCTAGCAGGCACTTATCTAATTTATTTTTCAAAACTAAGGGTACAGATGAAAGGGCTGGTCGAAAGATCATATTTTGGTCACCTTTGTATGGGTCCCTTCACATTACTCAATTTCAGGCAATAATGTGGTATGTGGTCCCCTATTTTTGCTCTTAGTTGTCATTTGTTCACTTTATTTTATTGTCGACTTTATTAAGAGGGATTTATCTATTATATGCAACTTACGGTTTTAAGGAACATTTTCGCAGCGTATTACACATATCTGAAGGTTTTGTTTGTTTTCCAAAGTCAGCGTTTTCGCTATTTTCTTTTGCTTTCTTCATTTTTTAAGATTTCCAATATGATCACAAATCGTTTGGTCATGAGAACTAAGGAAAATTGCTTTAATGTCTTTTTTTCTTAAGTTATTATGTCATTCTGTCAATGCACACTTACTATTACTGTAAAATGTAAAATATATTTTTTTTTAGCAATGGCCCAATGATTTTTTCATGTCAGCCTATATGATTTGTTCTTTATTATTAAATATAACATTGGGAACAATGTTCAACATTGTTTCTCTAGACATATCCATTTGAACACATCATATGACGCATTGCCCTAAGAAAGCTCGAACAACAGAAGATTTGTTTCAATAAGCTTAATTGATAAGATTCAAAGGTCAATATTACATGCTTTTCTCATATGTTGTTTATGTTAACTAGAAAAATAAAAATTAACTGTAGCGGAAACTAGCGAAAGCTGTGTGTATGATGTATGTGAGATAGCCACTATCCCTTCTTAGACTTTGTCATACATACAACTCCACTTAATAGCAAGCTCTATTTGAGTTACCAATCTGAATTCACAGCAAATGCGAATGCAAGCAGTTAGTAGAGGAGAAGAATGCATCACGGGCCAGAATGATGCAACACCTTACGAGAGCGAATGTGGAACGGAAAGGTACGAAACAAGCAGAACTCTATTCTTCCAAGAAAAAACCGTCAAATGTAAGAGCGAGACCGTCGAGCAACGGAAGAACGACAAACGTAAATTCTACGAGAAGTTGAACAGTTCGCGCAAAGACTACGTTGAGCATATGTCCTTTGACTCAGCCTAATATGCAGCAATCGACAGCATTTTTCATTGCAACTACTAAAGTAATAAAACTGGAAACAATATTTTACTTTTTTTGTGTTTTATGTTTTACTAGCTGAACCCGGTGCGAGCGTTGCTACGCTTGTAACTAAATGAATGAATATATAATAGAATTGGCGCTCTTATGGTTTTACTTAGGAATGAGTTTTGTTCAAATATTTTCGTTTGCTAATGTGTGTAATTTCTGCAAAATTACACGTAGGTGTGTATTTTTAATTATACCCTTAGATCTTTAGTTTGTACCAGCCTTGGTGAAAGCACCAAACCGTTCTGCACGAGAGCCGAACTTGACTGCAAACACACCACCATGTGGCAATAATATACCACTTCAGTTTCGTGCTTATAGATGAACCCGCAACGCAAAGGACGCGACACGAGTGTACACGCTCGTGTTTTGCTTTAGAAACCGTGTCTTGATTTTTGGGAAAACACCCGAGCCGAGTGGTTACGATCACAAGAAAGCTCTCAACATACACCCAGTATGACACTGGTTGCCACGGATAGAGCATTGCTCGTCGGATGATTCTAAAAATTTGTTAATTTGACTTATAGGTATGTTTTCTTGGCCGTTGGATGACGGGCGCATACGTTGATTAAAATAAATTAACCACGCGTGTATTCCGCAATCGGACACAATCGGAAACACTCGGCTGTGGTGTTTGCCGAATCATAATACACGGTGTCTGAAGCCAAAATACGAGCACTGGCATTGGTGTTGTACCAACCGCGTGGCGTGTAAGTCTGGAAGCACGAAGTCAAAGTGGTGAATTTAATACACGCACTAGCGTGGTAAAAAATAGCCCGGCGTGCAGTGTAGTGTTTGGACATGGCTGGTTTGTACCATGGTTTTGCTTTCTGTGTAGAAGCTTTTTATTGCCAAACATTTATCTTCAAACTACTCCGTATCCTGTTAGTTTGAACGCATCCCCCATTCTTGACTAAAAAGGGGTTCAATCTTCTATAAGAACATGCTGCTTTCCCCACGAAATACACATTTTGTGTTTTACTTGCCTGGATAATTCTTATGTTTGGTTGAAATTTATGTTTCATTTGTATGAGATCCCCCCCCCCTTTCGGAGAGGGGTGGAGTCTCGAACCACCGTGGAAACATTTCTTGCCTTCAAAAACCTCCACATGCCAAATTCGGTTCCATTTGTTTGATTAGCTCTCGAGTTTTGCAGAAATTTGTGTTTCATTTGTATGGGAGCCCCTCCTTCCAGACGGGGAAGGAGTCTCGAACCATCATAAGAACTTTCTTCGGCCCAAAAACTCCTACATACAAATTTTCATAAAAGTACTGATAATTCTCACGTTTGGTTAAAAGTTGTGTTTCATTTGCATAAGAGCCCTTCCCCTTCTATAGAAGGGAGGGGTCTTGAATCATCGTGGAAACATGTATTGCCTTCAAAAACCTCCCCATGACAAATTAAGTTCCATTTGCTTGATTAGTTCTCGAGTTATGCAGAAATTTGTGTGAGACCCCTCCCCCCCCCACCAGAAAGAGGAGGGATCTCGAACCACCGTAGAAACATTTTTTGTTTCCAGAGTCCCCACATGCCAAATGTTTTTTCCACTTGCTTTCTTAGTTTAAGAGTTATGCAGAAATTTAAGTTTCATTTGTATGGCAGCCCCCCTTCTAGGAGAGAGGAGGGGTCTCAAACCACCATAGAAACATTTTTTGCCTTCAGAAAACCCCATATACCAAATTTGGTTCCATTTGCTTGATTAGTTCTTGAGTTTAGCAGAAACTTCTGTTTCATTTGTATGGGAGCCTCCCCTTCTAGAGAAGGGAGGGGTCTCAAACTACCATAGAAACATTTCTTGCCTCCAAAAACTCCCACATGGTAAATTGGTTTTTTTGCTTGATCTGTTCTCGAGTTATGCAGAAATATGTACTTCATTTGTATGGGGGTGCTTCCAGATATGTCTTAAACTATCATAAGAACCTTTTCCGGCCCTAAAAACTTCTGCATACAAAATTTCACACCGATCGGTTCAGTAGTTTTCGATTCTAAATGGTTCAGACAGGCAGACAGACAGACAGACAGACAGAAATTAATTTTTATATATAGATAAGGTGTGTCGTACATGTATTCTTACATATTTGCCTTTGGCATGTTTCATTTAATTAATTAATTTGAGAACCTACTTAACTACTAAGACTTAAATTTGATAATACAAGAGGTATGGTACTAGGTCTCGAATGACCTGGTGGTTCAATGATTGGCAACATGCCCTGTAACCGATTGATAGACTCTCTAAAGCGATCCTCAAGCGTTTTTATCCCAGCCATACGGTGGGCCTTGGTTGTTCTTATCCTCAGAGAGTTGTTCAGGATCATCTTGAAGAGCTTTTTTTCAACACGCTGAAGCTTCAGGTGATGTGTTTTTGCACAACTCTCCCACACTGGCATGCCGTAGTCGATCACCGGGATTGTGATTTGGTTGTAGACCGCAACCTTGGTTTTCATGGATAATGTAGAGCTTCTGTTGATCAATGAGTACAATAGCTTCAACAAAACGTTACTCTTTGTGACAGTTGACAGACTGAGTTGGCCCATTCCACCGTCATGTTGTTAAGGCTAGTTTTACAATTATCAGGCAGAACAAGAGGAGAGGGGCGATTTTGAGCCAACAATTTTGGAAAGATTGATGACTTGAGTCTTTGCTAGGTTGATACAAGGTGGAGTATTCTAACAGGACATTCCGGCTTCGCTCACGTTATGCTACCATTGTGCACGGCTGTAGTATCATCGACGAACAACGATAGAGATCCATTTTCTGGGAATTCGGGTCCGAGGCGAACAAGTTAAACCGCAGTGGACCAGGTATACTTCCTTGCGGAAAACCAGTGGAGATTTCTTGCGTATTGGAAACTGCACCATGCAGCTTAACACGAAAGATTCTGTCAGACAGATAAATTTTATTATCTTCTCCAGAAAGATGGGAAGATTGTATCGTTTTAGCTATAATACCAGGTCATTATGTCACACTATATCAAAGGCCTTCTCGTTGTCAAGAACTGCCATGGTAGATGATTTAGATTCAGACTTTTTCCTTTGGAGGATGTTAATGACTCGGTTCAGTTCAGAACAACCACATCGGAAGCCAAATTGTTCATTGAGCATTGAGCGTACGTCAAGGTTTTAATATAGGTTGACAGTTCGTCAGATGAGATCTCCAACTCCTCCGTGAAATTGTTAGGAACTAAATCTAAATAGTTTCTAAATCTAAATAGTGTTGTTCACCAACTCGCTAACGACAGTTTCGTGCGGACTGATGATCTTTTGTCCGAGATTGTGGGAGCTGACGAAGTGTTGACCTATCTCAGCAGCCGGAGTTATCAAACGATCCTTGCTGTCTAGTGGGATCAACGGTAGGATGGGCCAAAGCTTACTTTTAAAAAACATCGCTGACTTCCAAAAAGTCTTTGCACGATCTGGGAGAGCGCGGATCTTGTCGGCAAAATCATTACTTCTGAGATCCACTATTCTGGCTTTGATAATTTTAGTCATTCGATAGCAATGAATTTTTAATGTAGGCAGACCAGCTCTCTGGTGTTGCTTTTGGGTGGCGTTGCGCAATTGTATCGAAAATTTAGTGAGTCTATCAATAGATACAGAGCTGCTCATTTGATCTATAACTGAGATATGTTGCTCCCGGGCCTGGGAGATTGCTTATTCGATGCTCTGCAGTTGCCGATCGATGTCATCAACCGACTCGAGGCGCACGTTGAAATCGACGCTGTCGTCGACGTGCTGTCGGAACCTCTCCCATCTGGCGCGATGATAGTTCCACCTGGTGATTCGATGCCGATTGACCGAGGTGCCAACTTCAGCCACTATGGAATAGTGGTCCGAGCTGAGCTCCTGGTGCACGACCGGCTGGGCGATTTGTTACCCACGTTGGTGAGGAATATGTCGATCGTTGAGTGGGCCCCGGATCTGCCCAACCGGGTGGCAGTATCCAGGCCCAGGATGGGGTAATGGCCCTTTTCTAGATCTTCCTGCAGAATGGTGCAGTTTTAGTTGCGCCGAGTGTTCACCCAGGTTTCGTATTTCGCGTCCAGGTAGGTGATGATAAACTTCCCCTGCCTCCAAGCTGGCTTTCGAATGCCGTTGCGTACGACCGTTGTTGTTCCGTGAGCGGAGCTAGCTTGAGCTTGCTTGAGATAATATACCGCAATGGTGGTAATAGGGCCGACGGCAGATTTGACTTCAACGGAGGTAGCGGACCAAGCCGGGACTTGGTGAACGACTGCTTGCGGATTGCCAAAAACTCCACACGTTTGGGGTAGGCTCGATTGCTGCTCTCGTGATTTGCGCCACAGTAGGCGCAATTCAGTGGGGCATCACCGTCCATCGGGGGACAATTTCTGGTTGCGTGCGCTCCACGATTTCATATGGCAGTTTCGAGTTCCGTGGCTGAATGCAAGGCAGTTGCTATGGTGCAGGCGCTTGGAACTGCCTGGTTGCGGTATGGTTTTGGGGTCGGATGTCACCGAGTGTCAATTTTTACGACCCATTACCATGGCAATAGGTCGAAAAAGAAAGCTTGCAAAACTTTGTAGCGCGTTCTTCTGGCTTGTCACCACTAGAAGATGAGCAACCGCAGATGATAATTTGCGAGCCGGACACGCAAATGCGAGAAAACGATCGAGGGACGATAACTTCTTTCTTCAGAATGATGAGGACTGATTCGATGAGCGCAAGCAAGTTTTATTTATACCATGTGTGAACTCTTCATTATGAGTTTTATCCCAATCAAAAATGTTTACTCAAATTGTATGAAGTATTAGCATTAAATGCGCATCTGTCGAATCGTAATTCTATCGAATATTTTAATCATCATTGTTCCATACCAACTCTATCCACCATTGCAACCACATTTGCATACATTTCCATTTATAATTTTACCAATATAAAAGTTCAAGTTTGTTCATTTCGGAAATATCGTATGTTATATTGAAAATCCAATATTTTTTCAAAAGTTGACTACAGCTCTATTTAAACCTAGCGATTGTTTGCAGAAACTCGACCTAATAGTTTTGGCGAACATACTTTTGCATATAAAAATGATACATGAAAAAATTAAAACCGTTCCATGAAAAACGCATTCATGATCCATAAAACTCTGGTCAATATCCATAATAAAATGGATATGATCCATAAAATTTATCAAAGTGATCCAAAATCCAAATTAACAATAGAATATCAAAAATGCACCGTTATATATCCACACAGATAAAAAAAAATATTGAATTTTCTGCGTTGTCTAATGCACATAAAGGTAATGCTAGATTTGGCAGAAAATAGTGGGATGTTTCATGTAAATTTTAGCCAAATAACGCCTAAATCTAGCCTGTTGTATGAAAGATTGCAAACAATGTCGTTGTTTACGCCTCCTTTGGCTTGGAATTAAACAAGGGGAAATTTTACGCGCTTGTTAAAATTATTTTTTTTCTGTTTAGGGAATGATCGATAAAATTGTTTGGATTACCCGCATAAACATGTTTCAAATGATCCAAAAATGGTTTAATGGCGTTCCTTAAACTTGCAAAATTGATCCACAGTATGGAAGCTTTGTGCACTAAAATACATGCACACGATTCATAAATTCTGGAAATGTTCCATAAATAAATTGTCAATGATCGCTAAAACAATGAATAGTTAACTTTAAACTTATAGAAATGATCCGTAGCTAATCAACTTTGTGCACCTAAACCTATCGGTGTGATCCATAAATTATGCGCAATTTTGAGATTTGGTCACGATTTTTACAAATTTTTGGTCCATAAAAAATGGTAAGTTGATCCCTAACATTCGCGTTAGACTCATGAAAATTTTGAAATGTTCTCTCCGCTATGCTTAAGCGATTTCAAATCGTGTCCTGAACAACATCTTGAAATTTGAGCAAACTTGATATGAAACTAACACTAAATAGAATATTGTATTACGAAATTGCGAGTACTACGGAGAAAGCAAACCTTTCGTTCAACAGTTATTCTTATATAAAATTTTCTCAACTACAGTTTTAGTTTTGCCAAACATAGGTTTTCAGAAATAAAACATTCAGTAAGAATGCTCTTAATCATTTCATAAGATATTGATAATCTTTTGGCATGATGCACTTTCAGACACACTAGATTGTACAATGTGACATACACACTTAGAAAATTTTACAGTATTCGGTAATTTTTTACCGAAATTTCAACAGCTGAACGTTCGGTAATCTTATTTAACGGATTTGGGTAAAATTTGACAAGTTCCGGTAATTTTTTTATCGGAATACTGTAAAATTTCACCGAAATCCGGTAAATCGGATTACGGAACGCTGTTGAAAGTTCGGTAAAAAATTACCGAATACTGTAAAATTTTCTAAGTGTGTAGTAGCCACGATTTTGTGTGCTCTACTCCAAGTGCTACTAATGTTGCCTGCTGAGCAGTTGAGGATTGGAAAGCGATAGAAAGCGGCCGATGTTTTCGATATCGTCTCCAAGCAAACAACTGATTCAAGCATTTGCCCGGTATAATGCAAACGGAGGATATTTTTTGTAGTTAACCAGCGATAGCGAGTTGGAAGGCAAGCATTTGTCCGAAAAATCTAAAATAACAGTTGATCAAGTTTTAAATTTTACCTGTAGTTCTTTACGTGCAGGAGTGCTCTTTACCAAATATATTGGGAAACGTGTGTCGCAGTTGCGGTCGTAAAAGAACGTGAAATCTCAAAAGTTAGTCAGCTCTCTGAAAAATCGAAAATCTTCTCCAACGCGATCCATCTTTTACAGCAAACTTTAGGTCGCATAGCTAAAGGAACGAACATGTTAATAAATCTTAGTAGTAGCGCAGTCAAGAATCAATTTCCACGTAGCCAAAATTTAAAATAATTTAAAGCCAAAATTGGAAAAATTCTAGCATAACTTATGGATCATACATATTATTTTAACTGCATAAAGTTGATTTGCTATGCACTATTTTTAGAAGTTTGTGGTTCAGTTTCAAACCTATTATGGATCATTGGCGATTTATTTATGGAATATTTTCAATAATTTCTGCATTATCATTTGTGCATATATTTTAGTTCACAAACGTTACATTCTAAGGATCAATTTTACAAGTTATGGAACATTTGCAATATGTTTATGGGCAATCCGTACTCTTTTATCTATCATATCCTAGATATATAATCGTACATTTTTGACATATTATTGCTAAAATTTATATAAAGTATGGATCACATTGCTGTATTTTATGGATCATTTCCTATAGATTTTCATCAGAGCCTTAGGAATCATATAAAGGTTTTTTTATGGAGCAAATTTCAATTTTCATTTGTTTAGTTTAAAGGTGCAAACTAAGGGCTGCATCAGATCACTGCACGGAGTGTATTAGCCTAATTTTTTTGGCTGTTAGACATTAGATAACTATAGCTCATTTCTCGCGCGCGCGCGTGTGTATGTGTGTGTGTGTGTGTGTGTGTGTGTGTGTGTGTGTGTGTGTGTGTGTGTGTGTGTGTGTGTGTGTGTGCAATCATTCATTGGCCGGCAATGGTATTATGGAAGAAATCTGTTTACAACAATCCCTCAAGTGACCATTGGCTTTAATCCGAGAGCTAGAAAGTGATAGCTCTACTGCAGATCCAGCAACCTATATCAGAATGTCTGGAGAGTCACGCCGATTCCGAGGTTACTTTCACATACAATAGTTCCCGCATGTAAACATTACCGATATCATTTCGATAAGGGCATTGCAACATACTTCCAGATTTGGAAATGTTAAATTTCCAAACCAGGCACGTATTTTGTATTATTCAAAAATAAGGTTTGTTATATAGTAATAATCAGATAGATCTCACCCATGGCCGCTTCCTTACTGATACTCGCTAGTTCTTTCGTAAAAATATAAAATTTCGACGTTGATTCGTAATTAATTTCATGCACCGCGACCAAATAAGCGCAGAAATTAACGTTGCTAAGCCGCCCGTTAGATATGCAACCTGCATAACAAAACTCTGTACACCACGTGGTGAATGTATCTGAAATTATGTGGCATCCTTTCATGCGCGCATGCGCGTTGTCTTCGTTTGCTGCTTCTGACCAGCAAATGGGGTTTTCTACATGCACTGGTCTGCTTTTTTTTCAATCCGCACTCTGCCAATAATCAAAACCCTCGCTTTAAGGCAACTCTATATCGAACTTCAAAATTGCTAATAATTATCGATTTACTCGCGACAAAGCGGAAAAACACTCAAACTTAATAATTTATATCTGGATGTCACAATACTACCACTAATAAACAAAACTAAGCTCGTGTAACTCTTCCTTCGGGTGCGGGGGCGAAGCAAAAAAAACCAAAAAACTGGGTAATACTACCGACACTCACACATTTCGGGAAGGAATAGATTGTATTCACTACGTCTTTCCCGAAGCATGCGGAGATTTTATGATTTCACTGTTAGTTAAAGTTAAATTGCGAATTATTGTTTGATATTTTTTTTTTCGCGAAAACGACGCAGCAAAAACAAAACACGTCTGTTTCAAAGCACGGCTTGCTGCCAGACATTAGATAACAATCGCTTTTGCGGGGACAAGCGCAAAAATCTCAAGAATCTTGACGTTCAAGTTTCAGTATCGTAAACATCTTTGATTCGGGAATGTTCAATTTAATGCTTAAATCACAAACAGTTTCAAAAAGCCCTATATAAACGCAGGGTAGTGGCAGCCAGGTGGTGAGTGTTGGTAGAGACTTGACCTTATGAGAAATTAGTGCGTTGGAATGGTAACCGGATTTTTGGGTATTGCGTATGTCTCAAAAGATCAATCTGTTCTACAATTCTCGAGGATTTATAGAATATCCTTGAAAAGATTCCGCAAGCATTAAATACCTTGACATGTTTCTTTTGAACTTAGGAAGGTTTTAGATCATTCAGACGAACTTGATTCACATAACTTGTTATGCGGAACTACACCGTGTCCAATATAGTCTCATACAAAATAAAACTCTATTTATTTCAAATCGATAACCCAGATATTATTGATAACTTTACCTATTATATTGCAATATAATACTGATCAACTACAGCATATGTTTTGGAATAACACCGCCTTTAACCTTCTTGCCACAAAAGTTCAACTCAGTGGACGCAGTGGTTCTACGCCCCAACAAAAAAAAAAACCTTCTTGACCAGCTCCAGACGTTTTTCGAAACCGTCACAGACGAGTTCCATCGGCATTTCGTCTCAAATTCGTTTGATTACGGTTTTGAATTGGTTCATATTAGACGCCTTGTGGTCATTTACCTTCGCCAGCATGTATGACCATACGAAATAATCCAAGGGAACTGGGAGGCCATTCATTCTTGTCCAAAAAGTCGGTCAAATTTTCTCGGCACCAGCCCTGAACGAAATTTGCAGTATGCGACGGCGCTTCGTCCTGCTGAAACACATAGTGATCATCTCCAAACACCTCTTGTACATATGGCTTGACAACTTTCTCCAAAACTTCCGTTTTATAATATACGGCATTCACTTTAACGTCTTTTTCGATGAAAACCAGTGGTAATTTGTCTCGCTTGCAAATTCCCCCCTAAACCATCACTGACGCAGCACTTTGGAACCGTGGAATATTCCTATCACTCTCTGGAACAGTTCTCGACGAGAGAGCCCACAATCTGTCGTTCTGGACATTGTGAGATTGTTGCAAGACGAATAATTTTTCGTCGGAAAAGATAAATTCTTCCCCACCGTGCCGCGACAAAAGCAGACTTGCTTTTTCGGGTCGTTTCTGCTTGGAAGGTTCCGAAACTCCGTGAACCTTAGGTTTCTTGATAGCTTGTAATCCGAGGTCATTTTGCAGTATATTGTGCATTGAAGATCTCGAAACATTCAGATCTGCGGCCATGTTATGTACAGAGCGCTGTGATTTTCGTCTAATCCGTTCCCTGACCACTTTAACAACTCGTGCAGTCCGCACCGTACGAGTACGACCGAATCTCTTCCGGTCATCCAACGAGCAGGTGTCACGGTACCTTTGGATCGTTTGGAACACAAAATCAGAAGTTTTTCAAATTTCTGAAAATAGTGCCCGGGCTTTCAACAACTTTTTTATCACCACAGCAAGAAACTCCTCCATCGCTGGTAAAAGATAATCACCGAATGAAAACAACCGGACATAACCTAAAAGCGATTGTATAAACATAGTGCAAAACTACACCAACACATACGTGAAGCATGTTGAGTAGTGGCACGACACCAATGCAAGGAAAAAGTGTGTGAGAATATATTGGACACGGTGTAGTTGCTCCATAGTAGTGTAAATCGTTAGAAGTGGTTCTCTTAACAACATTTTTATTGTTTGGTTTCCAAACTTCAGCTCAATACAAGAGTTTAACAGTAACTAGTCCATCTATCCTATACATCATGATGATGAGAGAAAAAAAGAAGCTAAAATAAAATCTCAACTACAAGGAACATGTTTCTTGAAGATATTTGTTTTCTAGAGTACCTGTTCATGGTTTCAAATGCATTTTCCTTAAATGTAAGCATGGTTCTACCATGTGCAAATGAATATAAAAAATAAAATGAAAACTAAAACTTCGATAAACAATTGCTTCAGGGATTTTATTTTTTAATTTTATTTACAATTTCATTCAATCACATTTTTTCAGTATAAGTCTTGCACCAAACTACCAAAGTATCAAATAATATTGCAGATAAGCTCATAGGTTCATCAAAATATTGACTTATTCAGTTTTAAAACTATTATAATGCTTTATAATAGTGCCTGTCAGTCTTTGGCTAGTTCGACTCTACTTACACAGCTTAGCATGTGCAAAGTTGTCTGCAAGTTATGTTTTTTGTTCGGTAGTTTAAGTTTCACAAAATTGCGCAAGACTAGTCTACTTAGCGAATACTACAAAACAGTATTTAATCGTTGCCTATTTTACAGTAATCCTTGTCTATGTGTGCTTAACAATCTCCTCCAAAACTGTACTCGTTCTGGATATGGATCTTCTATCATTCTCGTATTGATATCAATTTCCAAACAGTTTAGCTTGAAAGGAGATAATTCATTCCTAATTTTCGGTATCGGTTTCCATTTGATATTCAAACGGGTGTCATTTTCCGGCGTTGGATCACCATGTTTTGCAAAATTAGTCCACATTTTAACGAATGTCCTTCGAATATAACATTCCTCGCTTTCTTCGGGTAGTTTTGGTAGGTATGATGGACTGAAAAGGAAACTGAAGTTAATATCATGATTAAGGTGTGAGAGGTGTTTGTACATCAACCTGAATATATAGAAAACGTCGTCTCCATGACAGGCACCTTTCACGTGTGCTTGATTGAACAGTCTTTTTGTGAAACTAAATCGTCCATCGTAGGTAAATCTATAGTGATAATGGGAAACTTTTGGTTGGTACTTGGCAATCCATTCTGCGTTGATGACGGAGTTCATAATAAAGTAATTGTCCGCCATTGCATCGTTCAACTGATTGCAAGCAGATTTGTCGACCGATTTATCACCGAAATAGAATTTTCTTATTTCTTTTCCCAGCTCGACTCTGTCGAAGTCACCTGAAGAGCCCATGAAGAGTGGAACAAACCGTTCCGGTTCAGTGCTGGCCAAATGATATTTTCCGTTCATTAAAAACAGAGACAAAATGCCTTCTCCGCTGTTGCAACCATCAATAATAGGCATTTCGAAGCTCAATGATGACTTTATGATTTCCTCTGGGGTTCGCGTGATGATGCTGTCATCAGAGTCCAAATCTTCAATCACCGGCATGAAAGCGAAATGAACGCCCAGCCGTTTTTCTTCTCTGGTGAGCACTTTGTGCTGATGCTTGATGAGTTCACTTGCAGGCGCTTCCATCAAAGTTTCTGAAAAATACAAAAAAAATGAAGATGGTCAGCCAGCTGCTATAAAGAGCACGAAAATAAGCTTACGTAGCGCTTCGTCGTCTGAGGTGCCATGGTACCCAAGTAGTTTAGCCAGCTTTCGAGCTTTCTCGTTGCCAGATGCTTGAAAAAAGGTCTCAGTAGCGGGAATACCACTTTGGCAAATTATGCGATTGAAGTATTTTCTGAAATTTCAGAAGAAAACAGAAGAGATTGCATATTTTTTGTTTTTGTTTTTGTTAAAGAGAGAGAGAGACTTTTATGCCGTCCATATGCATAATAAACATAATAAATCGTTCCGAATGATTTTTAGTTTTTATTAACATTCCTGTCGATACGATTGTTTTTTAAATTTGCTTAATTCAAGGTAAATGATCGCCGGAACGATCGGGATTTATTATTTGGAGCAATAACATGTGTTTATATGGGGAATTACGCTGTGAAATTGATAGATTTCTCATTCATTTCGTTTAGATACTTCCGAATCATTATTTCTGTAGGACATTTTTTATCGATCCAAAGCTATTGGTTGGTTTAGTTTTATAACAGTTCCAAAACTTTAGCCAACCAAAAATAGGTCAACTTTTTCACTTTCATCGCCATTATTCTAAATTTTGTATGTTGGCGTCAGCGTGTTATTGTTTTGGTACTTCGCCTACTTCGTTTCGAATTGACTGGTGTTAATTCAGCTCATTCGACGTTTCTATATTCTTCTTAAAAGGTTTCAGGTTTCACGAGTCAAAAGTGAAGGTTTATTCCGATCTTTTTCTCTCGATTCTTGTTGGTGCAAGGCGAATATTAAGATATGGTTATTGGTTCCAGACAGTATTGGATTCCGTGGCTGCTACTTGGTGTTAATATGATGTTGGGCTAGAGGAGGGCATGGTACTAACTGGCAAGACATAAACCATTCATAGTGTGTCATCTACGAAAAGTTTTCATCTCTCTTTGGCAGACGGACAATACCAGCGCCAGGTTTTTATTTTATGAATGTAGTGATTTTTAAACTCAACTGCGAGTTCCACTATGTTTTGAAAATGACCTTGGGTCTGAATAAAGCATTCCTACCGGTCGAAAGCCCAGAATTGAAACTCCATTGTCAATACCTCTTCTAGCTGTGCCTAAAGGAGCCGCGAAATGAAATATATTATGATCCCACAGAATGCTACTGACGTTTAATGGAAATAAAACTAGGGTGGTTAGGGCGGATCTACCTAATTTTTTTTTTTTTTAGAAAATGGGTCCTGTTCAGTGATCACAATGAAGTAGCCCAACTAACAATTGAAACCTACAATTAAACTAGTCAATCGAATAAAAGTCTAACAATTGTATTGGGTGCTGAATATCTATTCAAGCTGAATAATGTTTTGAATAGGCATTAGATCTATCATTATTTCTACTTCAAGTCAACGATTAGTTTTTTTATTCATTAACTGCATTTTGTACTTATTTGTGTTAGTATTTTTTTTTTATTTGTTTATTTTCCCTATTTGGCCTATTTCCTCACAATGTGGTGACAACCTTACTACTTTCCTACAACCTACTTTCCTTCCGAAGGAAGATGTGACCAGTTTTTTTCGCCTCAGAAAAACCACCGACCTCGACTGGGATTGAACCCCGACCCACTGGGGTGCCAAGTAGCAGTCACGCTACCACTACACCACCGGCGCCGGCAGTGTTAGTAATTTGTATCTCAGTAAATTTCCTTTGTAGCGTGTGTTCAATAATTGCACGTAATCCTGAAGTTTAACTGGATTCTGTAAGATTACTTATGAAATAATAATAATTGTACAATTCATGATTGCATGAAGTGCTGATTTTAAAGCTGAACTCGAATCTTTTTCAAGTATATTCCAAGCTCTGAGTTGATAACATACTCCAGCCAAAAAAATGTGCTTTAATAATTAATAAATAAGATATACAAGATACAAGAACAAAAGTTGAACTGGTGTTGTTACTGATAATAGCTCAAACATATGTAAACATATTGCAGGAAAAACATGTAATTGATGCGTTGATTAAAAATGCAATTGTTTATTGGGAGATCTTGTTTCAATTTAAAGCTGAAGCCGTAACCAAGCAATATAACCTATCCCTTGATTTACCTAGCAAAAAATAAAAAAAACCGTTGACTTAGCTTCCGTGCAACTTAAAAATTAACACGAAAATTTTTGTAATGACGTGCTTATCTTTAACTTTTAAAACGGGTAGGACGTATGAGAGTTTTATTTTATTTTACATCGAAATTGTCCAATATTTACATTCAGAACGCCCCGGTGAAAATGAAAATTTTGTCTGGTCTATTTAACTGTCGAAATTTAGAATAATCCGCTATCGCTGAAAACAGCCTAAGCCCGTTATAAAATTGATTCTTTCTTCTGCTTTCTAAAGTATTTCAAGCTTATTACTTTCACAATTCACTTGTTGATTGCTCTTCGAGAGTTATTAATTAAGAGCTTTCCATTCCAGGTATCTTTTTCGCATTAGTATGATTGTGTGGCATGTACAATCATACCCTATGCCCAGGGAGTCGAGAAATTTTGCTTAACGAAAAATTCCTAGACCAGACCGGGAATCGAACCCAGCCACCTTCAGAATCTTATTGCTTTGTAGCTGTACCTTTGCCGACTGAGCTTAGGTAGGACACTTGCTCATGTTTTAGCCAAATAGATAACCCTCTAAAAATGGTAGTTTTGGATTTCCTACAACCCTGCAGTTCTGCAGGGACAAGCGAATTCAACAGTCTTTATGTTAATATCCACCAGCGTATTCCCGTATTTTACCCATAGAATCAGAATGAATTACCACTATTTTTTAGAGTGATCGCCGTCAATGATTTAAATCAAAATGGATCAACGGAAATCGGCTTCTTTTACACGCAACCTATTATGATATGATTTATAGCTTACGTGCATGCAAAGAAAACCAAAGCATTAGTGGAAAAAAGGACATGAATTGCGAAGGAAGGTATTTCAGCTCTGAGTAACACGAATTAGTAAAAAAAAGCATTTCTTAAGTTAAAATTTCTGGGGAATCGAATAGATATGGCTTCACGTCCCGCAAAATCAGCTGATGGAGATATTGTACATATTTTACCCTGGAACCCTGGAATTTTTTAAAAAAATGTCTACTTATCTATGCTCGGAGGGGTTTGTAGTAGTTCAAATAGGCTTAATCTTATGTAATTTTCTCTACAAGAACTGTATCGAAAATATGTTATCCACATATTCTTCTTTTAAATTATATAAAAAAACGATGCTTTATTCAAACAAATGGATGATTCTTTATTATACGGGATTGAACTTGAACTTTGTGAAGACCGGATGAAATTAATATTATTCAATCACAAATTTGCGAATTTTTGTTCCACCACTTTTAATCAAGTTCCGGCAAGTTATTCATTACATTTTTTGGACGCCTTAGCCCAAATTTTTTTGAACTCTTGCTTATTCTCAGCTGCTTTACCAGTCGTTTTGAAGATCCTCTTCACAATCGCCCAATAGCGTTCGATGGGCCGAAGCTGAAGGCAGTTTGGCGGATTAACCTCATTCTCAACGAAATCTATACCCTTTTCCGTCAGCCAATTGAGAGTTGCTTTGGCGTAATGCGCCGAAGCTAAATCCGCCCAAAACAGTGGATGGGTACTATGCTTCCGATATAAAAGCAGCAACCTCTTCTGCAGACACTCAGATCGAAAGATTTCCGCATTGATTGTTCCGGTATTGTAAAAAATGGTAGACTTCAAACCGCAGGAACATATTGCCTATACCAGCACTTTTCGAATAAAATTCTCCACTTGAATCGCTTGTCTGCATTGCTTACATCCTCTCCTACGGCGGCATTATCACATCCGTCAAAATAGGTTTCAGCACCATGATTGCGACTGCTACTAGTAATATTGTAATATTGTGGACCTGGAAGGGTTTTTGAGTCCTTGTGGACCTGGGTCTTGTCGTCCAGCAAAATACATGCATCTGGTCGCTGCAAAACTCTCGAATTGTTGCTGCCCGTTGCTTCTGTGATGCACTTTGGCGATTTCGCTTGTTTCGTTTCTTGATACGTTGAATCATTCCAACGTTAGCTCCCGCATTATTGGCCAAATCACGTATCAACATTGATTTGTTCTTCCGAATTAGAGCTATTACTTTCTGATCCAGTTTCGCGTTGGAAGATCAAGGTTTTCCGCCTCTTCCTGGCAGTTCATCCAAAGAACAGTTTTCCCCAATTATGGTTATGATGGATATTAAGCTCGCGTGATGAATTTTAAGGCACTTAGCCAATTGTCGCATTGCTACACCCTTTTCACGTTTCCAAAACCTTTATTTTCACGTCTTTTTCAATAGGTGACATTTTGGAAAAGAAGAATTTAAACGCTACAAACAAGTAAACAAACGAAAGATGACAGTCAAACGCACAGCATGCTATGATGAATACATTAAAACCATCACAGATACACGCGTACAACGCAAATGTACGCCGATAGCTTATTTTCGATACATACGATACCGTACGAGTCGTTAAGAGAAAATATTGCTGATTCTACTCCACTTCCCCAGTATTTTCAAATTATACCCATTTAGCTATGCTCTGATAGTTTTATCTTATGAATAAAATCCTAGAAATCAAATGGAGTTCGTTGCATGCACCGCACGAGTCGTTGAACGAGGATATTGCTGGTAAAATAAGATGGATAAAATAGGCCTAATCCAATGCAAAATTTTCCGTGTTATCGAATGGAACGATGAACGAAGCTTTTGCTAATTTATATTTATATATATATATAAAGTAAGTTAATCAAACTACAATCAAAGGCTAATGTTAGTCAAAAACACATATATGAGTTTCATAAACTCCAGATCGCGTGCAGCCAAAATGTCTCGAATCGGTACATTGGGTTGTCTACCCGAAGGGAAGAATAAAGCTCAGATCTGACTCCACGATGCTCAGCACAGGACCAAATTACGTGATCTGCGTCCTGGTAACCTTGTCCACATTCACAGAGATTGCTGTCGCTCAGCCCAACTCGGCATAAATGAGCGTTCAAAGAATAATGATTGGACATGAGGCGAGACATCACACGAATGAAGCCTCGACCCACATCCAATCCCCTGAATCAACATTTCTTAGACACCTTAGGAGTGATAGAATGTAGCCATCGCCCCAAATCTCCTTTACTCTATTTATACTGCCAGCTATCGAGTGACTGTTGGCGAAAAATATAGAAAAATTCGTTGAAGGCGATTTGTCGGTCATAAATATCGCCTTCCATAGCGCCTACCCATGCAAGCGAGTCCGCTTTCTCATTGTCAGGAATCGAACAAAGAGAAAGGACCCACACAAAAGTTATAATAAAAGAACGTGAAGATAAAGCATTTATAAGACCTCGTATTTTCATGAGAAAATAAGAGGTGTGCTTTACCGGCCTCAAGGAGCGAATAGCCTCTATGGAACTAAGACTATCCGTGAAAATGAAGTATTGATCCGGTGTAAAAGAGGCCACAGTTTCTAAACAAATGAATTGCTGCCAACTCCGCGACAAAAACAGAACAAAGTTTACCAAAGCCAGCGTTGTCCTCTATCAAAGACCCGCTAGTGAAAAACGTTTTGGTGGAATCAACTAGGCCAAACTTTGCAGCAAATATTCCCGTAGCAATCATAGGACGATGATGCTCTGGGATTCCATGAAGCTCCTGTTTCATGGATAAATCAAAATGAACCGAATTTCCGAAGTCGGAGAAGCAAACACGATTGGGAATATTCAGCGAAGGGCTGACATCCTGTGTTATGTACAAATGGTACAAAGTCATGAAGCGGGTTTGAGGATTCAACTCAAGGAGCTTCTCAAGATTTTCGATCACCTGGGGGTTCATAACTTCACACCTGGTGAGGAGCCGGAGAGATAATTCTGAAAACCGATCCGAGAGTGGCAACATGCGAGCCAGCACTTCAAGACTCATGGTATGAGTCGAGTGCATACAACCTAACGCGATACGAAGACACCGATACTGAATACGTTCCAGTTAGATGATGTGCGACCGAGCCGCTGACTGAAAACAAAAACTACCGTATTCTATATTCGACAAAATCGTTTATAATTTATAATTTATATTTTATAATTTCTACCCCTTTATCGATGAAAATCAACGGTATTTTACCTCGCTTTCAAATTGCGCCCCAAATCAGCATTGAAGCTGCACTTGGAAATCGAGGTACATTTATCTGGGGCGCAGGAATATTTTCATTAGCTGCTGCCCAGATCCGATCATTTTGTGCGTTGTGAGGCTGCTCCAGGACAAACAGTTTTTCATCAGAAAAAATGAACTCATGACCAGTGTGCCGCGATAGTATCATCTTTGCTCTATTCAAACTTTTCTGCTTGGATGGTTTGGAAAAGCCATGAACGTTACGTTTTTTAAATGTCTTGAATCTAAGATCACGTCGTACAATATTGTGAGCCGATCCGTAGAGAATTTCCAGGTCTGACGCCATTTTCCATGATTAACGTTGGCCTTTGCGTAGGATTCGCTACCTTACGATTTTGATATTTAGCTGTGTCCGTACCGAGCGTGGAAGACCGGACCTTTTCCTATGCTCTATAGGGGACGTCTCCTGATACCTTTGGATGGTCTTGTATATAAAGTAACGCGTAACTCCAACAGAGTTCAGGCTTTTGAAAATCGCTTGAAAATCAGTCGCCATTTAAAAATCGTTTTTACTACAATTTACCTAATCGCGCGTAACAAGCAAACAACAGCTGACAAAAAATGAATATCACGCGTATGTGTCAGTATATACATGGGAGTAAAATTATCTCAAACATATAGTCAAAATATACGCATAGCATGTATTTTACACGCGTATGAAAAAGTGTATCCAAATTTATTGATCACGGTGTGTTTAGTCTACCGCAAACCCCTCAGAACATAGATTTATAGACGTTATTTAAAAAAAAATTGGGAGCAAAATATATTCAATATCTCCGTCAGCTGGATTTTGTGGCTGAGAGAGAGCTTTCTTCATCCGATTCCCCAAAACTGTGTACATGATAAATGCTATTTTTCAGTCATTTCGTGTAACTAGTAGCTGAAATATTGAATTCTTTCGCGATTCACGTACTTCTATTCCCACTGTGTATTGTATGCACAGGTGAAACGGGAACTTTATTTGTACGATGGTGTAAACATTATCACGCATACGGTACACCACAGTGTAGAACAAAACACCTAAAAGACCGCTTTTATTCAAATTGATGCTACAAGAACCAGGATTTACCTAATATAGAAAGCCTGCAAAGGTTGTTTGAACGCATCACTTATTTCTACTTCTTTCAATACTAATATCCAGACAGCGCCTACAAGGACGCAATCTGCATTACCTAGAATTAAATCATAAATTCGTTATGGGAGGTGCATAAGCCCGGTAGAGTGGTTCACTTTGCATGTTTTGGAGAAAATATTTTGTGAAACAATAGTTATATATATTCATATTTCAGTAGGCCTTCTTTAGGAAATCACAGACAACAAATTAGATTAATTAACATACTAAAATAAAGTGAATATTTTATCATCTATCCAATGAAATCGATCAGTTTCTTAAGGGGTGCATTTTACCCATAGTTACCATACACTCTACAGTCCACGGTAATTCAACCAAGAGCTGTGATCAAAAGCAAAATATAAAATAAAACCATATCCACGTCTCTGATGCAATCGTCATGGTTACTTGCCCACCTCGCAGTCATGTTGTGAACAATAACCCTTAGTGATTCAAAATTAGTTTCGTCATCAAAGTTGCCCGAAACGAGCAGCGACCCTCTGGCTACCAAACCATTTGTGGTCTTGTTTGATTCATATCGTAACATTCAGTGAAATCAATGAACCACGCGGTCTTTCGGTTTTATTACTGTGGGGAGCAACGAATTTTCTTTCGGCATCTTCTTTTGAAACGAACGGCCGCAAGGTTATTCGCCATGAAAGCGTGTGACTCAAATTCGCAATAAAAGTCTTGATTAATTTGTGTTATTCTAATACAATTTTTCGGCCTAATAGCGATTCACAGTGGTTCAAATAGCGAAACACTTTATCGTGTGAGATTCGCCCAAATAGTTGAATTCAGACGCACAGTTTAGGGGCGTCATAGCGTAGTTTGTAAACGCGTTGGTTTTCTAACTTGGAGGTCAAAGGTTTGATTCTCTATAATTTCAAATGCGTGGGAAATTCGTTCGAATGCGTTGGAACATAGGCGTATCATTGCGCTTGCCACATACTATACGATTGATTGCTTTGGAATTAAAAAGACAATGCGATCAATAAGGAACTGTGGATGTGCTACAGAGAACACTAATTTGAGTGGCAGCCAAAGCCGTATAAAGGCAGCAAAAAGTATAAAGGCTGACTATATATATAGCGATAATTGACAGAAATAGGTCTACTGCCAAACTACTGCTCCACCTTATTTTGTTTCACTAATTTGTTCAAAATCCAATTTCTATTACAAAATGACCTGCGAAAGATAATGCTAACTATTCCTTGAAAATTCTCGGAAGTAATCATGACACCATTTGGGTGAATTTTCACACGATCATGTTTTTTGCCGGTTGGATAACTATGCGGTGGTGAAAGATAAGTATTAAATGCAGAATTTTTAATTTAATTTTGGCTGATATCTCTGCTAACGATCATGTTTCAAGGTGATACGGGACACTTTGTTGATATTTTCTGTAAAATTAAGGTTTTTCAGATTAGTTGTTTTCAAGCTAATTCTCTTGCAGGTAATTTCCTTTCGCGACTTCAAAATTTGATTTTTTTCAAAAAGGTTAAACGTGTTTGAAATAAGAAGATAAATTTGTTTGAAATGAATAACAGCCTTTCAAATCAGGATCAAAATTTTACCGGACGTTGAGCTGTTCTTTTCTCGAAAATAATGACCGACGTCAGAGATGCTTTCAAAATGTGTGATGATGCCTATCTCGCTATTCAGTGAATGGAGATAGCTGGAAATCACATAACAAAGTTGTTGTTGTAAGTGTGCACACGTATTGATATAATTTTCATATCCAAATCAAGTGAAGAAATTGAGGTTTGCAAACTCGAAACAACAATATAACGTTATGAGACCCGTCCTCTATTCCCTTAAACAGTCTCCTGATCTCAAAAAAAAAAAAAAAAAAAAGGATTAACTTCGATTACAGATTTTTTTTAATAAATAGCGAGTATGTGCCTTATAAATTCCATCAATCCGTTATTCATCCCACCAAAGGTATAGGGTAATTATGCCGAACGCAATACGACCGAAGGCTATTAGGCCGAATGAGCCATTAGGCCAAAAGTTATAAGTCCGAATTTAGCAAAGCCGTAGATTGAGCTTAATATTTCATGATATCTTTGTGACTTAGAAGCCGTAGGAATGTACTTGCACGGTAAATTATTCGATTTTTTTTTTAAACCATAACCAGTTCTTTTAATTTCAATACCTTTAAGCTGCTAACGTATCATGGGAGCATTATCTCTTGAAATCATTGGACATGAATACAATGAACTTTCATTTCTTTTTTCAATCAAGTTGTATCTAGCAAATCTTTCATATTTCACAACTTGCAATTTGCCAGCATGTCTTGTGGATGATTTAATGTAGTATTTCTTGAAATCTTTTGGGAAAAGAAACTAGTGATCTTTTATGCGAGATTTTTTCTTCTTTTCATAATTAATTATGTTGATTCTAAATAACAATATCGTCATCCGTTAACAGTTAAAGTTAGAATTTAGTATTTTTGAAAATTGTTGGGACTTGGAGCGATGAACTATTATGGAAATTTTATCTGTCTTACAATCATAAGTATTTTTTTTTTCTAATTTATAAACTTGCAATATAGGAATTAAACTTGATATTTGTGGACATGAAACAATCATCTGTCAATCATGAGCAGTTCTTTGGAATTTTTCAACTGACTTACATGTTCTTTTAGAGACTGAAGTTTCTCTCGTAATCTTTGGAACAAAAAAAAACTACTGACGTGTCATAAGAAATTCGGCTTTTTTTCATCATGAGCAGTGTTTTTTGAATTCAAACCATTTTTTTCTTCATTTTTGTAATATTTGGCTTCGTGACCCATTGGGCGTAATGGCATTGATTCGGCCTATTGGCGTTCGGCCCATCGGCATTCGGCCTAATGATCCATCACACTACTAGAAGTAATCGTGCAAGTGGGTAGATTTGTTATGTTTGAATTTATTACTAAACCTGATCCCTACCGCAATCCTTAAGTTCAGCGTAGGATGAATTTCGGAACAATGAGATCGATATGGAAACAGTTACCCTACATGTGAAATGAAAAAAATCAATAGGCCATTGATTTTGAATATCCCAACAATTATTTCAATTAATATGGATGACAATGACCCCTTCTTACTACAAAGTGATTAAGAATGACCTGTTTTTACGTTTCTAAAAATGACCTGTTTTGATGTATCTGCTTGTAAGCGATTTGTTATGTATATTCCTCGAATTAGTAACATCACACTCTAGCAAAGCGCACCTCAAAAATTAAACGTGATACTTGCTATTACTTGTTCGGAAATTTCAAATATCAAAATTTCGTTGGGTAACCGTCCCAAGAGTTGCAGTACGTTAGCGTTCATGTACCAATAGTAATGTATGAACCTAAATAAATTGTGTATTGTTATTTTGCTTAGCGGTATATTTGGGGTATCATCCAAACCATTAAGGGGTCCAAACGATTTGAGGATTTTTTATTAGGAAGGCACAATTCCATACACAGAAATGTGTACACTGTCGCTTCTAAGGTACTGCAACTATTTGAGGCGTATGCCCTTTTGGCTATGTTTATACTGAACACAGCAGAAAAAGCTGACCTCGCACGTGAAATACTATTTATGAGGCAAAATATGAGAACAAACAAAAGTTTGCACAGAAACCACTCGTGTGTCAACGGTTTTAAATAAGGAAGGCTGAAGATGGCGTACATGCAACAATCAATTTTTAACCAAATTGGTCTCAGGTACACCATGGTGTACTCCTTTGTTCCCCTTTGCGGTACAAGAATTTTTGTTTGCACTGGTATTTTCTGAGCCAACATATATACATATTTTCTTCTTGGCCATCTAGCTCCTGGTACTAGTTCCATCTCATGTAAGACAAACGCTTTACAAAAGTCAAGCTTATGTTTTCACAATTCCATTTATAAGTTTCATGAAAATTTGAAGTATTTTCCTGAGTGTAGTTCATCATATGATTATCACATTATCAATGTAGAATGTCCATTCAATAGTTACTGGTAGTGAAGACTTTGCTGGGAACATCAGTTTAGCAGACGTCCTAATTACCATTTGCTTTACACAGTATAAATACTCAACCTTGAGTGAAGTATGTTCAGCGAAGACACGCAGACAAACGTTTAGGCAAGAACATAATTAACCGATAACTTTGTATGAATTTTCAAAAACAATACGTTAGCAATCGCTCGCTCACTATCGCCGCGTAGTTCACTTAGTCGAGGTGCCCACTGATGTGGCGAAGTTGTGGCATCTGCTAGCATGTCAAAATATCATGCCAAGGTTCGCCACACGCCACTCGAAGTTGAGTGCACTCGAGTGCAATGAGACGCCAAAAGGCGGCACTTCGATTGGCGCCTCGCTTTATCGCTGCAACAAAACTGACAGATTTGCTTGTTGCAAGTTGCTTATTGTTATTTTGTCATTGGCTGGTTTCTTTTAAATTGAAGGTTATGGAATTTTTCACACGCTGAGATGCAAGCTTGAAGTACTGTGTGATAGACAATATTACTTGCATACACACTTAAACACGCCCACAAAAAAAAATACTAGTCACGTCACACTTGGGCAGTAATAGCTTAGACACCTTCTTTGTCTTCGAGCACATATATTTTGTCGTTTATTGAGGTAAAAGAAATTCATTTGCAAAAAAATGTTGTTAAGCTCCTTAGCATAACTTTCTGCAGTGAAATTTTGCTTGTCATCACGCACCTTTTTCGTGAAGATATTCTGTTCATCATAAGCAGTGAAGTCATGGCGGCTTAAAAAGTTAAGTAGAACTATAAATTGATTAATAATGTCTCAATTGCTTCGAAATAAATTGATCATCATGATGGCATCATGATTTTGTCAACCATCGCTGAATTAATGACATATTTGGTACATAAGCCGAATAAAGGGGCTAGGCTAACATTATATTCCGTAATCTTAATTGAAACGTTTCAGAGATCTGAGAAATAATTCAAAAACTACACTGAATGAAAAATGTCCGATATTAAACGTGGACAGGCTTTATCCATAATTTCCCAGGATCAGATTGTTGGCCAGGCGGCACGTTTCCCAATCGCTAAGAGATTTGAGCCTGATATTTTCTCTTCGGGATTAATGATTTTCTCGTGCAGCGTTGTTTTCACATTTAGCCAAATCGTTTTCGATGAGGAGCAGTCAACCAGAATATAGCCCAATAAAGAGCATTTGCGGCATGTAATATTTTTTTTGGTTTAATAAAAAGAAAATAGCATCGGAAAGTCATAGAATTCTTTTAGAGATCTACGGTAATCTTGCTCCATCCACCAAGGCTTGTGAACGCTGACTACAATGTTTCAAAAGTGGAGATTTCATTTGGAAGTGGCCAATACTTCGAAAAGAAAATGTTTTGCCATTGTTCTTAAATAATTGCTTTATTTTCATGAAAAAACGACATTTTTAAATTGCGCACCCAGTAGATATGGAGGCTCTAGCACACTTTGTTGTCATAGACTGGGAATGCTGCGATCGGTTATGACAGCAACATTAGAATTATTTCAAGAAATTATTTATAACGTCTGTATCCGCAATAATCCGGACACTTCAAAACATGAATAAAACATAAATTTCGCATTATATTTCCATCGTAGTTGTTTATTTCAGATTCATGGGATGTGTTTTAACAATTCGTGAAGACAAAACATAGTTATTCGGTATTTGCATAAAATTTTCGAACTTTGCGCTTAACTCCGTCTATTAGGGTTTGTACATACTCTTCAAAAATCGTAGAAGCCGTCTTTGTCCAAATTTGCTGGAAGTGTAAAGTGTGAGACATCAATGATTCCTTGCTTCTTTCCAGAAAGCTTCCGCTTCACCAGAGCCCAATATCTCTCGATTGGTCGTAGCTCTGGGCAATTTGGCGGGTTTGAGGTTTTTGGTACAATGTTCACTTGATTTGCTTCGTACCACTCCATCACAGTTTTAGCATAGTGGCATGATGCCAAATCGGACCAGAACAAAAGTTTTCCTTTGTGACTTTCGGTGAAGGGTAGCAATCGCTTCTGCAGACACTCTTTCTGATAGATCTCCTTGTTGATTGTGCCTGTGACGAAAGATTTACTCTTTTTGCCACACGTGCAAATTGCTTGCCACACAAGGTATTTTTTGGGAAATTTCGATGCCTTCTTCGTTCTGAAATGCTCAGCTTTAGCATTTCTGGCCATAGCAGAATAAAAAGCCAGCCCTGGAAACTGCTTGAAATCCTCCAGGACGTAAGTTTCGTCGTCCATAACAACGCATGAAAACTTCGTCAAATATTCGCAGTACAAACTTCGAGCCCGTGATTTTGCTGCCAAGTTCTGTTTGTCGTTGCGATTTGGAACTGTTTTTACTTTATACGACTTAAGTCCCAAACGTTGTTTTGATTTTTGGACAAAACCAGGCGGCATCCCTATTTTACGAGCCACCGTTCGAATGGAGAGATTTGGGTGTTTCGTTAATATCCTTTTCACCTTTCGGTCCATGACAGGATCAGCGCGTCCAATGTTTTTGTCACTTCTCGGTTTTCCCCCCCCCCCCCCCACCCCACCAAAATATTATCACCACAACACGAGCAGAGTATAGAAAAAAAAATTTTTTTTTTATAACCCCTTTTTACAAAGACAGGTTTGTCCTCCCCCCCCCCCAAAATATCCCCCCCCCGTTTTTTTTTTTTCCCCCCCCCCCCAAATACAAAACACAAAAAAAAAACAACAATCATATTTTTTTTCATTAAAGACTCTCACCTACACCACAGAGAAATTTTTTTTTCCCCCGCGCAATATTTCAAAAGTTACAATGATTTGAAGGTGTCCGGATTAATGCGGATACAGACAGTCCGCATCGAGCTCTCATGCCGTGCGGTTCTATTTTCTTTTGCTGAAGGAAGTATTTTTGCTACCTAAAGCTATAACAAAATCAAACAGCACTTTTCAGTGCTTAACATTACCTGCACAATTTTTATTTTTTACCCTTATTCCTTTTCGATCCTTGTCTGGACCCTACGCGAGGTAATCCGACTTGGATATCGATTTGGAAAATTCCTCTTTGACCCTTCGGATTCTTGTAGAATCTGCTTGGAAGTTGATTAGGAGAAAACGTATAAATTCTAATCATTTTGGAGAAAATGGCGCCTAAACGCAAAAGAAAGGGACAATCTCTGGATTCCCCTTCTAACAATATTGATTTGAGCAATCAATTCGATATTCTGACTGATGATGAGAATGATCCATCAGTCAGGCAAAAATCTTCGAAGCATTCCCGAATTAATGCAGGGAAAGAAAAGGTTCCACCTATTGTGGTAACAACATCTGATTTTCATGGGCTCCGTAAGGAACTCACGAATTTCATAAAAGATTCGAAATTTTCCTTTCAAATTGGTCGTCGGGGTGAATGCCGTGTATTGGCTGAAACCTTGATCGGATTTAAACTTCTCGTGGAGTATCTTGCTCAAAGAGGCATCAAATTCTTTACACATGACACCAAAACTGAACGTCTGTTCAAGGTGGTCTTAAAAGGTCTAGCCAGTGGTGAATCCCTGGATGAGATCAGACAAGAAATTATTAAATTGCTTGGAGTTACACCAGTTCAAGTGATAAAGATGAAAAAGAAATCCCAACCTGGCGATTCTCGCAATGGGATTTCTAACGATTTTTATTTAGTTCATTTTAAATCAAATGAACTGAATAACCTCAAGGCATTGGAAAAAGCCAGCCTTATGCTCCATGTCAGAGTGAAGTGGGAACACTTCAGGAAGACTGGAGGAAATTCTCAACACCTCACCCAGTGCCGTAAATGCCAGGGATGGGGTCACGGGACAAAAAATTGTCACATGGATGCCAAATGCATGCATTGTGGCGATTCCTCTCACGCCAAGGACAACTGTCCTGTGAAGGATCCTAAAAATTTTAAATGTGTGAATTGTGGTGGAAACCACAAATCCAATTTTTGGGAATGCAAGACTCGCAAAGCGATCTTGAATTCTCGTGCTAAGCATCAGGTAGGGACCGCTTCACGTTCCCGACCAGGTAATTATTCCTCGGCTGTTAACAACGGTCATCGAGGAGGAAATCCAACATTCGTACCGGAAGGTACGATCAATGCCCAACCGTCAAATTTTCCACTGCTATCTGCTGTTAACAATGGTCAGCGAAGTACAAATGTACCCGTAAGTACAAACAGAGCACAAGTTTTCAATGCTCAATTCTTACCTGCTGGTAGCAATGTACAGCTCGGTAATGGAGCTTCCTACGCTGCCGTTACAGCCGGTAGAAACCAAAATTCTACCAGAAATGTTGAAGATTTTGACTTAGGTAGCATAACCGCTCCAAAAATGGATTTTTTACAGAAATCATTAATCGATATGATTAATGGAATGTTAAATACAAACTCCATGTTTGATGCAATTCAAACTGGTATAAAATTTGCAAACAATATTGTCATGACCCTGAAATTCAGCAATGGGTATTAAGACACTGAATATTTTAAATTGGAATGCTCGATCTCTTAAAAATAATGAAAACGAGCTGTTTAACTTTTTACGAGTTCATAACGTGCATATTGCCGTTGTAACTGAAACTTTTCTTAAACCAGGTGATAAAATAAAAAGGGATCCTAATTATTTCGTACACCGCAATGATCGTCTTGAAAGTCCAGGTGGTGGCGTTGCCATAATTGTTCATAGGCGTATCAAACATCAAATTCTTTCTTCATTTGATACCAAAGTTTTTGAAACTTTGGGGGTTTCTGTTGAAACAAAATTTGGTCAACTTACACTATTAGCTGCCTATTTACCATTCCAATGCGTAGGTCAGCAAAAGAATCTTCTTAAGGGTGACCTACAGAAGCTTACCCGTAATAGGTCAAAATTCTTCATTATTGGTGATTTTAATGCAAAACACCGATCGTGGAATAATGCTCAAAGTAATTCCAATGGTAATATACTATTTGATAATTGTTCTGCGGGTTATTACACTATCCAATACCCAAACAGCCCAACTTGCTTTTCTTCTGCCAGAAATCCCTCAACTATTGATTTGGTCTTAACTGATTCATGTCAACTTTGTAGCCAATTGGTTACCCATGCTGACTTCGGTTCGGATCACCTTCCAGTAACTTTTGAAATATCTCAAGAAATAATTTCTAATCCCAACAGTTCTACTTTCAATTATCATAGAGCTGATTGGAACCAATATCAAACATTCATGGAATATAACTTTGATCCTAATATTCCTTTGGAAACTAAAAATGATATCGATAATGCTCTTGACTCTCTGACTACTTCCATAGTTGAAGCAAGAGCTGTCTCAGTTCCAAAATGCGAGGTAAAGTTCAATACAATTATAATAGACGACGATCTTCAGCTTTTGATCCGTCTGAAAAATATCCGTAGAAGACAATATTAAAGAACACGCGATCCCGCCATGAAAGTTATCTGGCGAGATTTGCAAAAACAAATTAAAAAACGCTTCTCTGCCCTGAGGAACAAACAATTCGAAAATAATGTGTCAAAATTAGAGCCGACTTCCAAACCTTTTTGGAAACTCTCCAAAATTTTAAAGAAACCTCAAAGGCCTATTCCAGCGCTCAAAGAAGGTGATAAAATATTGCTAACAAATGTGGAAAAAGCTCAAAAACTTGCTGAGCAGTTTGAGAGTTCCCATAATTTCAGTTTGGGTCTTACTAGTCCTATTGAGAATCAGGTTTCTCTTGATTATCTGAATATTTCCTCAAGGGAAAATATTTTTGATGAATCCTGGGGTACTGATTTGGATGAAGTAAAAACTATAACTAAAAAGTTAAAAAATATGAAGGCTCCAGGTGATGATGGAATTTTCTATATACTCATCAAAAAACTCCCAGTGAGTACCTTGTCTTTCATGGTAAAATTATTTAATAAATGTTTTCATTTGTCATACTTTCCTGGCAAATGGAAAAATGCCAAAGTTGTTCCAATTTTGAAGCCCGAGAAAGAAAATCTGAGTTTTCATTGTGATGTAAATATCAGAGCATGGAAAACTATGTTTCATTACACACGAAGCAGCAACTTGCATGAAATAGTTCTAACAAAGAAGAGCTTTTGCACACAATATTATCCGCAATCCCAAAACATTACACGATGTATAATGTAGTATTTTATGTTTTGTGACGCTCCATTTATGTGCATGATATTGAACAGAAATTCACACTACTTTTTCGAGCTGTGTAGGTATACTATCGGTAATACCCAGCAGCGGGCTACCCAACGGACGAGTTTTTCAAGCTACTGAGTGCCTTTGATGCTACCTAAAATTCAAGCAGGCGGTAAGTTGGTCCAACATTTGAACAAAACAGATTATAAACTGTAGAGGACCCTTAGCGCGGACGTCGTTGGCAAAATATCTTTTCCTGGTTTTGATGTTGTGTATATGTGACAGTTATGTACCCGGCATGTTCACGTGTGAGAACTAGACGAACAGAAGCGCACTATAGTTTATTATCTGTTTTATTTGAACCGTTCATTCAATCATCTTGCAGTTAAAAAGAGAGTAGCGTAAAATTTATCATAAATTTCGAAAAATTAACTTTTGTGTTTGGAGAACCTAGAAAAACTTATGAAAAGGTCGTATTTTAGAAAATTATTCGAGTATGATAAAATTAAATCGCAATTATCGAGAGAAAAGATGCTCTTACGAAGGTCATTATCAAAAGCTGATTTTTTTTTATATTTCAAAAATCAGATATGGTCAGATCAGAGTACGTTTATTCCCGCAAATATTAAAATTTTGAGAAATGCGCCGAAAGTTAATGTTGTAGAAACTTTTTTCTCTGAAACTTTTCTATTCTTAAGTCTTCACGAAAATTTGCGTAGTAATTTAAATTTGTTACAGTCAAAAAATAAAAAAAATCAAAAAATCTGTTCTTGAGATATTTAAATTTTCATGTTAATTGTCGATTTTTTAAGGAATTTTTTTTCTCAGTGTATTTTTCACAACCTTCACACATAGTGTCACAAATTGTTCTTAGACAGTTATTTTGTACAACCAAAGGTTTTCGAGCTATAAATTATTAATTGAAGTGCTATTCAAAATGCTTACGCCCTTTTTAAAACTGACTCTTGAGTCACAAAGATCTATGTTAGCGAGGAAAATGCTCAGTCTCCTAAGCCAAACGCGTATGCAAAGTTTCATTAAAATAAAAAAATATCGAAAATAATTTTCCGCATTTCCAGGTCATTTCGGCTTTTATTACATTTAATACCTTTTTCAAACAACATACGAAATGAATTTCGTGCGTACCAGCCAATAATTGTTCCTCTTATATTGTATCCGCACCAGTTTGTGTTGTTTGGTCATTAATCACGCTACTTCAATCATGAGATTTATCAGAATAATTCTATGTATTGTTTTAGTACAATACACGAAAATTATTTTTAAACACACAACTGCCACGTTCTTTTGACAGTACATGTGAAATTGAATATGAAACCAGCTTCATATATAGTAAAAAAATAATTCATTCATTCATTTGTAAGTCAAACTATCGCTTTTGTAGTATGAATTTCAATTCGATTTCAATTTTCACAGCCTGCTGTACTCTAACGGAACTATCAATACTCTCTTCATATTTTTTGATCTAGCAGAATTTACTGTCCACTCCAAGGGTCTCAGGTTGATGAGAAGATATTCATTATTTATAAAACATTATAAATTTAGGTGTCCCTATTTTATTCGCCTCACTGTAGCTTGCATATATCTAACAGATCTTAAAAAGAATGCATACCTGGAGTTATCTGAGAGATAGTGTAAATATGCCGATATACTGCCTGCACTCTCCCCGAATACTGTGACATTATTTGGGTCTCCTTTAAACTGGCTTATATTTTCCTGAATCCACTTGAAGACTAGCAGCTAAAACGAATAACAATTGGTACCATCAGCTTTATTACAATACGAACACATTACTTGATCTTTTAATCCTGCGTTCCCAGCTATTCCTGCTTTGGGGAAACTAAGGAAGCCCAGAGGCCCGAGGCGATAATTCATCGTAACCACTATCACACCTTCCTGCACCAAATAAGTAGGGTCATAGAAGAAACTGCTTCCCGAACCGGCCAAAAATCCACCTCCATGAATATAAATCATCACAGGGTATTTTTCCACTTCATTGGCGCCAAAATCTGGTGTGAAAATATTCAAATACAGGCCTCTCTCAGAGCCTACAACTCGATTGGTAAACAAGTCTCGTTGGATGCAATCCCTTCGTTCCATTACACACTCAACCATGGGAGTGTCGAACTTTTCAAGCGGAACAGGTGGCTTAAAGCGTAATTGTCCCATGGGAGGCACTGCGTATGGTACTCCTTTGAAGTAGTGATAACGTAATCCATTTGGAAGCTTAGCAGTAACTCCACGTAGTTTTCCTTGGCGAACTTGCACTACTGGACGGTCCACTGAAGGCCATATTTGAAGAAATTTTCCCTTGATCAAATGCGAAATTGCGCCGAATGCAATTTTTAGCACGATCAACACTAGTTCCAACATAGTGGATATTTTAATTGAAAAGACACGCTCAAGAAAATTTTAGCAACAGCTAACACTCATTTTTTTCGACTCCGCGCACGTGTATATAAACTCGACCTATGCTACCGAAGACATATTTTACAATGCCAGCTTGAGCGTCGTCTTGCCCGTCCTCGAGCTGCGGTTGTTTATTTGCTGCGATGCGACGGACGCAAGTCGACTAACAATAGCAACTAAACTGTTTACTAACCTGCCTCCTCCATTACAAACAGGTATTAGATTGGAATAAATATTTACTATCGCGCCAATTGTCGCCTATGTACTTACGGTTGAGTACGGTAGTTTGCGTATCGCTGTATACTCCCAAATCGTTAATGTAATTGGAAATGCAATGTGCATTAAGTCAACGGAAGAAAAATGTTTAGGGGAGACTGTGGATACTTAGGGTTACGTTGTCGTGAGCTGTTGTTACATTAAATATTTGTTCTGCTTTTCATTCGAAGTTTCGTGATTAGTCTACTGAGCTAATTAGGGATCGCTGTCAGTGTTATTGTCAGTCTCACCTAGCACAACTGACTGTGTTAAACTCATATCCATAATTCTTCATAATTATTAAATAAAGGTGCTGAAATGAATATTTGCCACCTTCTTTGAATGATTTCATTTATTATCATCAGCATAACTTCTCATTACTCGTTGTCACTTTAAGAAGAGAAAGATCATATCTACCCCGTATTCTCTATTAACGGCAGTGGCAGCGCTCGTGAAAGTTCAACGACGCTTTGATAGCGTGCACGAAACGCGGCTGACTGCACGAAAGACTGCATTGCGAATAGGTATATAAACCGGTTTGATTATTCAATGCACGTGCTGATTGATCAACAGTCGAAACCTCGAAAAAAATATGTTTTGTGGCATAGGTATTTCATAAGAAGGAGGAATTTTGGAGACCATGCACGTATAGAAGAATAGTTTACCTATGTATGTTAAATCTTCAAAAATAACTGGGTATATGGTGTTGTATCTGGACATATGGTGATGCATATACTCTAGTTAATGAATTTTTTTCTTCAGATTAAAATACATTTATTCATAATTAATAGTGCCAGAAGATAAGACACTGTTAGTATTTAAACAAGATCTAACCTTTTTATAAATAAACCACATCAGTGAGATACACGTTTCCCATTTTCCAATATTACTAGCTCGGTTATGAACACAATTTAAACCTTTAGAGGTGGATGCAGGTTAATCGCGGTTAAAGGCGAAAAGTTAAAGTTAAAGAGTTAAAGAGTTAAAATTAAATAACAAACTAAATATGCAATGCATGAACTATTTGTTGTTCTGGTAGCTGTTAACTAAGCATTTCAAAGATAGCAATTTGAGTGATCGCAGAGCCCGGATGGATGATTTCTAAAATAAATGGAACACTAAACCAAAATATGGCTACATAATCCTATACTGCTGATAATTGAATGCCTGTCTTTTATGGAATAGTAGTTGAAGTTCAGAAATACAATTTTAACAGTTATCGCTCAGCCTCTGAGACGTGCAGACGTGTTTATTCGATTGCATTTATCGCGAGTCAAGCTTCTACACTTGAAATTCTTTCTTTCGTCTACAGTGCCGCGTTGTGCGCTTCTAGTGTACCGCGATGGGGCGAGAAAATACCGTGAAACCGTCCTATGAAAAAGTGCATGCTTTCTGCAAACAAGTGCTAGGTTTGAAGAAAGAAGACGTAAAGAGACTGCAGTGTCACAGGGGTGAACAATGTGCGTTCGTCAAGGTCAGCGACCTGGCAGACGAACATGACGGTCGCCACGAAGTGGAACTTGGTGGGAAAAAGAGTAAACTTCGCATCACCATGGAAGACGGTAGTGTAGAAGTTAAGGTTCATGACCTTCCCGAGGATGTGTGCGAAGAGAAGATAGCTGAGTTCCTTAGCGTCTACGGTGAGGTGTTTTCGCTAAATGAACTGACATGGAGTGATGGTTTCGATTACGAAGGTATTCCACTCGGCACATGGTCGGCCCGTATGATAATACGGAAAAACATCGATTCGTGGATCACGATCGCCGGGCAGCAAGCGTTAATCGTGTACAAGGGACAGCTGCAATCATGCAAACACTGCCAAGAGCAGACGCATACTGGCATTTCGTGTGTCCAGAATAAAAAGTTGTTGGTCCAGAAGAGTTACGCCAACGTAGCAAAGCAGACTGGACCACTCAAAAAATCAACAGGTGTGAAACCACCTCAACCACCGAAACCGAGCAAGAAGCTGGTTGAGCCGAGGTCCATTGCACCTCCTCCGCCGCCGATCACGGTGGACGACTTCCCAGAGCTGCCGAAGCCTGCCGACCAAAACGAATCGTCTGGTTCGGCTACAAACACTAGCAACAAACTCACAACGATCGACCGAACGATGCCCCCCTGCTCGCAAGTCGCCCGCAGCTCGGTCCACACACCGAAGCAGAAAGCCGATTCGTCCAAAGCAACCATCGTGTTGGACGAGATATTCAAAAAACCTGCGACACGATCGCAAAGCAAGGGTGACATCGATAATGACACCGACGACTCATCCGCATCAACGAGCAGCAGACGAAACAGGCGCCAACCACCCAGCAAAAAACCCCGTCAAAAACGAGAAGGCGACGAGCAGGATGAGGATTACTTACTCTAATGGCTCTCACATCCTACAACATCTCGTCGATCAACATCGGCACCATCACGAACTCCAGGAAACTTAATGCCCTCCGTAACTTCGTCAGCAGCCAAAACCTCGACATTGTGTGCCTACAAGAAGTCGAAAATGAGCAGCTCTCATTGCCGGGCTTCACCGTTTTCGCTAATGTAGACCATGCGAGAAGAGGAACGGCCATAGCTGTAAAGGAATATATTCAGGTCTCTCACGTCGAGAAGAGTCTGGACGGTCGATTGGTTGCACTGAGAGTGCAGGACACGACGATATGTAACGTCTACGCTCCCTCCGGTACTGCGCTGCGAGCCGCACGGGAAGATTTTTTCAATGGCACACTCTCCTACTACCTTCGGCATCATGCCCCACACATCATTCTCGTTGGGGACTTCAACTGCGTGCTTCGCATATGCGATTCATCCAGTGCAAACACTAGCCCTGCATTAAAAACAGCCATTCAACAGCTGCAACTGCACGATGTATGGGAGAGGCTCTGTCCAAGAGATGCGGGATTTACGTATGTCAGAGGCAACGCACAATCACGCCTCGATCGCATCTATGTGAGCAGCGGTTTGAGAGAAAACCTCCGGGCGGCATGCACTCACGTCTGTTCATTCACTGACCACAAAGCTCTGACAGTTCGACTTTGTCTACCCCACCTTGGACATGCGCCAGGGCACGGATTCTGGTCCCTACGACCTCACCTCTTAACCGACGAAAACGTGACAGAATTTCAGTACAAGTGGCAGTACTGGACACGGCAACGAAGACACTATCAATCGTGGATCGAATGGTGGATATCATACGCCAAGCCCAAAATAAAATCCTTTTTCAAGTGGAAATCTCGTGAAGTTTACGAGGAATTCCATGATGCCCACCAAAGACTGTATGTGGAGCTACGACTTGCGTACGATAGATACTACCAGCATCCCGAAATGTTGCCTACAATTAATCGGTTGAAAGGTGAAATGTTGGCGTTACAACGTAGATTTTCACATATGTTTATGCGCATCAATGAGACACACGTGGCAGGAGAACCCATGTCGGTGTTTCAGTTAGGAGAGAGACGAAGAAAGAGGACGAACATCACGCGTTTGCGAACGGGAGAAGATGATGTTGTTACCGAGCCACAAGCAATCGAGGCTAATCTGTTTAATTTCTTCTCGAGCCTCTACTCGGAAGAAGCCGACGGGAACAACGAAAATGGCTTTCAGTGCGAACGCATAATCCCAGAAGGTGACCCAACAAATGAAGCCTGCACGAGCGAAATCACCACTGAAGAGATCTTCTTTGCCATCCGAACAAGCGCACCGAAGAGATCCCCCGGCTGCGATGGTATACCACGAGAGTTCTACCTCCGCATGTTTGATGTCATTCACCGAGAATTGAATCTGCTGTTGAATGAGGCACTTACCGGCAACCTTCCCCCCGCATTTGTGGAGGGTATCATCGTACTGGTGAAGAAAAAAGGCGGCGATAATACAGCCCGCTCATACCGTCCCATCTCACTGCTCAACAGCGACTACAAGCTGCTATCACGCATTTTAAAAAATCGCCTTGAGTGTGTGATGAAAGCCCATCGCGTGCTGAGCGACGGACAGAAATGTTCCAACTCAGAGAAAAATATCTTCCAGGCGACTCTCGCACTGAAGGATCGCATAGCCAGCCTTCGTCATCAACGTTGTGCCGGTAAACTGATAAGCTTCGACTTGGAAAATGCGTTCGATCGGGTCCAGCACTCTTTTCTATTCGAGACCATGCGGTCGCTCGGATTCAACCAGGAACTCATCACTCTCCTCTCTCGTATCGCTACTCGATCGACCTCTCGGCTACTGGTCAACGGGCATCTTTCTCGTCCGTTCGAAATACAGCGCTCTGTGCGGCAGGGCGACCCGTTGTCGATGCACCTCTTCGTGCTTTATCTTCACCGCTGGTGTGCAGTCTCGAGCAAGTGTGCGGCAGCGATTTGTTGGTTGCCTATGCCGACGATATCACTGTGATAGTCACATCAGCTTGGAAGATCGAAGCAATGAATGAAATGTTTGTCCGCTTCGGTCGCGCTGCCGGCGCAAAACTGAACTTACGGAAAACTACTGCGATCAACGTTGGGGTTTGCGAAGGCAATGAAATTAATGTCCAGTGGCTGCAGACAGCCGACACAGTAAAAATTCTGGGTATTACCTTTGCAAACTCAATAAGGCTGATGACAACCCTCAACTGGAATGCGCTTGTGGGGAAGTTTGCACAACAGATGTGGTTGCAATCGTTGCGTATGCTAACATTGCTCCAGAAAATAATTATGTTGAACACGTTTGGTACATCAAAACTATGGTATCTTTCGTCGGTACTGCCACCTCTAGCAGTACACACGGCAAAAATAACGTCAACGATGGGAAAGTTTCTCTGGAGAGGAATAGTCGGCCGTGTCCCGATGGTACAGTTGGCACGAAGCAAAGAGCACGGTGGATTAAACTTGCATTTAGTTGCATTCAAAGCAAAATCATTGGCTATCAACCGACACTTATCGGAGATCGATTCCCTTCCCTTCTACAGATCCCTTCTTTTCCACGCCAGTCCCCGTCCCACTATATCAATAGATCATCCTGACCTTAAAATTATCCTCACAAACTTGTCCCAAATTCCCCTCCAAATCCAACAAAACCCTTCCGCCGATCTCATTCACCGACACTTCGTTCAGCAGACTGACCCACCAAAGGTGGAATGCAATAATCCAGAGATCAACTGGCCACGTGCGTGGCGTAACATCGCAGATACCCGATTCTTATCTGCACAACGAAGCCAACTTTACCTATTTGTAAACAAAAAATGCGAGCACAGAGTGCTTCTTTTTACGATGCGACGAGTGGAGAACGATAACTGCACACATTGCGGAAACCAAACAGTAGAGACGCTCCTACACAAATTTTGTACCTGTGCTCGTGTAGGCCCGGCTTGGATGGCTTTACAGCAGAGGCTAGCAGGAATAATGGGTGGATGGAGACAGTTAACCTTCGATGACCTGGTGAGACCTGACCTAGTAGGAATAAACAGAGCTTCAAAAGTGAAGATTCTTCAATTACTAATCAATTACATCGACTTTGTTAATCAATGTAACAATAGAATAGATGTGAACGCTTTGAATTTTCACCTAGATGTAAATTTTTAAATTTTTAAACACTGTATTCTGTTCATGAACTGACCAATAAATAACAACTTGACATCCTAAATAAAAAAAGTGAAGTTTGGGCTCTTGAGAGTAGAAACTCGTGCGTACTATGCGCTAACCTAGCAGTGTTAGAACTGCTATGGAATATGTGACATGGTAAAGCCGGGTGTGAGAGCAAAAACCGGTGCCGGGTCTGCTCTGCTGAGCATGAGATTGCCGCAAAGAGTGGAACGAAGGCCTTTTGCTCCAACTGTCGTGGCAACCATCAGCCAACTAATCGCAAATGCCCCATTTACGCAATAGAAGCTACAGTCCTCAAGTTTAGGACCGATTTGGGTGTCTCCTACCGAGATGCTAAGAAGGTCTTCAACAAGAAGAACAGTGGCTGAGTGGCTAAGTCCTTTGCCGCCCTTCAGCAGCAGGCAGTTTCTTCCGCTCCTCCGGGGAAAACAAAAATCGAAAACCCTTGAACCGGTGGGCTTGTTTGAGCTAGTGGACAGAAAGTTCCTAGTGTTGGCAACAATGAAATCGTACACACCAAGAGTGAAAAACAACATATAACAACCGTGATGCACTCCTCCGTCGCTTAAAGAACACGACACAAGAATGTAAAGATATGCCCTACCCTCGAGATCAGAAGATTTTGACTCGGCTGACGATAGGATGCGGAGTCAAGTTAGATGTTAATCATCTATTGGTGGAGTGCCCTACAGGGCACAATTGAGGGTTGAAACGGGAGTTATAGGGTCAATACGTGAAGTATAGTATAACGACCGTAGTACAGAGTTATCTGTACTGAAGTTCCTGTGGACGCTAGACTTATATGTATGACCAAATATAAGCCAGCAAATAGAGGTCGAACTTGAAAAGAAAAGTGGCTTCTGATCACAGTCACCTTATCAAGCAGCCTTTAGACCAAGAGTTAATGATGACATATCGAAAGTCTTGAAGCTTAGACGAGGGAAAATGAGGAGAAAAAGCGGATCAAATGGAATGAGGGGTGAGGTAATGGGGAGCACGCTATTGTGCTCAGGTGCTTACGGTCTTTATGCCGCCTTGAATGAACTAAAACGTCTACGGCAGACGGACAGTTTAAAGAGACGTTAATTCAATAAAGCAAAGAATAAGAACCGAAATAAAAATCTCAAGCAGTTGTAAATTCAAATTTAAAAGTGAAATTGATATCGAATGGCAATGAAAACATGGCAACAGAGATAAACCTGCTAAATAAAATTGCAAAAACAAATCAAGGAATCCAAAAACTTCATTGTTATGATCTTTATGATGACTGTGCTGCAAACGATATAAAAATGATCGATATTGTCAAGGAAATTGTGTAACTCGATAAAGAAATAAAATTTATATTATTCAAATATGGATAAAATGTTTGCACTCAAAAAGATAAAAAGATGTATGTATGTATGTATGTAAGGTAGCCACCATCCCTTCTAAGATCTTGTCAAAAAGATAAAAAGATGCACACAAAAAATAGGTTGAAAAAAAATTAAGAATTATATATTACTTTTTTGTTTTACATTTCTCCATGATCGCAAACGCCAGTTTCAAGCAAACATTATAGGCCTAGGGGCCTGTGTTTGAAAATGTTCACATCTTGTGATAGTAATGTTTTTGTTTATTATTTATAATTTTTTTTTAACAAAAACTTCTTTTTTAACAGAGCATCTTTTTTTTAGAATGGTCAAATTATTATCTACAACTTTGCCAAAGACAACATATCAATGAAAATAACCGCTTTGGTCTTACAATTTTCAATCATCATCAATACCATTTTTATACTGACCCGGAAAAGTAGTCATGCCCTTCCGCTGAACTGGCCGGCTTGGCGTGCCCCAAGGGCTAGGCTGTAGAGATTCTTTGTCAAGACCCGAAGCTAAGAGTCAGTTCCATTGTGGTTATATCACATTAATTAGTTTTTCTATCGTAGTTATCTACACATTTTTTCAGCATTTCAGCATGGAGAAGCGGGTTGGCGTAGCTTGTTCCAGCAGGAAAATATACTTTCCATTCTCATTTAATTAACAATTTCAGCACGCTTTGCGACATCTTTGCATTTCAGAGCACGGAGCAGCATGACAATTTAATGCTTGCAATGCTCAATTTGTTTTTCAGCATTCTAGAATAACATTTTCATTAAAATTCTTTTTTTGAACAGCTACTAGAGCATAAAAGACTGACATGTGATTAGAAGCAGTATAGGAGTGTACTTAAATATATATATTTGTTTAGTGATATTATGCTAAGATTTTTCATTTATTTCAGAATTCATCAAACCAGGCACTTGAATCACTAAAACTGCTTTTGTAGACCTATAGAATAGTTTGTTGATATTCAAAAAAATAAAACAAATCAAATATCTTTTCATCGAAACTTTATCTCTGAAAAAAGGACTGATCTACTCTGCTTTTCAGCTTTTCCAGGACTATTAAGATATTGATGCATACCTAATTTTTATTTTTCAGCAACAAACCAGTGGATGTCAAAGCTTGCCGTTCATTTTGCTTTTCGGAGCTTGCCTTTCATAACCACCCAGAATTTTTCTATTGGGTGAAGTTCTGCCGAGTTTGATGGAGTTGCCTCCTTTGACACAAAATCAACAAAGTTGGCTTTCGCGTAATTGCACGATGCCAGATCTGGCAGAAACAGAGTGTCACCTCTGTGGGGCCTGAGGAAGAGCAGCTGGCGCTTCTAAAGGCATTCTTTTTTTATACATTTGGCCGTTGCTGGTGCCGGTCGTTATGTACGGCTTGCTGAATTTGCCGCACCCACAGACCGCCTGCCACAACAAGTACTTAAAGGTAAATTTGTCGAACTTTTTCTTCCGAAACCTGTCCGGAACACTCTGGTGGTACTTGCCGACGAAAAACTCCCCAGGTTTTGCCCACACTTAAAAATTATTCACGGGCTCGGTTAAACATTTAGCTAAATTCACTCGGCTTTTTCATATTTAACTGATAAGTCGGCAAAAAATCGAACTATGACGAGTCTCAGCAGCACTTGAAACTGAAATATTGGGTAACTTAATTATTAAACCAATTCTCGGCAACACTAGGAGCCGAGCAGAAACGTTAACCAAACTTCAACTGACCTCAGCTGCCTATCATGCCGAAATATCTGTTTAGCAGTGTTGTAAGCCGAGGCTCGGTTTTTTATCTGTCAACCACCATGCGCAATATTGTTTTCATTTGCATGTGGCGTAAGTCATATGTTGTTTGTGGAACGGTGAAAAAACATACATTTATTGGTACTACATCAATTACATTGATAAAACCTTGTCAATAATTCTACGCTTATTCACCCGGTTCATGGCTTCTCCTTGTCATCCTAGGTTGCGCCCCACGCTCTCCAAGCCTTGGTTTACCTGATCCGCCCATCTAGATCGCTGTGATCCCCGCCTTCTTGTATCAGACGCATTCACCATCTTTGCAGGGTATTTCCTATAGGCATGAAATATTTAATATTTCGATGAAAATCTAATTCATATTTCGAATATCGATTCGACATCTCGGTTAACCTCATTTCTCGAATTTTAACCGAATTGTCAGTTTGCTCAGTATGAGTTTTCAGTTTGACCCAAACCGAGATTATCGGTTAACATAAAAAAGCTGAGATCGAAACTGAGAGGTCGGCTGTGCGGATCTCGGTTTCAGAAAGCGGAGACTCGGCATATAATTCTAAGTGTGCAGACCAAATCTCACGGCAGCCGCTGCCGAGAAAATTTGATCTACGCTTGAATAGTACACTACACATGCAATACAGGCTCCGAAGTTTTGCTTTACTTATTAAAGAAGCGATATATATTATGAACTCGCTCAACGTTTTTCAAATGATATCTGCCCATCCCCTTATTAGGCCAGTGTATGTACAAAGAACTCTAATAGCTTTGCACAATTAAAAACATTTGGCATTCTAATTTGTTTGACTGGTTACACCTTTGGACAGTCAACCAATTGGTCATCACCTTTTGTTCTATACAGCTTTTAAGTTCCATTCATTTGTACCAGTTGGGGTGAAAAGTAACTTCCTTGGGAATGAAAAAAAAGAATGGTTTTAAACGTTTTTCTTTTTTATTTAATTCAATGTAGTCCCCTTTTAGCTCGATACATTAATTCCAACGATTTTTCAACTGCTTGATCCCGTTCGAAAAGTAATTTTCCGGAAGGTCTGCAAAATGCTCCTCCGCGGCGTCGATGATTTCCTCGCGTGAGCTACATTTTTTATTGTTGAGCCATCTTTTGAGGTTTAGGAACAGATAATAGTCCGAGGAAGCCAAATCCGGTGAATACGGTGGATGCGGAAGCAATTGGAGCCGTAAATCATTGATTTTAGCCGTGGTTGTGATGCTCTTGTGCACCAGCGCATTGTCTTGCAAAAACTAAAATTGTTTTTCTCTTCATGTTAGGCCGTTTTGCAGCGATGTCGGCCTTCAATCACTTTAATAATGCTCGCTGTTGATGGTTTTATTCTTTTCGAGGTAGTCCACGAAGAGTATGCCATGACAATCCAAGTAAAACCGAATCTTTCCGTCCCATTGAGGCTCCCTAGGCCGCTTCGGAGCACTCGTATGGACTTTAGACCATTGCCTGGCACTCATTCTGTTCGCTGGTGTGTAATCTTGGATCCAGGTTTTACCAACAGTTACCAATAAACGCCAAAAGTCCTTCCGATTCCGCATCAGCAAGTCTAAACACTGTTTCGAAGTGCTCTCGCGTTCGTGTTTTTGGTCAGGAGTGAGCATGTGCGGTACCGAGCGGCAGGATAACTTTTCAATTGCAGAATCTCGCCCAAAATATGGCGTGTGCTGTTAGTACTAATCTTTGTGGCATCTGCTAGCTCACACACCTTCACTTACCTTACCGCCAACTCAATTTCATGCTCTTTTTAGTCATTATCCTCTGAAGCCGCATCGGAGGGCCTGCCGCTGCGGACTCGATCGGTAGTGGAGTTGCGGCCACCACGACTCTTGAAACCAATATTTAACGGTGTTATATGACGGAGCATTTGCCCCATAATCTTTATCCAACTTTTCTTTTGTTTCCTTCGCCGTTTTGCCTCTCAAAAAATATTGTTTTATGAGAGAACAAAAATCGTTTTTATCCATATTCAACATGATGCCAAACACGTCAACAAAATCAGCTGTCAAAACAAAACTAAGGGCAGTATTGCACTGAAATTTGGCGTGTGAGCCGAAATATGAACGAACTACAAGGCACTATAACTTTTTTTGCAGTATCATCGCATTTTGGCGGTCAAGGAGGTTACTTTTCACCCCACCTAGTATTATGAGCAAATAACTGTTCCGTTCATGCTAAGGGGCTCTTCATAAACCACTTAGACCGAAATTTGATACTTTCAAGTAGAATTCAAAAATGTTCGGGGTTGAACGAGAATAATACGCAAGGTCTTAACAATTGTTTTAAATTTTCATGTATAACGTACAAGTGTATGAATATCCCCTATCGTAGACAAACGTAGACTTTTCCGAGAAGCAAAGCTCCCCCCCCCCTTTAAATAGTCTACGTGGTTTATGAACAGCCCCTAATGTGACGCTAAGCATGTCAGCTAATGCATTTTTGGAAATGTTTGCTATGATGTGACCCGACATAAGCAACTTACTGTCTCACATCGTACAGCAGTTTATTTCACTCATCATTGCGCTCAAGCGGGTAGTGGCTACCAACTGGCTTACACTGGACAGGCGTTTATTTTACTCTCGTCACGTTTCGGTTTATTTTGCTCCTTATCACGTTTCCGTTTATTATGCTCATCATCACGTTATTGCGAGCACGCAATAAGCTATAATTCCGCCATAGCCAATATTTGACTACATCTTAAACACAGTAAATTAGGTAAATCAACTTTTTCAGTAACATGCATGATTCATGATTTAACGTTCATGATAGCAACAGAGTTTCATTACAATAATTACAAATGCATAGTACATTAATGACGATTTTAATAATAAAAAAAAACTCTTTATTTATTCCAAATTCTAACATTATTTTAACATTCTTATATTATCCTAGGTGCTCCTGCTAAGTAATTAATATTTCAACCTTATATGTTATGATTTATATCTTATTGTGTTAATATTGTTTTAACCTTGGATATTCAGTATTTTGAACGGGTTTTTTTTTGCCTGCGTGTAAAAATAACTGTTTGTTTCGTCCAGGGTTCGACCAGGCCCTACGTTGTGATTTTTTATTTGAGACACGACGATGACAAACGAATAAAACAGACTAGTTTGTCGATGATAATTTATTACCACCGAAAGGCAGCGTGCCAGCTCGATGGGTACAAGCCGATAACACAACTAGAACACCACTAGAATACCACTAAACTACTAGTATATACATCGATGTGTCCCTTTTATAAAGGACAGGAAGTACGGATAAATAGTGCCGTGCGCACCGCATCCCTACAATGGTACAAAGGTACGGCGCGCCGACAATGATGTTCCACGCTGCCCACTTTAGCTACAATAGCATCAGGCTGTTTGCTTGCTAGCCGCTCTCGAAGGGTAGTAACCATACGCGCTCCTGGGGGGTCGCGTGTTTGGTGCTATCCACACAACAGCAAGCACGCTGTGTGCTGTTTGAGATCGAACACTGTTGATTTCTTAAAACTATATCTTATCTATAGAGCGACTTGATCATTGTAATTGAAGATTGCAATGATTTTTGTCTAACATTATTAATTATTTTGTTGGAAATATCTTCTAGAGTCTCAACGTTCGAAATTCTACATAATTCAGTAGTACTGAACCAGGGTGGCAGCTTCAAAATCATTTTCAGATCTTTGTTCTGATTCCTTTGAATTGCTTTTTTCCTAGTAGCACAACAACTAGACCATATTGGTACAACATAGAGCATGACCGGTCTAAAAATTTGTTTGAATATTAGAAGTTTGTTCATCAAACAAAGTTTGGGTCGTAAATGATAAAATGATATCTTTTATTGAAATTTTATCTTTGATTTTTGGAATGATCTATTCCGTTTTCAGCTTTTCCAGGACTAGAAGGATATTAATACATATCTAATTTTCATTATTTTTCAGTAACAATCCATTGGATGTATCATTTAAGTTTGAAATTTGAATAAATTAGCATTCTTGTCTTAAATGATATCCTAATTTTTCAGGTACAAAATATACTAAATATAAAATAACATATAACGGGGAAAGGGAGGGACCATCAGGGCACCCAAGCAAAACGATTTGAATAGGGAGCATGGGACTGCCTTCTCCCTATTGTTAGCACTTCGCGGAACGAGGGCGGACTCTTCGACCCCATCTATTGGGTTTATTCTGTCAATCGAGGGCTCGATTCTAGTGCTGTCTGTGTGACCTTGCTTTTGGAAGGAGATTCTTTTCCCTATATTCGCGGGTTACGCGTAAGTGTCTTTGCTTACGGGCCCGCCCAAACGTTTTTGGCCCTTCATACAGGAGCTTGATGATCACAAACAATAATAGAATCCTGAACAAATCGGTTTTCAGATTATTCCACTGATATGGAAAGTTACCTTTCTAAAATAAGATGGTAGTATTATATCATCATCATCATTAGGAGAAATCTTCCAACTTTGAAAATAATCTGTTAAAATGTTCAAGCTTTTTTGTAGCCTCCTGAACATAACACGAAGATTTTTTCCTTTAGCGGAAATGTCTGTGTCATCAGGAAAGCAAGATTTGCGACAGCCCTGAGGTAAATCAGGGAGATCTGAAGTGAAAATGTTGTATATTATTGGCCCGAGAATGCTACCCTGAGCAATACCAGCTCTAACAGGCAATTGATCAGATTTAAAATTCTGATAATTTACTTGCAAAGTTCTATCAGTTAAGTAGTTCTGAACTAATTTTATGATGCAAAGCGAAAAATTGAACATTTTCAGTTTCGCAATTAAACCTTCATGCCAAACACTGTCGAACGCTTTTTCTATGTCTAGAAGAGCAACTCCAGTGGAGCAGCCTTCAGATTTGTTTGAACGAATTAAATTTGTAACTTTCAAAAGTTGATGCGTAGTTGAATGCCCATGGCGAAATTCAGACTATTCATCAGCAAAAATTGAGTTTGTATTTATGTGAAGCATCATTCTATTCAAAACTGTTTTTTCAAAAGGCTCACTTATTGAAGAAAGCAAACTGATTGGTCGGTAGCTTGAAGCTTCAGCTGGATTTTTATGTGGCTTCCAAATAGGGTCGACTTTTGCATTTTTCCATTTATCTGCAAAATATACCAGATAAAATCTGATAAACATCTGTTAAATAGTTTTACCAAGAAAGACAAGGTACTCTCAGGGAGTTTTTTGATGAGGGTATAGAAAATTTCATCATCACCTGGTGCTTTCATATTTTTAAATTTGTTAGTTATAGTTTTTACTTCATCCAAATCAGTTCCCCAAGAATCATCAAATATATTTTCTTGAGAGAAAATATTCAGATACTCCCTGAAAACCTAACCCTCAATAGGACTAGTAAGATCCAAACTGAAATTATGGGAGCTCTCTAACTGCTTAACAAGTTGTTGAGCTTTTTCTGCATTTGTGAGCAAAATTGTATCACCTTCCTTAAGCGGTGGTATAGGCTTTTAGGTTTTTTTTTAAAGATTTTAGAGAGTTTCCAGAAAGGTTTGGAGCTCGGATCTAATTTTGACACATTATTTTCAAAATTGTTGTTCCTCAGGGCAGATAATCGTGTTTTAATTTGTTTTTGTGTAAATCCTGCCATATTATTTTCATAGCAGGATCACGTGTTCTTCGATATTGCCGCCTACGACGAATCAAGAACTGAAGATCGTCATCAATTATAACTGAATCAAATTTAACCTCGCATTTTGGCACTGAAGCAGCTCTTGTTCTACTTATTGAGAAAGCCAGAGATTCAAGGGCATTATTAATTTCATTTTTTGTTTGCAATGGAACATTATGATCAAAGTTGTATTCCATAAATGTTCAATATTGATCCCAATTAGCTCTATGGTAGTTGCAAGTAGAACTGATTTAAATTTAATAACATTGAATACTTTGCTTATACCTTCAATCCAACGCACCAGTGCGGGGCTGTTACAGCCATCGGATGCTAAGCCATCTACCTGTCCCCCGACTGCTCATAGAGTGATGAATTAACAAAGACGCTAGCTTCTACTATATAGGAAACGAAGTTCGGCGTCTGCGTTAGGAAAATAATGTGCATTTGGTAAATTTAGTATGCAAAACGTAATAATAAGAAATCACATTTCATTTAAGTCATTTGTTAATTGAAAAGATCGTCGCAAAAATGTCCAGCTGATTACTGTAAAAAATCCCAAAAAATCAATTTTGACCATCTGGTACAATATTTGGCTTCAGGCCGTACTGCTCTTTAATCCACGAAAACATACATACTTAAAATCCAGTTGTAGACCTTCGTATTTAATGTGTTGCCTTCTATAATGAACACCGGTTCACCTTTACAGCCAAGCTTTGTACTTTTTAGGTCACAAATTATGATTAATTACAAATCGATGTCGTTCTTGATTACAAATTGACATAAACATTTCCTTAAACTTATAACTCTTCTTTTCAAAATGGTTTTCACATCTGGAGGAACATTTTTGCGTCGAACGGATGCCCACAACTGCACACTTAGAAATTATGAATTTTCATGTTTGTAAATAGTCGGGGAACGTAAAGATAGATTTCGTGTAAAATTATGTCTCCTGAAACTGCCACATACGCAATTCGTCGAAAGATGTGTTTGATTGAATTTATTAATCTCTTTCAACTCATTCTTATGTGCTAAAGGACGCTTGCATGTGTCGGTCTCAGGAGACAGAAATTTACATGACATTTTGGTAGTGTGTGTGTCCGAAAATCGGTTTCTTCATATGGGGCATATTTGTTCGCTACCGATGAACAGCTTCGGCTCGTATACAGGTTTACGTGAAGCAAATAGCAGAGTACAACATTTGGACAGTTATAATTCCAGCCCGATGTCTGAGAGATCACCTACTAAGCCCTCCAACGCTTGTTGCATCACACTTGCACGTATGGTTACGTCCTTTCCAGATGTCACTAACGACATATCATCCGCAAAGTTAACTAAAACTACTCCATCACAAGCTGACGCATTTTGCACTACATTGTTTATGTATAGATTGAAACACAACGGGCTTAGCGGGGAGCCCTGTGGGAGCCCTAGCCATGTCTGTTATTGATTTTAACACATAGTCTACGTTCTCGGAACAGGTAGTAGATAATTCCCACTAGTTCACTGGGTATATGCCAACGTAAAAGTTCGTCTGCTAATTTGTTGATGTTAACACAGTCATAAGCACTTCGAAAGTCTAACATGCATAGTAGAGTGTGTTCGCGGCTGGAAATGGATTCCCGGGCAGTGTTTATAATTGAGAACAAGGCATCTTGAGTACCCCTCCACATAGATCTTCCGAAAAACTATCGTTTGATTCCACTATCCACTTCACTCTTTCCTTAACCATTATCTCTAGAACTTTACGGAAACATGACGCGTGTTTCTAACATTTCTATTCCTTTCTTGTAGAACGATTTTTTTTTGTCCTCGAAATAGGCGTTTGTTTCGCCGATTACCTCTTGATTCGAGCGATATCTCTTACCAGCGAGCATGTTTTATTAGGTCTGCGAACAGGTCGTAGTCGCTGGGGGCCAAATCTGGCGACAACGGTGGGTTCGGAAGCAACACGAAACGTAATTCGTGCAATTAAACCATGGTAGCCTTCGACTTGTGACACGGTGCGTTGTCTTGGTGGCACTTTTTTCTTCTTCATATGGGGACATTTTTTTTAGATTTCTTTGTTCAATCGAACCAGTTGGCCCATGTAGCGATCGCTATTGATGGTCTGGCCTTTTTCAAGGTAGTCGATGAACAAAATTCCATGCGTATCCAAAAAAACGGACACCATAACTTTTCCAGCTTATTGTTGCGATTTTGTCCGCTTCTGGCGATGTTCACCGGCTGCTGTCCACTCAGCTGCCTGCCAATTTGACTCAGGAGTGCAGTAATGGATCCATGTTTCGTCCGTCGTTACATACCGGTGCAAAAAGTCCTTTTTATTTCGCCAAAACAGCTTTAAACAGGACTCGGAATCATCGACTCGTTGTTGCTTTTGGTCCACTGTGAGCAAACGCGGCACCCATTTAGAAAACAGTTTTCTCATGAACAAATGTTCATGCAAAATTAAGCTCACGCGTTCCTTTAAGAATAGGTATCTCCTGAACTTCACTTTACGGGCTGTCAAAACGACTTTGTGGACTTTTTTTAATTTTTTCCGGCCTCTGTTGGCCGACCGTTGCGCATCATCGGTGTCCTTACGACCGCGTTTAAACTCAGCATACTATTCAATGGATTTTCCTGGCGCACAGTTTGGATAACATTTATCAAGCCAAAGTTTTGCTTCAATGGTATTTTTGTTCCTCCAAAAAAACAATGTTTATTTAACAGGCAAAACTCCTTTTTATCTATTGTCTTAAAGTCACATAAACAGCGTGACTAAAATCTATGTAGCTTCCGAACTAATAGCCGGAATGCCGTGAAATTTTGACTGCTATCTTTTGAAGGTTTCTTAAAAAAATATTTATTTTTTATTTGTGGCTCCTCCCGAGTGTTAGACCGGGAATTTTTCAGCCGACATGATAAGTTGACCATGGACTGGTACAAATCGACAAACGTGATAATTGTACCTAAGCACTTGAATCTCTTAAAGTGCCCTGAAATTCGTCCCATCGAACGATTTTGAGGTATCTTCGTAAGCGTATCTTCAGCACGTAGCACTTTTCGATGAAGGATAATACCACTCGCATATATCGGTATCATCCAAAAAGGGTTTTGAATCATTGTTCGTGTTCCACCAAAGATTGTCTTATGTTTTTACTGGTCATAAGACATAAAATACACACTTTTTTACGATCATTTTCGCGATTATACATGGTAGTACTACAATGTGAAAAGTGATGCCGCAGGTGGAACTATTAAAGTGAAAACAAAGTAAAATTCATCACCTATTGTGCTGTGGAAAAAGCAACGCCTGTTCTAATTAGCATTGATTATGTACGATTAATTATTCTAATTCATTTTTATTCGGTACTTTAAGCCCAATGAACTGCAAGCAAAAAGCAACCATTATTGCTCAAAAGCCACTCGAACATTGTTTGATACTAGAAGCAATTCTTATTCAATATTTAATGATATTGTGTGAGTACTTAAAATAGGTACATATACTGAAAGTTTGTTCATTTTCGTGAGATTTCTGTACTCACTGTCTTACAAAGGGCGTAAATCAAAAATTCGCTTCACGATGGTTTTGAAAATTACACCAGAGATGTAGGAATGCAAATTGAATGGCCTACTCGGATTTTATGGGGCATTTTTTTTAAATATTGGTTTATGGAGCACCGTGTAGTAAAAACGTTAATGCGATCAAGAATTCTTAAAAATCTTGAATCAATTCTAAGATTTTTCGTGACACACTGGTTCTATGTTATTTTTTTTTCAGTGAGGCAACTCCGGATTACTGTGAGGTAATTTTAAATGGTTATGTTGCCTCTTAAAACTGGCCTACGTATTCAGTTTCTGTTGTACAGCTCGATTATTTTTACCACACGACAGCGTTTCTCTTTCCTATACCGGGTGTCTTTTTAAAATTTTGAAAAATGAAATCGTTACGCTAAAGTGAAAGGATTTTGAACGCCAATAACTCTCCTTCAACTGAAGACAATGACTTCATTCATACACCATTTGATCAGAAAAACTTTTTGAATTGAAAATATGTTATGCCTAGAACAGTCGAAGGGTTTGTTGACTGGACAATGGTTCGTGGAGTCGCCAGTCCCTTAACATGTGAAGACACGCGGCCTTCTGGCCGTGGTCTTCCGAAGGTCCCACCAAGCCATCACGTAGGCTATATTTTCGGGGCAACCTGCTGAAGATAGTCCTGCAGACAAAGGTAATCCTTGCACTGATGGTGGGTTCTTATCACATCACATCACATCATATTTGCAAATAAGGGAGAAAGATATCTTTCAAAAACGTATTTGTTCTTACACTTCAACCTCTACAACTTTTTTTATACAATAACTAGCAGCTATCATGCATTTTCAAAATATGCGTAATTTTATGCCTTGTAAGCAAAAAAAAATTACAGCAAAAAAAAATTGTTTTTTTAAGTAGGATAGTTAGAAAAACTGGTACAAAACGATGCGTCGATGAGATAGAAGTAAATTTTGTTCGGCAAAGTTTCATTAAATTAATATATCTACCAGTCTGTTCAAGCAAAAAGTCCTCTAAATCATAAGAATAAAAGTTAATTTTTTTATTATGAACATAGAAGGACCACTCTAGTAACCACCCAAAACTATAGATAGATCCTAATTTTTAAATTAAATCTTTCGAAGACATAAATATTCTAAAGTTAATGGTTTTTGAGTTATAGATTTTTATCGCGAAATTTGTCCATTCGTACTATAGTGGAAAGGTGAGAAAGTTTCTTGCATAACAGATTAATTTAAACTTTGAGTAATTAACATGTAGTGTCGTTTTAGGGGTTAAAATGTTTTATACATCTCTTGGGCTTCAAATGGTGAGTTGACAACTTCGAAGGAGGATGCGGCCGACCTCTCGTCCTCACAAGTTCCTACCTCACGCCTCCACGAGTCATATGATCACAAAAGACTGCCAGCTGAAACATGGAGACGCTGGTTGGCGTAGCCTGGGCAATGTTGTCATTCGGACAATAGCGAAGTGAGGGGGTGCGACTGAAGATCGTGTACCTTTAAATCATATTTTATATTGCCCATTCTCATTTTATCAATAATTTCAGCACGCTTTGGAATCATTTTTGCATTCCAAAACCATGTAAAAGCCGGGAGAAACACGACGGGCATCAAAGGCTCAATTTGTTTTTCAGCATTTCAGCATTACACTTAATTTAAGATTGCACTTCTGAATTTCAACTACTATATTCATTAAAGACTAGCATGTGCTTATAACCAATGTAAGATTATATTTTAAAATTGTGTTTAGTGGCATTATGGTAAGATAAGCCATTTATTTCTGGAATCATCGAACAGGACTCTTCGGTCACTCCAATTGCTATCTTTGAAATGTTACTAGAACAGTATAAAAAAAAATTACTACATGTCTTTTAAAACAATATCTTTTATTGAAATTTTATCTTTGATATTTGGAATGATCTATTCTGTTTTCAGCTTTTCCAGGACAAGAAGGATATTAATTCATATCTAATTTTTATTTATTTTTCAGTAACAATCCATTGGTAGTATCATTCAAGTTTGAAATTTGAATAAATTGGCTTGTTTGTCTTTAATGATATCCTAATATTGTGTGTACAAAATATACTAAATATTAAATAACATATAACGGGGACAGGGATGGACCATCAGGGCACCCAAGTGAAACGATTGGGATAGGGAGCATGGGACTGCCTCCTCCCTATTGTTAACATTTCGCGGAACGAGGGCGGGCTCCTCGACCCCATCTATTGGGTTTATTCTGTCAATCGAGGGCTCGATTCTATTGCTGTGCGTGTGAACTTGCTTTTGGAAGGAGATCCTTTTCCCTATATTCGCGGGTTTCGCGTAAGTGTCTCTGCTTACGGGCCCGCCCAAACGTTTTTGGACCTTCATACAGGAGCTCGATGATCACAAACAATATTAGAATCCTGATCAAATCGTTTTTCAGATTATTCCACTGCTATGGGAAGTTACCTTGCTACAATAGATGGTAGTTTTATATCATCATCATCATCATAAAATGTTTTATACATCTCTTTTTAAGAGTGTTTTCATATTTTTTGAATAAAACACGTTACCAACAGCAGTGGTTGATTCAACAAAAACATGACCACTCTTGGTTTCAAGAAAGAAAAAAAAACATGATTATTATGTGTTCAACAGCTTTCTCTTTGACGCAAGCTTTTCATCTCGCTTAGTATTTTTTGTAATTTTGTTTTGAATGCATCATGTTTTGCCTCCAGGTAATAACCAGATAGCAGATAATAAAATCACGAATTCAACCCTACCGGGTCATAACTCAAGTGTTTTAAAAACATTAAATCATAGATTCAGGAAAACAGCTACAGCGGACAAAAATTTTCGCGATGGGGTTTAATTCGTGATTTCGACAATGATTTTTCATTAAGGTCTAACTGACAAACGTAAACAATGGCTTTTTCCGCGAATTTCTCGTCGTTGAAAACTCGCCTAATCAATCCATCAGGGTCATTTCGAAGAGGAAGAGTTCACCTATCCGATAGAGTTGGAGGCTTAGATTGGTAGTCTTTGTGCCAAGAGAAATTTACTGAAGAAGCCATTTTTTACGTTTGTTTGTAGGACCTAATGAAAAATCTTTGTCGATTTTATTCTCAGCTAATTGGAGGCACAAAATGTTGCAAACAAAACAAAATTGCAAAAAAAAACTAAGTGAGCTAGAAGGTTTGGGTCAAAGAGAACGTTGTGGAACACGTTTAGAGTCATGTTTTTGTTTAATCAATCACTGCTGTTTATTACATGTATTGTGCAAAAAAATGAAAACACCTTTAAAAAAGAAATGTTTAAAACATTTTCACACCTTAAGCGATATAAATGATAATAACTCAATGTTTAAATGAAACTGGTATGTAGGACGTTTTCTCAGCTTTCGAAAAAAACAACCATAAATTTTAATTAACAGCCCATTTAAGACTAACAGGTACTGAAACATAATAAGTTCAATACCTCCGTAAACTTTGAGATTTGACCATATGCGCAGAACATTATTTTTCATCAAACATAAGCTCCTATCGCCCGTGAAAATATTTGCACTAAGAAACCGAACACCCTGTATAAGGAGAATGTTTGCTTCCGTAGAACGTAGATACTAGAACATAGCATATGAAGAAAATATAATATCATGCAGTTTACAATGTATCTAACAATAGGTGTCACCTTTTTTCAGTCTTGATTTATTTCAGCGGGGTAATTTTAACAGCGGAATTGATTATACCCATTTTGAGTGTATTCTTTTGACAGCTTATCACTGAAGATAAATAAGCGATTCCGTTTGTTTATATTCATCAGCTACCATGGAAGGCATACGGGAGCATGTTTAAAAATTACGTTAAAGCGGTTTGTTTTTCATACCTTGAAACGGTTCAAGGAAACTAGAAATGCCCATATTCAACGCAAAGGAGGTGCCAGACGAACTGCCAGAATGAAGAAAAAGGTCAAATGTGTGAGGGAGCGAATAAGACGTAATCCGGCCGTATCTGGCCGTAAATTGAGCAAACAATTTCAAATCCCCCCTGCCCTAATGAACAGGCTCCTCAGACGTGATCTGGAATGCAAGCCGTACAAGAAATAACGGGTTCACGGGTTGACGGAGCGTCAAAAGCAAGCCAGGATCCAAAGAAGCAGAAATCTTTTAGAGTTCGGCACGGTGACTGCGAGATTTTATTTTCGGATGAAAAACTCTTCCTCCTGCAGGACAGTCATAATCAACAAAACGATCGTTTGTATGGCAAAAGCCTTGCCAATATTCCAAGAGATAGACTAGCTGTAGAATGCTTTCAGAATGTATCGAAAACCATGGTAAGGGGCGCCGTTTCACGAAAAAGAAAACTTCCTCTTCTTTTCATAGAACCTAACGTAAAAATCAACACTGAATATTACATCGAGCAGGTTTTGACAAGCGTGGTGCGCGGAAAATTTGCCGATTTCATCACACGCGAAGAATGGCCTGCATCTTTACCGGATCTCAACCCACTTGACTAATTTGTTTGGGGTTATATGCTTCAACATATAGGCCATGCGAAAGGGCTTACTTTAGATCGATTCAAGAAACATTTGGTTGATATTTGGGACCAAACTCCTCAGCAAATCGTGCGTACCAGCTGCGATGGGTTTCCAAAGCATTTGCGCAAAATTATCAAGGAAAAGGGCGAGAGATTCGTATTGAATAAATATGATTTATTTCTATAACATATATTCTTCAAATGAAAAATAAATGCTATGAGTTGGTTGATTTATTTTGCTGTAATCCCATTTCACATCACACTATGTGACCTCCGCTCCTGTGAGTTATATATTACTAAACCTAGTAATATAACTTAAGTGTGTATCTTTTTACTTGATTTGATTTCTTTCGACTTATATATATTATCATTACTAAATACACTGGTTATAGTACCATATCTAAGAAATATCGAATCGTTAATTGCGAAATCATAAAACGCCTAGACATGTCGTGCGTTCTAGCTTTAACACTTTCAAAGTCGCATGCGGCTGATGATTGGGCAGTGGGAGGTACATTTAAAATAAACTAAGCTAAGTCAAATTAGCTTAACTAAATAGCTTAACTAAATAGGAAATACTTTTGAAATAAAAATGGATGGACGCTTCTAATTTTAATGAGCATTTAATATACTGAAATCTCCACTTCTTCAGTACAGTTAAACATACCTAAGCCAAACATTCTTCAAGTATAATCAGAATTCAATTAACACTGCAGTTAGATTTTGAGCAGGCATTGATAAAGCGTCAAGATCCTTCTATGGTATCAAATTTTGTCAAATTAATAGCAAATTTAGCAACTCAACATTAATAGCAACTCAGCAACCATAATATATAATGTTACATTTGTACTGTTCATCAAATGCTGAAGAAACCAACTATATGGGGCATGCAAATCTACTGCCCTGAAATTCAGCAACAAGTAAGGAAAAGTGTAACTATCCACCGAATAAGAACATCGGGAACTAACGCCACTGAATGCAGGGCAGTTGAAAAATTGTGGCGGGTGTAGAACTACTCACTGTCTTTATTCTGAAGAATAAATAGTTCAACGCTTTTTTCACTAGCACAAAGGGTTTTCCATCCAACCTTTTGTTAGTTAACTGCAACGTCGTTCTTCGCATTGTATTCTTATACACAAAGCACATCTTTGGAAAATTTCTTTTTATCCCTCACGTTTTGCGCTCAACCAGTTGCTTTAATTGCAGTTTTTATTTTTTGTTCATATCGTGTGCTGATGTAACTGTAGGGTAGGTTATTCTAAAGAAGAATGGCAAATCTTAACAGTCACTGATAAAAGATTTGGTTCGATAATGAGGCATTTTTGTTTACGAACAAGGAGTTCTTTGTAAGTAAGTTTGAAGTTAAGTAGTTTTAATGAGTTGTTGAGCAATGATAAAGGCACGGTAGATGCTATTTTGAATCATACAGTAGGGATCGTAAAGATGACTTCATTATGACATTTACGGGACATTCTTGTTCTAAATGCTACTATCGACTTATATTGAAAATAAATCAATGTGGAATATAGAATAAATTTTCAACTATTGACGGAGTCCATAAATTTTGATGGCACAACCCAAAACGAAAATTAGACAATTATTCGTGAAATTTTGTTCAAATCGCTGAATGGAATCTTCTATGGAGAGCTTGTGAGTGGGATTCATTTATTGTCTTAGCTATGCAAATAAAATTGTTGTGAGATTGATTTCACATTCAGGATACATATTTATGAACATAAAAAAAAAATCTAGACAAAAGAAGACCAAAATAAGACAAATGTTAATTATTTATTATTCTTATGAAAATAAATTGGAGCTCTTTATTTTGATGTTCATAGTACAAGTAAAAGCACAATCTCTCCGCGTAAATCATGTAGCTGCAAATTGAAAGTGATAGAAGAAGTGGTTACGTGTATACTTGTATATTTGAAGCTGAGAATTATTGGTACTTATCACGTAAGCCGGCTGCCAAAGGACCTCATCAAAATATACATTGTGGTCGTTTCCCATACGTTAGGATTCACCCCTTGCGCAAATTCAAAAAAGACTCGTTTCCACGATGGTTGATGTGGCCTACTCTGACTCAATTCATTCACTACGATCCTCACCGCCAAACGTTGTTGTTCGTGTTGAGGGTTGTATTTATCTATGTCTGATAATCGGTTTAGATTTTAACAAAACATTTAAACTACCTATTAGCAGAAGGCAATAAATATAACCGAAAAGGGTGCGGTACGTTGGCAGTGGTATGGCACATTCTACTGTCTGATGTGGGCGTCTGATCTGATTGGAAGTATCAAGTTACGCTCCTTCTCCCTTTTATGGGCTTTATGGCCTGGTAAAATAGGACATCAACATATTCATGATTTGCTACTTTCAGCTTGTGGTCGGGTCCTCGATTTTTACTTTATTATCACTTTCTTAGATGGTAGGCTGATCATAAATATTACACTTAGGGGACGTTGAAATCTTACGTAAAAAATAAGGGGGGAGGGGGGAAACAATCTTGAAGCAATATATTGAATTCATCCGTATTTTTTAAGAGAGTAAAATTAGTGTTATCTTATTTAAAGAATAAATACATATTTTTCTTTCGCTGGTCTCGCGTTGCTGGCTCAAAGTAAAAACGATAAAAAAAATCATCATAAATAAATGACTCGAGAGTGTTTCAGTCATGTATCAGCCATTCAAAAATGCTAACAATAATATAAATTCACCTACTGATTTTCATGAATATTATTATTCCGTCCGTATTATTATTACTAAGCCTTACAAGGGTAAAGTGGAAGGGGGATAGTTTATTATAATGTATGAAAAAATTACTTACATAAATATTGCATGACCCCTTTGCTGCTGTTGAATTAACTCTAACTCAAAGGGATGATACCCCATAGGTCCCGTTATTCATTTGTCCGTAAAAATGAAGGAGTGAAGATTATACTGAACGATAAAAATAGACACATATTTTTCAAGGTGTCATAAATTTCCAATATATTATACTCACACCTGCTTATTATGGCACCGTAAATCAAAACTGCTCATAGGCTTTGTAATACGTACATGCTAATATTGCTGTCGGTAATTGAATCGTACGGTTTTATTAGGGATACAAGTTTTATAGATTTCTCAACAAATGCAATAAAGCTTCCTCAGTAGATTACGTCATAAATAATTTAGAAAATTCTGCTTTGATTCGTCTGATGAAGTCACTATGAGAAGATGAACACATATTACAATAGTCGGTCTCTTTGTACATTGACAATTAATTATAGGGCACTGCATAAGATCTCTAAGCAATAGCTGTTCACTTGAATTAAAAAAATAATGATGCAGTGTTCGGATGGATGGAAATAAATGAAAATAAACTTTCTTTGATTCATGATTTTACAAAAATGACTCCACTTCCTGTCGCGCAGCCTTGCGACAGTTGGCCGGAACTTTGGCCATAGCTGTCGAAAAGAAAGATGTTGGCATATTCTTCGACGCTCTGGTCGCCCTTCTCGGTTTTCGCATCAAAATTGTTCAAATAGTTCCTTCGTTTCGCCCAGAATTTTTTTCTAATTGGAGACAACTGGGTAACGTTGGGTGGGGGGGGGGGGGGTACCTCTTGGGGACAACTGAGATCTTCAAACGCTCCATCTCTTCCAGCGACAGCTTCATGTAATGTTCCGAGGTCAAATCCAACCAAAACACGACGTCATCCTTCGGGTGGTGCATATTCCTTAATGAAGGCCACAACTTCTGGTAAGCACTTCTTGCTGTACACCTCCCTCCCCGTTGACAGCAAGTCCCTAACAAAAGAAGAGCGGCTTTGACATCCCCTTCTCATGTATTTCTCGTCGCTGCTTACCTCTTTATTGGGGGAGGGCCCAAGCAAGCCTGTAAGGGTCCTTGAAGATCGACCACATAGCGGCCCGTGACATACACTACGCTGTCATCGCTGTACAGTTGTCACTTAGACAAATGTCAATGTCTTTGGCATAAAAAATATAAAACATGGGGTTACACCCTGGGAGGGACCCATGTAGCTAAATTAGATAGCTGAGTTGAGTTTTCATGTGAAAAGCTCATATATTTCTCTGACTGAAAGTTTTACACAAAATATAACAGAAGCCATTTGTTCTTTTCTAGCAAAAGCTAACTGAATATTCGTGGAGAGCAATCTTTCGCTCCCTTACCCCAGGAAACCAAATGGAGTATCTGAGAGTGGATTGTTCGTCTTATCCCATTTATTCAGACAGATGTTTTCTACTGCAGGCGATACTCCAAAAATATTGTACTCATTTTAATTAGATCCCATTTCGAAAACTTTATGATACATTTACTGTATGCTTCATCATACAGGGTTCAATAACGTTTGCATTAAAACAAATGGACTTTTTTTTCGGATGGTGATAAAAAAAAGCTAAGACAGATAATTGCTTTTGATAAATTTCCCATGGAAGGTAATTATTTAAGCTTACTTGCAAAAAATGCCATGCCCTTGCGAGCGGCCTTCCGGCTGTTAACCGGAACATTCGCCATGGTGGACGAAAACATGTGTGTAGGCATGTTTTTGAGTTCTTTCTTCGTTTTATTTATCAATTCCTCCTCAGTTTTCGCGAAAAAATTGCTGGAGTAGATCTTACGCTTCAGGTTGGCCCGAAAATTCTCGATGGGACGCAGCTGGGGGACGTTGGGTGGGTTCGCCGACTTGGGTACCACGTCGATATTCAGCCGCTCCATCTCCTCCAACGATAGCTTCGAGTAGATCCGGTCAGAACACCGCGTCTTCGCCCTTATGGTATTTCTTGATGAGTGACGCAACTTCCGGCAGGCATTTCATACTATAAATTTCCCCATTCACGGCCAGTCCGTAGCGAAAGAAGAGCGGCTTTGACATCCCCTTCTCGCTGATTGTCAGTCACAGTAGCACCTTCTTGGGGAACTTGGTGTGTGAAATGAACTTCACCTCGGAGCTCACTTCCTTCGTGGGGTAAGTAAAATACGAAGTGCCATGCCAGGGTGAGATAGGTCTCGTCATCCATCACCACCGCCACGTCGCGATTCGCCGGGAAAATCGAGTTGACCATCGTAACCAGTGGACACGACTTCCGCTTCCTGACATGTATGTTCATGTTAGCCAGGTACTTTTTCACTGTTTGGCCGGTTGAACCGACCTCCCAGCCAAGCGCACGCAGTGATGTAGCCACTTTTCCCTCGGTCTTCCTCTTCAGCATCCTTTGGAGCTTCTTGTCGCTCAGGTTCGTCGGCCGTCTGATTGTTGTCAGATGCCGAGATGTTGTAGATGCCGGAACAGGCGTATCCGACGTCCACAAAGTGCTGCACGATGTCCGTTTTCGACACGGTGGGGTGCCGTTCTTTGAACGCGCACACTTCTGAACAGAGTTGCTTCACTGTTTTTGCCATCACGGTTAGAGTTCGACTGATAGAGCTGTCAAATTGTGTATGCTGACTCATGGGTTACTATGGTTGATGCTGCATGGGTAGTTTTGTCAGTGCGGGTGAAGGTAAACCCATGAAATTTTTTTGTACATTTTTTTAAATGCAAACGTTATAATGTGTCAACAAAAGATCAGTGTTGAAAACGATCGAGTACTTTGGCCAAACGTGATGGATAGGTATTGAAAATGGGCTACCCAGTATTATGGCAATGGTCAATGGCAATGGTCAATGGCAATGGTCAATGGCAATAACATGTACAGTATTTAAAAAAAGTCCACAATTTTCATTCTTTTATTATAAACTATGATTTGCGTAACATTTTACGCTAGCAATTTCTATGATTGTCGGATACCAACTAGGTTGGAATTAAAATTATTGTGAAGTGTATCGCAAAAAATTATCAAAATTAACACTCGTAAAATTTAGCGTGAATGTCCAATTACCTGTAATTTTATCAATTACCATACAGGGTAAGTGGTAATTCTTATCAGTGTTTTTTTTTTTAAATATGTGTAACTTTGGATGGGTCGACTACAGACATGTTTGAACATTTTTATTTTAGAGTGTATTCAAATATCAACACGGCTTGCTAGTTTGTTTTGAATTTTCATTCGTTTGAGAATCGTGGTAATTATGGACGTGAAAAGGGAGCTCGTGATATATTTGTTTTTGAAACATTTTAGATCATGTACTATTTTAAAGAAATTGAAACTACTCAGAATAAACGAAGGATTCATCTTTCGCACCACCAAACGCTACAAAGAAACCAGTTCTTGGAGAGTACCTCCCAAACCTGGCCGTAAACGCACTGTCAGGTGTCCGTAAGTCATCAAATGAGTGAAAAAGCGAATTTGGCGGAATCCTGGTAAATCTGGCCAAAAGATGGTCAAAGATCTGGGAATGTCGCTGTCAACAATCAGGAGTATTTTGAAAAACGACCTTGGAATGAATCCATACAATAACCAACGGATGCACGACTGAAAAGCAGAAGCTGCTCAAGTGGCATGGTGATAGTGAATTTCTGTTTTCGGACAAAGAAATGTTCCTGCTACAGCCTGTAGCCTACAGGATCATCACAACCAGCAAAATTATAGGATGTATGCAGTACATCTTTCTGATATTCCTCGTGATAAACGAGCTTTTCAGAGGTTCCATAGTGTTTCAAGGGTGCTGGTTTGGGGATGTTTCTCCAAAAATTTGAAGGTTCATTGAACCTGGTGTTAAAATCAATAGTAAATATTACACCGAGAATGTATTGAAGAATCATTTGCTCCCTTCGTCACATGACTGCAAGAATGGTCATGTGCTGAGCATCGTGGAGTCAGATCAGAGCTCTATGACTCCAGCCGAGCTTGAGGTATACAACCGAAGATACCGATTCGAGATATTTTAGTTCTTTGTGATCTGTAGTTTATAAAATTCATATATATGAATTTGAGTTGCAGTGGCCTTAGATTATAGTTTGTTTAACATGTATGTTAAGTTTTTTTTCTGTGTTTGTTTGTTTTTCTTTATTTCCTTAAAAATGTTCAGATTTAAAATTGTACCGCCAGAAGAAGATGAAAAGAATTAAAAATACACGTTTTTTGTTGATATTTCAAACACTCACCCGCTCTCCATAGAAGTGTTATTGAAACTAACCCTGAGACGACGGCGAGCAATCGGTTCACCCCCTCTATTGATTCAATAATTGAGCCTATACTAATAAAAGAACTTAAAAATATCTAAACGATGGTGTTGTATCCGCGTATGTACTTCAGCTACTTGACACTTGATCAGGTGACCCACGATCGACATACAATCGGGATAACTTTCGCACACTTCCACAATCAATCGTCTCCTGGAACGAGACGAACACATATGTCCATACGAGTGACCGAGATGACCAGTTATACGCAGAGTTTGGAACTTATTTGGTCACTCAGTTCTTCTATATCCCTGTCTTGCTCGACCTATGTATTTTTGGTGTAAAATGAGTACAATGTGATTTTGGAAATTGCAATGCCTCCGTGCTCCCTAGCCTTTTCCACGTTGTAAACACTTGAAGGAATTCAACGTATCCTGAAATATAAAACAACATTGTTATCGGATTCTCATATTACAGGGTGTCTCACAATAGGTGTCACTAAAAAAATGGGATCACAGCAAAATATATCAACCAACTCATAGCATTTATTTTTCATTTGAAGAATATATGTTATAGAAATAAATCATATTTATTCAATACGAATCTCTCGCCCTTTTCCTTGATAATTTTGCGCAAATGCTTTGGAAACCCATCGCAGCTGGTACGCACGATTTTCTGAGGAGTTTGGTCCCAAATATCAACCAAATGTTTCTTGAATCGATCTAAAGTAAGCCCTTTCGCATGGCCTATATGTTGAAGCATATAACCCCAAACAAATTTGTCAAGTGGGTTGAGATCCGGTAAAGATGCAGGCCATTCTTCGCGTGTGATGAAATCGGCAAATTTTCCGCGCACCACGCTTGTCAAAACCTGCTCGATGTAATATTCAGTGTTGATTTTTACGTTAGGTTCTATGAAAAGAAGAGGAAGTTTTCTTTTTCGTGAAACGGCGCCCCTTACCATAGTTTTCGATACATTCTGAAAGCATTCTACAGCTAGTCTATCCCTTGGAATATTGGCAAGGCTTTTGCCATACAAACGATCATTTTGTTGATTATGACTGCCCTGAAGGAAGAAGAGTTTTTCATCCGAAAATAAAATCTCGCAGTCACCGTGCCGAACTCTAAAAGATTTCTGCTTCTTTGGATCCTGGCTTGCTTTTGACGCTCCGTCAACCCGTGAACCCGTTATTTCTTGTACGGCTTGCATTCCAGATCACGTCTGAGGAGCCTGTTCATTAGAGCAGGGGGCATTTGAAATTGTTTGCTCAATTTACGGCCAGATACGGCCGGATTACGTCTTATTCGCTCCCTCACACATTTTAACTTTTCCTTCATTCTGGCAGTTCGTCTGGCACCTCCTTTACGTTGAATATGGGCATTTCTAGTTTCCTTGAACCGTTTCAAGGTATGAAAAACAAAACGCTTTAACGTAATTTTTAAACATGCTGTATGCCTTCCATGGTAGCTGATGAATATAAACAAACGGAATCGCTTATTTATCTTCAGCGATAAGCTGTCAAAAGAATACACTCAAAATGGGTATAATCAATTCCGCTGTTAAAATTACCCCGCTGAAATAAATCAAACTGAAAAAAGGTGACACCTATTGTGAGATACATTGTAAACTGCATGATATTATATTTTCTTCATATGCTATGTTCTAGTACCTACGTTCTACGGAAGCAAACATTCTCCTTATACAGGGTGTTCGGTTTCTTAGTGCAAATATTTTCACGGGCGATAGGAGCTTATGTTTGATGAAAAATAATGTTCTGCGCATATGGTCAAATCTCAAAGTTTACGGAGGTATTGAACTTATTATGTTTCAGTACCTGTTAGTCTTAAATGGGCTGTTAGTTAAAATTTATGGTTCTTTTATTCGAAAGCTGAGAAAACGTCCTACATACCAGTTTCATTTAAACTTTGAGTTATTATCATTTATATCGCTTAAGGTGTGAAAATGTTTTAAACATTTCTTTTTTAAATGTGTTTTCTTTTTTTTTGCATAAAACACGTAATAAACAGCAGTGATTGATTAAACAAAAACATGACTCTAAACGTGTTCCACAACTTTCTCGTTGACCCAAACCTTCTATCTCACTTAGTTTTTTTTTTTTTTTGCAATTTTGTTTTGTATGCAACATTTTGTGCCTCCAATTAGCTGAGAATAAAATCGACAAAGATTTTTCATTAGGGCCTTACAGACAAACGTAAACAATGGCTTCTTCAGTAAATTTCTTTTGGCACAAAGGCTACCAATCTAAGCCTTCAATTCTATCAGATAGGTGAACTCTTCCTCTTCGAAATGACCGTGATGGATTGATTAGGCGAGTTTTCAACGACGAGAAATTCGCGGAAAAAGCCATTGTTTACGTTTGTCAGTTAGGCCTCAATGAAAAATCAATGTCGAAATCACGAATTAAACCCCACCGCGAAAATGTTTGTCCGCTGTAGCTGTTTTCCTGAATCTATGAATTACTGTTTTTAAAACATTTGAGTTATGACCCGGTAGGGTTGAATTCGTGATTTTATTATCTGCTATCTGGTTGTTACCTGGAGGCACAACATGATGCATTCAAAATTACAAAAATGATACTAAGCGAGATGAAAAGCTTGCGTCAAAGAGAGAGTTGTTGAACACATAATTATCATGTTTTTTTTTCTTAAACAGAGAGTTGTCATGTTTTTGTTGAATCAACCACTGCTGTTGATTACGTGTTTTATTCAAAAAATATGAAAACTCTCTTTAAAAAGACCTGTATATAACATTTTAACCCCTAAAACGACACTACATGATAATTACTCAAAGTTTAAATTAAACGGTTATGCGAGAAATTTTCTCACCTTTCCACTATGGTACGAATGGACAAATTTCGCGACAAATATCTATAACTCAAAAACCATTAACTTTAGAATAATTATGTCTTGGAAAGATTTATTTTAAAAATTAGGATCTATCTATTGGTTTGGGTGGTGACTAGAGTGGTCCTTCTATGTGTATAATACAAAAATTTACTTTTTATTCTTATGATTTAGAGGACTTTTTGCTTGAACAAAATGGTAGATATATTAATTTAATGAAACTTTGCCGAAAAAAATTTACCTCTATCTCATCGACGCATAGTTTTATAGCAGTTTTTCTAACTATCCTAAGGGTGGGACATAAAAAAAAAATTTTTTTTATTTCAATTTGAATTTGCATTGGAAGAAATAATAAAAAGGAAAAAAATAACCACATTTTTAAAAAAAATATAAGACCGCTAATTTTTAAAAAAAAAAAAAAGAAGGAGAGAAAGGAAAGAAAAAAAAAGTTTTTGAAAGATATCTTTCTCCCTTATTTGCAAATGTGATGTGATGTGATGTGATAAGAACCCACCATCAGTGCAAGGATTACCTATGTCTGCAGGACTATCTTCAGCAGGTTGCCCCGAAAATATAGCCTACGTGATGGCTTGGTGTAGCAGGGCCAGTCGATCTCAAGGAGGACCTTCGGAAGACCACGGCCAGAAGGCCGCGTGTCTTCACATGACAAGGGACTGGTGACTCCACGAACCCTTGTCCAGTCAACAAATCCTTCGACTGCCTTTGGCTACCCCCCAATCCCAGTTATATAGTTGTTATAGGAACAGTAGAAATTTTTAGCACAAATGATGATTTATAAAAAATGTTAAGATACAAAATGTAGAAAATTTCACGGCCTTAATGAAGCTTAGATTCAATCAACAAATTTATAATAGTTTTCATTGGTACTAGTGAATGTACTGAGATATTGCAAATTTCTACTGTTCCTAATAAAATAGTTGTTTAAAATTTAAATAACTTACCATAAAAACATACCAGTATCTAGGTTCTATCTTATATTCACTGAATAAAACTTTGAAACGCATCTTTCAATGCTTATTATTCATATAAGACTCAAATGCATTTAAAGGCTAAAATATGATATGGTTCAAAAACTAAAATACATATACTTTGCTCGTTCCTTACGTGGTCTAACTTTTCTCACATAAAACAATTAAGTTATCATTAAAGACAAAAATCTTATTTATACAAATTGTAAACGTGAATGAAATTTTTAGAGCAAATTAAATTACTTGACAATGTAAAAAGCGGCTTTAGTAAGTCAATAGGAGATCATAAAATGCGTATGTACAAAATATATCTAACGTCCACTGGATTGTTACTGACAAAAAAAAACTGACGAAAAAAAAAAGCAGCATCACCAATATTCATCATCGTCACTAACACACCTCACCATCTGTTGAGCACACTGTAATGGGTGATATTGTTACAAAAAAGGTTATTAAAGTTTAGAGGCTCCAGTCTTACGCATTGATTTCTTTCCATTTTCATTTCGATGCAACTTTAGTGTGTGTTTCTTTGATACAGGTTTAAAACATGAACCTGTTGCTAAGCATGCTAAGCTAAGAGGAAATGAAATGATATTGATGTTTGAAAAAAAATCGTTAAAAGGGTTTTAAAACGTTTAATAAGGACTTTAAAAATTATGGAAAAAGAGCATATTTGGCAACACTGCCGAAAATAAATAGTATTTATCTCAAATTTTTTGAACAATTTTGGTGATTGTTTTTAATCAAAAGTTCGGTAGAAACACAGAAAAAAATAATGAATTTCAACAGACGCGTAAAATTTCCCTCCGTTCACTTGTAAGCCAAAGCCAGCGTAAACAACGAAATCGCTTGCAATTTTTCATACAACAGAATTCGTAAAAATCTCATATCTTGTTTTGCTTTTTTGGGATGCTTTTACCTTTCAAAATGTTGTACCGGAAGCAATTTACAATTTATATTAACACGCATCGCTGAACGATCGCGTTTATCTCGAAAAAATGTCTTTGTAACTGATGATCGCTGTATCTGAGATTCTTAATGACTCATTTGGATTTTTTCTCCAATATGTAAAAATTAAGTTTTTATCTTGTTACGTAGTGGTTTTTGATAATTCGAAAAATATGCAAAATAACGTCCATTTATGTAAAACTAAGCCGTTTATTTCAGCAAAAAATTACCATATAATGACCATAAATATTAAGATATCAAAAACTCACTACGTGACAAGCTAGCTATATTATTTTTATGATACTTTATTTATGATGATTTTGTAAAACTACTATCTATTGTAGTAAGGTAACTTTCTATAGTAGTGGAATAATCTGAAAAACGTTCTGATCAGGATTCTATTGTTGTTTGTGATCATCAAGCTCCTGTATGAAAGGCCAAAAACGTTTGAGCGGGCCTGTAAGCAGAGACACTTACGCAAAACCCCCTTTGCTTTTGGCAAACATTTCTAGAAAATGCAAAACAAAATTTTCGATTTATACGAATCGTCCATTTTTAAAAAAATTGCTCATTTTTAGAATGCTGTTCCTCGGCAATGGATCAGAATGTTCTATGTGATCTAACAAATCGGCTGAAAAGTTTCCGGTCTAACCATTAAATCAGTTTTTAGTTTATAAAATTTGACTGTATTGATCAACATACTTTCTTTCACGAGCGATACACTCAATCCAGAGTTTCTCTAACATTTCTATTCCCTCTTTGTAGAACGATTTATTTTTGGCCTCATAATAGCGCCTTTGCCTCGAGCGATATCTCTTTCCAGCGAGCATTTTCTTTAGGTCTGCGAATAGGTAGTTGTTGCCTGGGGCCAAATTTGGCAAAAACGGTGGGTGCGGAAGCAACACAAAACGTAATTCGCGCATTTAACCATGGTAGCCTTCGACTTGTGACACGGTGCGTTGTCTTGGCGGAAAAACACTGTTTTCTTCTGCATATGGGAACGATTTTTTGAGATTTCTCTGTTCAATCGAATTAGTTGGCCCATGTAGCGATCGCTATTGATGGTCTGGCGTTTTCAAGGTCGATTAAAAAAAATCCATGCGTATCCAGAAAAACGGACACCATAACTTTTCCACCTGATTGTTGTGATTTTGGCCGTTTTGGGCGATGTTCACCGGCTGCTGTCCAATCCTGCTGCCTGCAGATTTGACTCAGAAGTGTAGTAATGGATCCATGTTTCGTCCGTCGTTACATACCGGCGCAAAAAGTCCTTTTTATTCCGCCAAAACAGCTTCAAACAGGACTCGGAATTATCGACTCGTTGTTCATTTGGTCCACTGTGAGCAAACGTGGAACCTATTTAGAAAACAGCTTTCTCATGGACAAATGTTCATGCAAAATGAAGCTCACGCGTTCCTTCGAGATCTTCAAAGTGTCAGCTATCTCCTGCAACTACTGACTTGGCCGACCAAACCGTGACTAAAACCACTGTAGTTTTTGAGCTAGTAGCCGTGAAATTTAAACAGCTATCTCTTGAAGATTGGTACTTCCTAAAAAAAAGGATTCATTTTTTATTTGTGGCGCCACCTGGGTGTAAGACCGGGAACTTTTCAGCCAATATCATATCGCAAAAACAATTCTGACGAACACGATAAAATTGGATTTTTTTTAATCTAATAGTACTTTTTTGACAAAAAATGCAATTTTATTTTTATGATGCAAAAAAAATGTATTGGCAACACTGCCTCCCATAAACAGTATTTGTATCTAAATTAATTTAACAGGCTCCATATAAAATCATCCAGCATATTGCTTTAAAAAATTATAAGTGCGTAGATATTGGCAATACAAAGCAAGGATTAATGGCAAAATAACTGATATATAAGAACTTCTTTGTTTCAAAATGCTGTAACTCCCAAACGGTTTAGAAAAACTTTTAGTTCTAAGTGATTTCTGCGTAAAAATAGTTTGTTAAACGTGATGAAACTGGAGTTCTTCGAATTAAATAATACCCATTTCACATAAAACGTAATTTAATTTTATAAATGCATAAAGCATGTTTGAAAACACTGCTACCCAAAAGTCATATTTTTATGGATTTTTTAAACAATTTCCTTCACCCTTGCACTGAACTAGCCGGGTTAACGTGCCGCAAGGGCTCAGTGGGGATGTTTTGTCAAGACCCAAAGCTTAGAGTAAGTTCCATTGTGGTTATATCACATTAATTAGTTTTTCCACTGTATTTGTCTACTTACTTTTTTGTTTAATTACCGTAGTAACATATGCAATTAAAATGGTTAAGTTCATTAATTAAAATCACTGTAATACCTATGAGATTCACTACAAATTATTATTGCAAAGCAAGGAAACAGAGCAGCACATCGAAATCTTAGAAATACTATTCTTTATACGGTACATAATTTCAGATCTCCCATAGAATTCCTAAGTATTGTAAAATAATTTTAATTTTTTTTTCTAATGGTTAGGACACATTGTCCAAGTTTTCAGGTTCATGGTGGATGCGTGGGTTTGTGTGCAATCGCAGTTGGACCACAATCTGCAGACATGAAAAACCAAATAAAATAGTTATTATCATTTTATATTATAACATCCCTTCGCTTATATGCGTACTTGTATGTTATAGCCCACCTCCCTTGCGCTGAACTGGCCGGCTTGACGTGCCGCAAGGGCTCAGTAGGGATCAAGACCCGAAGCTAAGAGTCAGTTCCTTTGTGGTTATATCACATTTATTAGCAGAGCAGCACATCGAAATTTTAGGTTCATTATATGGTTTATATCCCATGATTCCTTATATACTATAAACTTTCAGATCATCCATGGATATCCCAAGTTTTGTAAAATAATTTTAAATCAATTTTTTTTCTCGTGGCTATGATACATTGTCTTAGCATTCAGGTTCATGGTACAATTGCAGCAGGACCACAATCTGGAGACATTTAAATAAAAATGAAATTATTATCATTTTATATTATAACATCCATGCATTACATTTTGTATGCTTTTTTATAAGTCATTTTCAGCTTCGCATATATGCATCCTTGTCAGTTATAGCTTATCTAACCTATGTTATGTATTTGAAAAGATAGAAAGGTTTTTGATGTTTTTTTTTTTTTAGAAAAAATCATATTCGAAAAATTCTACTTAAAAAAAGCTCTTTCCTTCTTCATCAAAAATATATATTAATTTAAAACCTAGCAGTTTACAATCATTCATTTCCTATTTTACAGAAATAAAGTATCATTTATGGGTCCAGATGAACAAGAGCTATCGTAAAATTCAATTTTTTATCTTTTTGTATGTTTGTTTTATTAAGATTCAGTTTTAGGATTCATACTCATATGAAATTTATTTCGCCTTATTATTAGCTGTTTTCAGTTTTTTTCCAATATTATTATGATATTAATACACATCAAATTTTTATTTTCAGTAACATACCAGTAGATGTCAGATACATCTTGTACCTACGTTTATTATGTTCTCTGACTATTATTGTGAAAACAAATTCTAATCTTAGTAGATCTTAATCCAATAGAAACTGCAACAGTGGAAGTCTTTCGATGAGTGGATGTTCAGCTTAGTTACGGATATATGTATTCTACTATAGTTTACTGGCCTGCTGATATTATTATTTTATATTATAACGTCAGTTTATTATTTTATGTTATGATATTAAATGATGTGACATAATTGCATTTAAATTCATTTCATTAAAATCACTATTTCCGATGAGACTCGCTACATAAATTATTGCAAGGAAACGGAACAGCACATCGAAATTTTAGGTTTACCTTTCTATTGCTATTTAATTTCAGATCATTCATAGGTATCCCAAGTTTCATGAGATAATTTAATATCAATTTTTTTTTCTCGTAGCTACATTGTCTAACTTTCAGGTTCACAAATGGAAGTGCTATTATCATTCTTATATTCATGCACTATATTATTTGTCATTATAATATTCATTCACTATAATTTTATAATTATAATATTAATTCACAAGATTTTAAATATTACTATCTGACACTGAATATATATTGGGAAGGGAGGGAGCATCAGGGTATCACTCAAGCTGGAATTGGACAATGGAGTGGTATGACAACCGGCGTCTAGGAGGGAACAAACAGTATCATTTTCTTTATCCTACCGATTCGATTGTGATGCTGTGAATTCTACTCCAACAGTTTCAGTGAGAGTGACGCGCCCTTCTTAACAAGCCATCCTGTAGAAAGCTTAATAAGTATTGCGAATTGGGTTATTCGATTTGTTGGATCGTATCGTTGGAAGGAGAATCTCATGTTCCCGCGGGTTTCGCGTAAGTGTCTCTGCTTACGGGTCCGCCCCACCGTTTTTGGCCCTTCATACAGCGTTACTGTGAATACAACCCGGCAACTCAATTTGATCTTGCTATTAAGTGGAGCTGCATACATGACAAGGTCTTAGAAGGGATGGTGGCTACCTTACATATATACATACATACTTGTATGTTATAGCCCACCTAGCCCACGTTATGTATTTGAAAAGATAGGAAGATTTTTAAAGTTTTTTTTTCTTGAGAAAGGATCATAAACGACAAATTCTACTCAAAAAAGCTTTTTCTTTCTTTATCAAAAATATATAATTATTCAAAAACATACAATTTAATAATCATTCATTTCCTATTCCACAGACATAATGAATCCTTTATGGGTCCAAACAATCTGGTTCTTACGCTTCTTAGGTTCTTGACTATTATTGTGAAAACAAATTCTAATCTTAGTAGATCTTAATCGTATAGAGCTTCAACAGTGGAAGATCTATATTTTTCTGTAGTTTACTGGCTTGCTCGTTTTATTATTTTATTTTAAATATCATTTTATTATTTTATGTTATGACATTAAATTATGTGATATTGTTGCATTTAGATTCATTTAATTAAAATGACTATAGTACCTTAGAGACTCACAACAACAAAATATTGCGATGCAAGGAAACGGAACAGCACATCGAAATATTGGGTTCACTATTCTTTATATTTATGCTCTATTATTTCAGATCATCCATGGATCCCAAGTTATGTGAAACAATTTTAAATCAATTTTTTATGTCGTACCTACATTGTCCAAAACTTTCAGGTTCATACATGGAATTGTTATTATCATTCTTATATACATTCACTATATTATTTATTATTTTTATATTCATTCACATTCTATACATCACTATATGACATTAAATATATATTGGGAAGGAACATTGAATGTATATCACTCGAGCTGGAATTGGACAAATAAAGAAATCCTTCATATTTGGTGCAATTCGTTGAAAGTCGAATACACGGTTGCACTTTTTCCCGGTTACTTCCAAAGGAATGAACCATGTATGGTGATTTTATGATACTTTAAATTACTAGTTTCAATCTCACTCAAAAATAATCACAAAAAAAAAACAATTCAAATAAAGTTTTATTATAAGCGCAGCAAAGTACTGCTTTGTAAAAATCGGAGGAGAAATTAAAATTATATGGGAAAACGAAATCAAATCACTATAAATCGAAAAATATGAACTTATAAGCATACAATTTAGAATTTAGATTTATCATCGATTCCGCATATGAGATTTCAGTATCAATACGATTTGTTAGAGATATATCTGAAAATATACTATAAAGTGATTTTTTATCTAGTACTTTTGCAAAAATGAAATATTGACCTTTAACTATTGACCAAAATGTTTCCAAAGCTATCTATTTAAAACTCGATTGACAGTCGAACAAAACTATCGCTTAAAATGATATTGCATTGAACAGCCACCTGTTTTAAAGCACTTACCTTTTAGTGTGCTGTAATCTACGACCGGCACTGAAAATAGACCAACTTTAACATACAAGTGGCACATAAACAATCGTGCAGCACTGAAATATGTTCAAAAAACTAGTAACAGTAATGCAGCACGAGCAAAAAAAGGATTCACAAATAATTTATGCTTGTATCAATGGCTAGCCGTGTGTGGCACTCCAATGCTCGTAAGCTGATAAGTTACGACAAAAACGAGTGATTTTCTACAGTGAAAGTATCGAGTACAGCAGATAGCACAATTTTCCAACAAAGTAACCCCCGCCACGAATAGGGGATCCAGCCGCCATGGCCTACTGTTCGAAAAAGGATCACAAACACACCACCAGTTACACGTGTACACAAGCAAACAGGTCATTGCAAAATACATGTGCAGCATAAGCCACGCCTTTATTATCATCATCATCCCCTTCGCAACAATGTTGTGCTTGTAGCTTCTTCAGTGCGCCACAGGAGTAGATATTTTCACAAACTGGCTGTTGCTGGTTATTTTTCCTTCTCTGTCACACTCAGGAATGCAAATTCCACGTGAGTGCGCCGCCGTTATGATACTTTTACTGAAATATTTGCAGCGTCTTCCCTTTACCATCGTGCTAGCCCAGGCTCGGCCATCCGAACAACAACAAAAACAACCGACATTCCGAAAACCCCAAAAGCGGATGATCTGCTCCTGGTATGGTATGGTTTGAGCCGCTTGTTGGCAGTCATTCCAAACGGATATCCACTTTACATCGGCCAAGGTCTTTCGCTCCGACGCTCCGGAATTTACCAATAAATGATTTGTGTCGTGATGCGGTATAGTGTGGTTTAGAGATTTTTTGTTGCACTGGTGAGCCTACAGTCTTAGAGGTACTCTCGGAACGGTGGTGGTCCAGTTGCTCCCTGTGTAGAAGACCGTCAGAGCACTTGTTCTTCGGTAGCACTGAGCTATATTGAGGGAAAAAACAAATTCCGGCGCAAGGATACAGGACTCATTGAATTTCTTCCTCTTGTTGCGCTCGTCGCGTCCGGACGTGAAAATTATGTCAAACTGCCGTATTCCACAGTGAGCAAATAAGAGTGCATTTTTTTTCTAGAACCTACATTTCTTCCATCGTACGACTGTGGCAAACTGGTACGCTGAAGATAGTATCGCGGTTCTCTGGACTGTTTTGACTCTGTGTACTATTGGTTGGCGGTTGCCGTTGGTGGTGATTTGTCGATCGGTGAAGTGCGATAACTTATTGATTATTAATAGATTTTTGCATGCAGCAAGTGGTTGCCTTGGTGCAACGGAAGACAGTGCAAAACATAAAATACAATGCAAACAAAAGATCTCTGTTGTTTATTGTAGCGTTACCGTGAACATAAATGTGTGGTGTAGAAAAGCAGAAACTGTTGCATACTTTCGTGGAATTCTTCTGATACTCTCTCTCGGAAAGACAATTGTATGGATACATAGAGAGATATCTGAGCAACATCAACTGCTAAGTAAAGTGACATACGATTTGAAAATAAGGTAAATTATTTAAACTTGTCGTATTTTTTTTCTGTTGAATTATGCATAATGATTGAAAGAAACATATAACACATACCTCTTTATTTTTCAAATTTGAGCTCAGAAAAATCTAGCTTGCCGCCGGGTTTAAAATATAATGTACGTAAGAGGTTCCATTAAATTTCTAAATATGTAGTCGCTAACATAAACACAGTGCGTGCCAGACATTCCATTCCCGTATGATTGGTCCAGTAGAGGAAGTATTCCAGTTGGCTAATATTCAGAACTCCAGTGGGCACAAATTATTATTGAATATGCCCGAAAATTACAAAATCGAGCTTTGGTTAGTTTCGGAAGCCCTCAGTTACCTAGAACCAGTACTGTTTAGAGTTCAACGTGTTTACGATAAGTCAACGACTAACCAGTCTTTGCCGTATTCCTTACATTTCTCGGCCTTCTATTCCACACAGAAAAAAATGATAAATTTTAACGAACGAGTAAAATTTTCCCTCGTTCAATTGCAAACAACAAAATGGATTGCAATCTTTCGTAAAAAAGACCTGATTTAGGCGATATCTGGTTTAAATTTACACGAAATATCCCATGAATTTATGCCAAAACTAACATTCCATAAATGTGCATTTGACAACGCAGAAAATAACGTTTTTCTTTCAAACTGTGTACATAACTGTGACAAATTGATTTAAATTTAGAGCCCACCAGCGGCTTGCTAGTGTGCCAATAGTAGTGAATTGAAAAATTGCACTTAAGCTTTCTGCCTAGGAAGGCAAAAATAAGTTCATTAGTCGATTACAGCCAAGAGTCGCATTATACCTAAAGCGCATATGATGTAACGAAGGGTTAAGTGGCTCCTTCAGTTTACATTAATCGTCTTGTAATTTGAATGGACAATGGTAAGCAACCAATATTATTTCTGAAGGTCGTGTAATTTTATGTTGTTTTGATATTAATCATGACGGATATTTGAAATACCCTCAATAGAACAAAAAGATACAAACCACTACGTCAACCTAAGTTGTGTGGTTTTGTATATTTTGTGTTTCTTATAGTTTTCATATTTTTTTAAAGTGTTGATATTTTAATCGATGCGTTTTTACCAGTCAATGGAAATTAAAAGTTAATCAAAAGTAATATTTATTTATTTATAACACATTTTGATAGACATATGATTTATAAATATATATAAACATATGGGTAATTGGATGTAAAGTAATGTAATTGGATGTAACCTAGAGAATGTGGCCATTTTGACACATTGGTGTAGGGAAGCTCCATTAATTATGTAACGCAGTAAGGGGGGAAAGGGGAGGGTGGTTAAGGATAACGTGACAATTCATACAACAAATTTTGATGGTTTATACAAAAAACGTGGTAAGGGAGGGGGGGGGGGTAGGTGTTCTAAAAATTCACTTCTTTGCGGGACATAATTAATGGATATTTCATAATGGGTAATGTTGATCGTGATTATAAGAGCTGTCATTTGTATAAATGTCATACGTTTAACGAAGAATCTCAAAAATGTCTCTAGTGACGATTTCTCTATTTAATAGAAAAGATTAATGTGTTTCAATACATTATAATTTAAATTTGGCGCACTGTACGCAATAAAAAAAAATTATTAGTAATGTAGAAAAGATTAAGTTTTTTGCTCATAATGATATGAAGCGTTGTTGGAAGGAGAATCTTTATATCCCTGTGGATACGTATAAGTGATGTTGCATATCGATCCACCCAACCTCTTTTTGGCCCTTCATACAATGGCATGATTAGGATAATCAGTGGTTATTAAAGCTTGATCAAGTCTAACAGAGAGGAGAGCCCATTGCTGTCGGACTTAGTTTCCGTGCTACAATGGGTGGTAGTACATATCGATCATAATGATATGAAGCGTTGTTTGAAAATATGCCGCTTTTTTTCGTTATGGTAAAAGTGATTTTTTCTTCAATTTTATAACAAAAATCAAACAACAAGCATTGTATCTAAAATTCTTAATTGATATTTAAATAGAGAACGAACAGAATTAGTTAGAATTTAAAAAAAAAAAACATGTTTTGAAAATCTTGTAACTTGTCTTCAGATACGCTCGCTCAGCCCTTAAGTGACTCTAACCACACTCTGGTGTCAGTGTTGGGCCCGTCGATGAACGCTGGTCAAATAGGTCCGCACAGGTCTTCGTGCTCCGTCGCCTGCTAGCTGCAATACTTTTCCCGCCAATCGTGCCGATTACGATGCGTCGAGTACGCCGATTCGGTGATGGATGTTTGCGCCGTCCACGCAATTTCGCTGATCACCGCCTTGCCTCCAATCGTGCCGATTACCCCGATATTGCTTTAGATGCGTCGATTACGCCGATCTGGTGGCATCGCTAGTCCTGTGAGGGATATCCTTGCCGTCTGCGCGCCTTTGCCTCCACTTAACACCAATCGAGTGGGTTTCGATCCATTGGTTTTCGATCGATGGTTTTCGATCGATTTGGATACGATTTGTATTTGCTTGATCGTTTTGCTAACGTGTGATCGCTTATCAATCGCCAAGAATAGAATTTTCTTCACAATTTTATTAACTTTGGAATTTTCTTCGTGAGCTTCGGTGTTGGTCGTTTGCTGGTGCTCAAGCAAGTGGACAAGTCTCCTCAAATGCAAGACTCAGGAACTTTTCTTTTCTAGTTAGCATTCTCTGTTGAAAGTCGAGAGCATCGGCTAGTAGTGCTACCAAGGATACCCGTTCAAAGTTGTATTATTGTTGTGTTTTGTTGTGTTGTGCAGGCTGATTACATCATCTATTCAGTGTGTTGTTCTTCGATACTAACATTGGCTATTAGCTTTCATTTTGCATGGTATCTTATTTAAGTAGTTTGATAGTTTAGAAGCATTTATTTACAGCATGATTATTTCATTTCATAGCACTTATGTTTTCTTATTTTATATACTTTATCATGTTTGGGTCAAATGCGTCATTGGAAATCAAACTAATAATTTTGCAGTAGTGTATTTTCCTCCCGAAAGTGCAAAAAAAGAATCATATGAATTGTTCTTTGAAACTGCTGATAATATTATTTCAAAATTTGCACCTGAATCATATGTTCATAAATATGGTGACTTTAATCAACGGACTGCCAATTTTATTGTTGATGACGACAATGAATCTTTTTTGATACCAATTTTGGGTGACAATGAAACGTTTCATTCTCTATTTGACAAATGTGCGGAGATTGGACTTTATCAAGTTAATCATGCCAGAAATCGTAACCACTGTTATTTAGATTTATTATTTACAAATATTGCCGATGATTTCTGTGTGACGGACTCACCTGCTCCTTTATGGAAGAATGAGGTATTCCACCCAGCAATTGAATACTCCATATTAATATATGATAACACCACAAAGTTGGATGGTGATTTGTCCAAACCATATTTTGATTCTGGACAAGCGGACTACGGAGTTATCAAAAACAAGTTAAACTCTATCGATTGGCAAACTGTAATTCGCAATTTGAACCTAGAGCAAGCTGTGGATACGTTCTACCAAATCAATTACAATATATTAGAGACAACAGTACCCAAGAAGCAACATTAACAATCAAATAGGTCTAAAGCTCCAGTATTGTACAATAGAACAATAACGAATCTTAAAAATAGAAAGCAAAAAGCTCATAAAGCTTACAAAAAAGAAAAAAAATGATATAAACCTCTCAATTTATTTGAATATATGTGAGCAGTGAAATTTTGAAATAAAAAATGCGTACGAAGAGTTTAATAATCAAGTAGAAAATAGCATCAAGTCAGATCCAAAATCTTTTTTCAGCTTCGCTAAGGATAAACGAAACTCGAAAAATTTTCCCTCCAAAATGCAACTTAACGATAAAATCGGAAAAACTACTAATGAGATCAGCCATTTATTTGCAAAAATTTTTCAAGACGTTTACACATCTCATGACGAAAATGATACGGATTACCAGTATTTAACACACTTTCCTGAGCCATTGAGTGATATTTCTGTTGATAATATATCCCTGAACGAAATCTTACTTTCTTCAAATACTTTGGATGTATCAAAGAGCGCAGGACCAGATGGTTTGCCGCTAGCATTCTTAAAGTCAGTATCAACGGAGCTAGCGAAACCTTTGTTTTGGCTGTTCAACCTTTCTCTAGAATGCAGTATTCTTCCATCAATTTGGAAAGAATCGTATTTTATTCCGATATTCAAAAGTGGCGAAAAGCAGGTATATAAAATGATCTAGGGATTGCCATGTTATCATGCATTCCTAAATTGTTCGAGTCTATAATCAATCAAAATATTTTCTCTCAAGATAAAAATTAATCTCTAGCAAACAACATGGGTTTGTTAAAGGACGTTCAACAACTACAAATTTATTAAACTTTGTTACATTTTCTATTAATGCAATGGATACAGGAAATTATGTTGAGGCATTATATTAGTAAAGCATTTGATAGAGTCGACATCCCTTTATTGCTTTTTAAATTATCTAAGCTAAGATTCAATTGCGGACTATTAAAGTGGGTTCAGTCATTCTTGACTGGTAGAACACAAAGACTTGAGGGGAATTTGTTATAAGTAGTGAATATGATATCTGGTGTACCACAGGGTTCCCATCTTGGTCCATCACTGTTCATTTTGTTTGTTAACGATGTAGACCACGTTTTAAGTCGCCTGCATGTTTCAATATAAGACGATATGAAACTTTCACAACTGGTGTTCAAAATATTTGCTGGAACTTAATGTGAAAAACATGCAATTCTATATCATTTACAAGAAAACACGTTATAAGGCAAGAAGCAATAACCATAGGCCAGAACACAGTTCAAAGATACAGTGAAGTTAGAGACTTAGGCATTATACTCGACACTAAATTAACGTTTGTTGATCACTATAATAACATTAAACATAAGGCAAACAACATGCTAGGGTTTATTAAAAGATTTAGCTTTCACTTTAAAGATCCATACACAATCAAAATGTTGTACATAGCATATGTGAGACCCCTTCTTGAATATTGAAGTACAGTTTGGGCTGCATATCAAGATACTCATGCAAACCGTATTGAATCAGTCCAAAAGCAGATTTTATTGTTTGCTCTCCGAAAGTTAGGTTGGACGACTTTACCCCTACCATCCTATGAATCACGATGCATATTGATAAATTTAGATGAGCTTTAAAAGCGAAGAGAGTTTGCAATTTAGCTTTTATAAACGACGTCATTGCACAAAGAGTGAATACTAAAGAAATATTAGAAAGCCTAAATTATCATACTCCCACTCGTATTCTTAAAAATAGACATTTGTTTTATATTAACAATCAAAGAACTAATTATGCCAAGAATGGGCCACTAAATAGAATGATGACCTGTTATAACAAATATTGCGAAACAATTGATGTAACAATGAACAAAAACACGCTTAAAAAAGTTTTCTTTACCATTTTAACCATGTAACCTGATATGGATAAATAGACATTAAGTATATCATGTAATAGAATTGGTCTACGACAAATAAATAAATAAATAAATAAATAAATTAACAAAAATAAATAAATTTCACGCCTTTTTTTCAAAGTCAGCCTTTAAACTACATCATCTTCAGAATCTGTCAAAGTATCTTCACGCTCCATTGAAGGCGAGTTAACTGGAAATGCGCTAGCTTCACTCTCAGCGGTAGATTCCGGATCTGTTGAAGGATAGAATATAAATTAAAATAAAAACTCAAATTAATATCAAACAGTATAAACCTTTATCATTGGCAGCTGAATCAGAGGCATCTTCCCATTCAGGACCGCGCTAAAGTAGATCCTCAGCAGTGGAATAATCTACAGGTATTGCAGCAGCGGAATGATCTTTCTTCATTCCTTGCCACACGTAGAATAGATTGGTAACCGCAACATTTGCTTTCCAGATCACATCGTTCTTGGCCTTCTGAAACTCAGAAAACAGTCAAGCGACTTTCAAGCGCCTCCAAAAGCTTGACTTCTTCAGGTTCCAGGTGCTCAGTTGTCTCCATTTGCAGGATCAGGCACTTGACCAGCACTGGAAGGAAGTGATTGGTAGTCCACCGCATCTGGATTATATGGGTAAATTTCACTTTTCCTGAAGCCATTCCTGATCGGTCCTGGTCTCCTTATCGATAAATTCTTCCAAAGCTCGTTTCATTATCGGACAGAATTTGTAGTGGGAACACATTTAACGGCGGAACCAGGCTCTCAGCTGCATTTCCGGCAAACAGCGCTGTGTAGTTTTCCTTATCTTTTGGAGCCAAAAACATTTTGTTTCGCCCAACCAATTGGAATGCTGATTCATCCAAGTTAAAAATTTGGCCCGGAAACTGCAGCAGATGTTCACCCTCTTCTCTGTGTGGGGTGAAAAGTAATCTCGTTGACCGCCAAAATGCGATGCTACTGCAAAAAAGGTTATAGTGCCTTGTAGTCCGTTCATATTTAGGCATACATACCAAATTTCAGTGCGATACTGCCCTAAGTTTGGTTTTGACATCTGATTGTTGTTGACGTGTTTGGCATCATGTTGAATATGGATAAAAACGATTTTCGGTGAAGGAAACAAAAGAAAAGTTGGATAAGTATTATGGGGCAAATGCATCCGATTACACCGTTAAATATTGCTTTCGAGAGTTTCGTGGTGGCCGCAACTCCACTATCGATCAAGTCCGCATCGGCAGGCCCTCTGATGCGGTTACAGAGGACAATGTCAAAAAAGTTCATGAAATGGTGTTGGCTGACCGGAAAGTGAAGGTGAGTGAGCTATCAGATACCACAAAGATTAGTACTGAGCGCATACGCCATCTTTTGGGCAAGATTCTGCACATGAAAAAGTTATCCTACCACTGGGTGCCACGCATGCTCACTCTTGACCAAAAACACGAACGCCAGAGCACAAACAGTATTTAGACTTGCTGATGCGGAATCAGAAGGACTTTTGGCGTCGATTGGTAACTGTTGATAAAACCTAGATCCACAATTACACACCAGCGAACAAAATGAGTGCCCGACAATGGACTGAAGCCGGCACGAGTGCTCCGAAGTGGCCTAGGGAGGCTCAATGGGTCGGAAAGATGTTGCGTCGGTTTTCTGGGATTGTCATGGCATACTCTTCGTGGACTACCTCGAAAGGAATAAAACCATCATCAGCGAGTATTACTGTGAATTATTAAAGCAATTGAAGGCCGAAATCGCTGCAAAACGGCCTCACATTAAGAGAAAAACAATTTTGGTTTTTGCAAGACAGTGCGCCGGCGTAAATTCAGCTCACGCGAGGAAATCATCGACGCCACCGAGGAGTATTTTGCAGACCATCCAAAAAATTACTTTTCGGACGGGATCAAGAAGTTGAAAGATCGCTGGAATAAGTGTATCGAGCTAAAAGGGGACTTCATTGAATAAAATAGAAAAAGCCAAACATCATGACACCAGCCGGATGTTTGGTTTGAAATTTTAATTTCACTTTTTCCGGAACGTTCTCCATTTTCTGCGGCGAAATGAACCGGTCCGTGCGGCTGTTGGCCACAGCATCGTTGCTGAAAAGCTTTTCCTCGGAGAACAGGATTATCATTTTTTCCTTCTTCAACAAGGAAAGCAATCTCTTGGAACGAGTCACTCGTAGTTCCTTGACTCGGTCCGTAATCAAGTGGCGTGTCACTCTGGCTCTGGAAGATGCATGCAGGTCTTCTTTGATGATTCTCCGCATGGATTTCTCCGAAATATTGGCTTCCTTTGCAAGTTTTCTTATGGAACGCACCGGGTTGCGAGCAATTTTTGCACGGACCGATTTGATCACGTTCGACGTGCGTGCAAAGCGCGGACGTCCGTTTCCCGGCTTCCGCTGCTTAGGACCATCCTGCAGGGACTTTTTTATGCGGTAAACTGTTGCCAAATGGCACCCTACCATCTTGGCAATCTCTTTCGGCTTCTTCTGGGTGAGCAACCAACTGGTGATCACTTTTTTCGCGAACATTTTGACGAATTTGCAATAAAACAAATAGAATGTTTGGATGCAGCACTTGAAAGTAAACATAAACAAATATACTTTCGACAGAAATTAGTCACTAGGTACACGAATTAACCCAATACTCAAGTTTGAACATTTTCGCATTATTTCTGCCGCACCCTGTATCGATTGGTTTATTCAATTGCTTCGAATTCTTTATGCTGAAAATAGGTAAACGTATGAGGGCATAATCTGAGGAAACATTTTTAAAGCAGATTTTTATGTTGAAATGTGAGGTTTTTCAGTTTAAAAACAAAATTGCTATAAGAATTTCAAAACAAATTTCAAATAAAACGGTTTTTCAAATTAGAACGAAGTCGAATTCAAGTTGTGTGACTTCAGAGGTTCATTTTGAGAGGTTTACAAGAAGCTTATTTGAACCTATTTTATAATATTGGAATGAATGTTTCAAAATTGGCATCAGTTGCCGCTTAAAGGTCTTTTGAAAAATCTCCCGGTTTTCCCGGTAAAAAGGGATATATTCTCATAAATCTTGATAAAAATTTTAAAAAGCCCTTTTTGATTCGATCAATTTTTTCTACGTAAACTGACTTCATGCTGATTTAGTCAGATAGTATGATGAATGTAACACTAATCTTACAGCTTCAACTTGAAGCACATCAGAAAATCTGTTTGTATCTGAGTTATAAGGGAAAAAGAAATTTACTTGAGGAAATCGATCAAATCAGGTAGCGCTTTATTCAAAGTTTAGACTTTTGTATTGTATTTAGGTTTGCTGCTAACCAACACCATCCTTGCACGGTCTGAAACCAACAAACACTTCAATTAAAGCCAATATAACCATCACCTTTTCAAGGGACACCATAACACTACATCAAACCAAACGGTATTTTGATCTTTTCAAAAAAAAATTAAGATTTAAAAATAGATTTCAAAGTTGAATTTGAATATGTAAAAAACTAGTTTTGAGTAGTCTTTGTCAATCATGCGGTCATGTCTTACAGACAACCCCGCTGATTTTTTTATTCTAAAGGTTACAGTTATTGAACCGCAATATGATTATATACAGTACCATATTTAAGTTTTAAAAATAAAATCTAATTTCAATTACTTCATTTCCCTTCCAAAGTGTTTTGTACTTTAAATCTAACGCAGACAAGAAGAAAGTTGCGACCCCTCGATAAACTGATCAGTCTCGTTCGAAATTAAATACTCCTTTAAAATTGAAAATTATATAAACTATATAAATTATATAAACTTAATAACCACACTAATTATCGTCCACTATTCTCAAGTAAACAAATCGACAGTGGGCATACAGATCAGCTGATCATTAACATACACTGAGCACAATTTGATTGCAATTTTAGCCCCAGCGATGTGCGCTAACAGTAAAAGCAATGTGCGCGGTGCGTTTGTACTTGAAATTCGATTTATGTCCGGTGGCGGAAATGCTCAATTGCTTATGCCGTAGGTTTAATTTTTGTTTTGTTTATTTGTTTGCATCCCAGTTGCAGCCGTTCGTGACGGAGCGCCGTACGATGGCACTTGTTGATGCTTTTAGTTTTGTTTGGTCAGCCGCGTGCTCTATCGGTTGTAAATTGCGGTTAAAAAATGTGGTTTGCTTGGATTTAATTCAGTGTTGTGAAACATTAGTTTTATCAAAATGAGGTATGTTGTATGTTTTTTTTTTTCCTTTGCTGAATTGTAGTTAAATTCAAATAAGATAATGTTACCGCACAACAAATGTTGACGCTCAAATAACGATGTTTCACTGACACGTGAGAGTAAATAATTACCCTTTAAGTTAGCATTACACAAAAGCCGCCGCCGTTTGATTTGTAATCTACATGAATATTCAAATTCTACCGGAAGCATGACGTTTGATTTACGTTTATAAATCTCTCGATCCGTAAACGTCCCTTGCGAGAATCCTTCTGTGCAAAGTAAAGCTGGATATCATGGCTTGCTATACATGTATTTTAATAAATGTACCAGCTACATCAGCATCGAATACCATCTCATCCATGCAGACTGGTATTCCGTTTTCCACCCCTGTGCATAATGGTAACCCGGCTCCGAACGCTTCACAAGATTACATGCGTTTACATCCGTTTTCGGATATGCGTATTCTATAATTCAAATGCCACCATTCATGATTACAATAAACAACACAGAACTGTGAAGCCAGTAGAGGAAGAGCTTTATATCACCAATAGGGATAAATGTTTGGTTGGAATTATATTTAGTCAAAATCTGAATGCAAGCTTGACTGTAAGCGTATATTCTTAATTCATCTTAGCATTGTACTAAACATTACTCACCATTTAAAAGGCGCTATTTAGTTTATGACGAATTTTCAAATGGTGAACTTTTTAAATCTTAACGAGAAGAATATTATCATCGACGCTATTTCAAAGAATTTGTGGTTGCATAAGCTCAAACAGTTACATAAAAGTACACGTTAAGTTTTTATATTTTTCTCACAAGTTTTTTGATTGGATATGCATAATCATATAGCTGCCGCTGAAGCTACATCCTGTGTAGTTTTTGAAGGGTACCAGGTCGATACCCACCAATTACCTGTAGCCTGTAGCTCTGCCAAATTATCTCAAATTATAATACTGTACCCACTATATCCTAAATCACAAAACATTGCGATTGGTTGAGCGGATTGGAGTGTTGTTGGGTACAGAACAACTTGGAAATCAATAAAAGAATAGTGTTGCCAGAAGGCACAAAATACTTTTAGACACTCTTATTGCACAAAATCCATCAATCATGGATAAGTGGATAAAAATAGATTGCTATTTAGAACATTTAACTTGCTTGATGCAGATGTTAGTTCCAGTAGTAAAATAGTTTGTAGAATGTAGTTGTGCAAATTGAAAGTATTTTTTCAATGTAAAACAACTACCAAACATTGTGAGTGGCCCCAAAAGCATATCTACTGTTGGTTTAAAAGGAGCTAAAGCCTCAAGCGTTGCTCAGCATTTACCTTGTTTTGCCTATGAAAAACCACCATTTACTTTGTGAGTGGCCCATACTGTTGATTTAAATGAGTCCAAATTGACTCTCAAGCGTTACTTATAATTCACCTTTGTTTCTCAATGAAGAATCAATATCACAATTTGTAAAGGAAGCAACAACATCCTTTTTTCCTATGTTCGGGATATAAACCACTGCGACCAGTTATTTGTTCTTTTGTAGTATATCCCTTTTCTGTTCAGGGAATGTCGAGTTACTTCATTACTATTGAGACATGATGAAGTATTCGGTGTTGATACAGTTGCAATCGTTTATTTTGTTTGGCAATGAATCGAGTTTTATTGAAAGTTTCTGCTATTGAAACCCTTTGAGGAGTGAAAACACTTGCAAAGAAAACAAAAAATGACTCCGATACTAACTATGCATCAGAATCCTAGTCCTAACCACTTTAAACTATAGATCAGCAAATCTAGAATATAAGAATTAAAAAAATAAGACTTACCATGTTTTCCTTATTTCAAGCTCATCATTGGTGGCTCAATCCGAGCAATGTCACTTTTAACAAAGCATAACATGTAATAAGGACTAAGATATGTTATTTGACTTTAAAAACAAATATGCTCCTTAGTTAGAATAAGTTCGGACTAAAGTTCATCGGAAAATCTGATACCCCGTAACGCACCACGAAAATGTGATCTACCAGCGTTGTGAGTTAACAACAACCTTACTTTTGGTTTTAATCGGCCCAAACCTGCTCACAAGCGTTACTTTAAATTTAACTTGTTTTCAAATCATAAACCACCAACACTCAAGTGAGTAGCCCCAATATCATCCTTACTGTTGGTTTAAATCGGTACTGATATTTAAATATCTGTTTAGCATCTCCGTTAGATCTTCTTAATAATATGAAAATACGCATAACAGTTTCATTCACTATTTTTTCATGTAACAATATGAAAACTGCAAAAAAACCTACCACTAAAATTAAACTAACATTCCTTCCCTTCCCTAATTTATCTATAAATGAGGACACCAGAAATTGCAGATTGAGAATGATTCACTACTCTCGAGCATTGGTTATCTGCGCATCTGTGAATCTTATGCTCATGATCAATAGCATCCTTACTGTTGGTTTAAATCGGTTCAAATTGGCTTTTAAGCATGATATAAAAAATTACTTATTTTTCCAATAAAAAGGCACCATCTCACTTTGTGAGTGGTCTTAACTGCAATTTCACTGTGGTTTTAAATCGGTTCAAATGGATGTTTGCACTGTTTGTATAAACCGGTCCAAATTGGAAATTGGACTAATGTATAAATAATTTACTAGACGTCACGCAAATTCAGCTTATCGTTTCCCAAAATGAACCACGCTGCCGAACCAACCTTGTTATCCACAACATCCCAGTGATTTCTCATGGACGTGCAAAGGTGTTCTCGGCTTCCAATAAAGTGAGTATCACGTCAAAATCTCCTACCTTTTCCTTATTTGACCTGCATTTGGACGAGGCCAGCGCTTGAGAATGTATGTTTGTCCCAAGGATCATTTGTTGTTTCTCTGTGTAATTACAGCTGAACAACGGAATGACAACCTCCGGCAATCATGCTCACGCTCATGCCTAAAATCTTTGGCTGTAAGAGGGGGTGCATGGTTTCAATAATGATAAAATAAAATAAAAATCTTCCTACTATTGTAGTAGTGTAGCATGTAATTTGTAAGAAACTATTTCAACTTGGCTCCATAATTTTCTCCGCCATAAACCAACGCCGAAGATAAGTTATATTAATCTGATAAATTTGCTCCTGTAGATCTATGTGAAATTTAAATAGCATGCTTAGTGATCATTGGCAGCAGACACCTAGTCAAGCATGCCCGGATGTGCGTATCAGCCTGCATTGTTTCTAATGTCGCAAACGACGATAACGGTGTCAGCGACGTCCCAACCTTCACGCACGGTGTAATATTGATCTCCCGGTAGCATCTTTTAGCCAAATTTTACAAATGTTCCATCATACATGACAATACACGCCGAGTATCAACTCATTAGACCGTTATACAGCTTTCGGGCCCACGGATTTTTAGTTTTTTTGGCAATATATCGAACAGAAATGTTTTTTATAATCGAAAAAGCCATCATGATTTTCTGGTCCATCTTTCGGTCCTGGTTTGTTAACACATTTTGGTGCAGCCACTAAGCTACAATCCTCACCAAACTTCCGGATGGCATTTAGAACCGCTCCGATACTCACACTTTACAGTTTTGTCTGTTGAATTTGTGAAATGTTGGGAATAGAACACCATTTGTTCACAATCTGTTCACGTTTTCGGGAAAAATGCGTCTCAAAGTCAGCAATTGTTGCCAAAATTCCATTTAGACACCTAAACTTGTTTTTCATAGTAAAGAACGACACACAGTGAAAATCTTACTGTGTTTCGGCATCAAATTTGGTGTAGAAACATACTTACTGGGACGTATAGGGTCAACATTTTTAAAAGTTATAAAATAGTTTAATTTTAATGTGTTCCTTAAAATTTTGTTTTTGAGTAAAGCTGATATAGCTTTAAATGAAATGCCTGAGGAAATAATAAAAATAATCTTTACAAAGACTGTTTTAACAAGACGCCTTAATGATGCGATAAAGTTACATCCACAAATCGACCCAATATGGTGCTTATTGACCGACATTACATCCATATCCGTCGTAAGTTTTCGTCTTTAAATGTAAGTTTTAAAACATTTCTCGATTCAGAACATTGACCAATTTATTAAGCTTATCTAAGCAAATGTAAAATGAGTTGAATATTGTTTTCAGCTCAATAACTTCATAAATTTTATGGAGTGCTGCATATTTGGCTTAGAAACATCAGGACATATTATTAATTGCTGACATTGATGATCAAAACACTCACCCTTTTCGATAAATAAGCAATAATAAGAAGCTTATTAGTGATACCAACTGTATACGTATATTTGATGTTTAATCAATGACAATTAGCGAATAAACAACAATGAAAGAATTGTTAAGCAAATGAAAAGTGCACTTTTTATCGTTTCCCTAAATTATTTGATATCAGGTATTTGTAAATTATTCCTAGCTTAGAGCTTAGCTCAGAGTGAATTGCGGCTTAACCTGTCAGTATCACACCTCTTTCAGTGCCTTTAAATAAACGTACTACGACGTGGCAATTTAAAGAAAGCAGAGTGCGATACTATCACTGCTGATCGTGTTCTTGATTTCGCATGACGGCCTTTTGCATGAGATAAGCCCTCTCACCTACGACTTGGTGACAACCATGATCTTCGAGCGCGTAAAAATAATTGTGCACAGTTACCTGCAAAATCCTACTTCGTCAATTCGAAGGCTGGCAAAACTGCTGGATTACCCTAAAAGAACTGTGGCACGAGTGATTAAAAAGTACAAGGAAACATTAACAACTGCCCGCAAGGTGCAAATCAAGCGTCAGATGTGCTACAATGGTACAACGATAATGGGGCCCAGTTCATCCCAAAAGAGTTGAATCCACCAAATTGTCCTTAGTTTATTCCAATGGAGAAGTATTGGGTGATAATTAAGCGGAAAATGAGGATGAAGGGAACAGTCACCAGTTACATTGGTTCACCATTGGAAGAATTGGTGGAATCAGCTAGGCAAAACCATGACTGAAGAAGGTGTGCGCCGGCTGATGAGCGGCTTCAACAGAAAAGTTCGAGAATTTCTTCGAAAAAACGTTGAATGATTTGTTTCAGTTATTTTTAAGAAATAAAATAATATATTTTTCGTTCTTAGAAAGCTTATCGACTGCAATAAGATTGAAAAAAAAAACAAAAAATATGGGCTGCAAAATGATGAGTAGATACCTGGGATGGAGCGTGCGTCCCCGCAATATAACTATGGTCCTCACAAGTTCCTACCTCATGCTTCCACGGGCTTCCAGGGTTGCGTACTTAGCTGGTTGTGCAGCCTAGGCACTGTTGTCCTTCTGACTTCAACTAGATTGAGGAGGTGCGTGCCAAGCGTCTGTCCTGGCATCCAGCGGTTGAGTAAGAAACGCTGTATTGCGTCAACTATACATTAGGTGGCAGCCGCACCAAGGCGATGTAGTCAGCGTGACCCCGGTAAAGAAGCAAGCTGAAATCTTACCCTACCACGAAAAATGGAAGTATTCTTTATACGGTATATAATTTCAGATCATCCATGGAATTCCGAAGTATTGTATAATAATTTTGAATTGTTTTCTTCCTCCGTGGCTAGGATAATGAAAGTCCGCAGACATGCAGACATTACAAATATAATTGTTATTATCACTTTATTAACAGCCCTTCACAATATTTTTTTAATGCTATTTTCAGCTTCGCATTTGCATCGTCGTAAGTTTTGGTCCACCTAACTCACATTTTGAAAAGATGAAGAATTTTAAATTTTTTTAGAGAGAGGACATATCCTACAAAAAAAAAAAATCGTCAAAAATAATTAATTCATAAACTAACATTGTTGATGATCCTACATTTTCTATTTTACAAACATAAAGAATCAGTAGGAAGTCCCAGTAGAAAAAAAGAGTTATCGAAGAATTTCCTGTCATTTATTTTTAATTTTTTTTCGTTTTGGAATTATTGAGTTTCCGTTTTTGGGCGTTTTTCTCATTTGAAATTTATTTTGCATTATTGTTTGCTTAAATTTTCTTTGCTTTTTTGCTAGGCTGCCAGGTGATCAACTTAATTTCATTATATCACGTAGGAATTTTCGCTATTTTAGAGTTTCAAGCAACTAACATAGCAGCGGAAGAGGCAAATAGCAGCATTTAATTATTATATGCACATTATGTAGTATTTCTTTACAACATCGTATTATTTCCATCATATCATGATCTTCACATTTTCATACAACAAACCTGATTTAGGCGGTATCTGGCTTAATCACGAAACATACCTTCAATTTATGACATCTAGCATTGCATATATATTCAGTTTGTAACGCATGAAATTACAGCTGTGGTAGGCTTTTGAAAATTACGGAATCTGTGGTAGGCTTTCGAACTTATTGCTGAATTTATTTTTCATTTTCGGTTTGCAAATGGACTTTTTACCAATTCTGAGCTGATCTGATTCATGCAGCGCTCTTTGCCATTTGGCTAGTGTTTGATTTTACATTTCAATCTTTGCCATTACTTCATCATGACTTACAATATCATCATATTTGGTAATATTGTTTTATTGATTTTACTTCATAGATGATCAAAACATTACTTATTGTTTTTATTTATGTCCATTTGTCTTTAGCTCCCTTTCAATTCAATCTTTCCTGTTCTCCTAAATCAGGAGCAATTAATATTAAGGCCAGCAAAAATACAGGGTGCGGCAGAAAATAATGCGAAAATTTCAACTAATTCAAGCAATAATATCAACATTTTCGAGTGCAGTTATCTTTATAAAGTCCTTTTAAACAAATTTATTCAATGTGTCCTCCATTTTTATTAATAACATCCTCGATCCGACGCCGGAAGCCAGAGCTTGCCTTTCGGACGTAGTCCTCCGACATCGACTGCCATGTGCGTGTTATGGTTGACTTCAGGGTTTTCACACTAGGGTGTGATGTTTTGCAGGCTCGTGCTTCAACATGTGCCCAAATCCAATAATCCAACGGATTACGATCTGGACTGACATCGATTGGACGTGTGACACGGCGCTCCATCCTGCTGTAGGACAACGTTTTGGTCCTCGGAGAAGTTGGCCTTTACCCAGGGAAGCACTTGGTCCTTTAAAATACCAATATACACTTCGGTATTGATTTTAACTCCAGCATCAATGAAAACAGGCGGCATTTTCAACCCGTTGGACGCCACCAAGCCAAACATCATGACACCAGCCGGATGTTTGGTTTGAAATTTGAATTTCACTTTTTCCGGAACGTTTTCCATTTTCTGCGGTAAAATGAACCGATCCGTGCGGCTGTTGGCCACAGCATCGTTGCTGAAAAGCTTTTCGTCGGAGAACAGGATTATCATTTTTTCCTTCTTCAACAAGGAAAGCAATCTCTTGAAACGAGTCACTCGTAGTTCCTTCACCCGGTCCGTAATCAAGTGGCGTGTCACTCTGGCTCTGGAAGATGCATGCAGGTCTTCTTTGATGATTCTCCGCATGGATTTCTCCGAAAAATTGGCTTCCTTTGCAAGTTTTCTTATGGAACGCACCGGGTTGCGAGCAATTTTTGCACGGACCGATTTGATCACGTTCGGCGTGCGTGCAAAGCCCGGATTCCGCTTCCCGGCTTCCGCTGCTTAGGGACATCCTGCAGGGACTTTTTTATGCGGTAAAATGTTGCCAAATGGCAGTCTACCACCTTGGCAATCTCTTTCGGCTTCTTCTGGCCGAGCAACAAACTGGTGATCACTTCTTTCGCGAACATTTTGACGAATTTGCAATAAAACAAATAGAATGTTTGGATGCAGCACTTGAAAGTAAACATAAACAAATATACTTTCGACAGAAATTAGTCACTAGCTACACGAATTAACCCAATACTCAAGTTTGAATATTTTCGCATTATTTTCTGCCGCACCCTGTAAAAGCGGGTTGCTGTTATAAAATCAGCATCAAGCAGCAAATAGTGACTATGGCCACAGTAAACTAAAATGTACTAAACACTTTACTTTACTTGCATTTCAGGATCAATCGAATGAAGATCATATATTATAGATACGAATACTTGTAGTATTTTTCATTTACATAAATATATACACCATTCTATAAATATTTCATGGGAATGGAAGGGACCATCAGGGCACCCGATTGAAGCACTCTGGATGGGGAGAGTAGGAATGCCAACTCCCCATTGCTAACAGTTTGTGAATAGAGGATGGGCACTTCTCCCCACCCATTGGGGCAACCTCATGTTAGATAGCTTGCTCTTTTGACCAATTGTTCAGTCTTGTTGTTGAAAGGAGATTCTTTATATCCCTGTGGATACGTATAAGTGATGTTGCATATCAAACTACCTAACCCCTTTTTGGCTCTTCATACAACGGCATGATTAGGATAATCAGTGGTTATAAAGCTTGATCAAGTCTAACAGAGGGGAGAGACCATTGCTGTCGGACTAAGTTTCCGTGCTACAATGGGTGGTAGTACATATCATACATCATCATACATCATAAAATAAGATTGAAAAAAATACATGCATTTGAAAGTGCCCCATTTCCAAATGATTCAGCCTCTATCCTTTTCGATCGCGTAGAAATCCCTTTAAATTCACTAGACAAATCTAATCTTTTGATAAATAGGCCTGTTTCACCAGCGAGTGACAGACTTCTTCAGTGTCGAGCACTCGAAATTGAAGAAGGCTACAAGTCTCGTAAGCATAAAAAATAGACTAATTTCACATGGCGTTGCAATAAAAACTTGAAAGGATAATTTAATGACACACATTTTCCCTAAATCCACGTTCATTAAGCCTTCTTAGGCCCTGCTGGACGGCCTTATGGTAGCTTAGCTATAGTCGATGAAAAGATGGATGTCAACATGTTATTCAGCATTTTTGAGGTCTTTTAGGTATTCCTCCGTTTTGGTCAAGAAATTATTGAATTAGATCCTCCGTTTGGGGTTCATCCAAAAATTCCCATTAAATCACAACTGTGAGACGTTGGAGAGTTGGCGGTCTTCAGTATAATGGTTATCGTCAACCGGTCTATCTCCTCCAGTGATCTTTTGGCATAATGGGCCGATGTCAGGTCTAGCCAATGGATCACCTCCTCTGTCATGTGATATTTCTTGATGAAGCCGGCAACTTTTGACAGGCAGCTCGTACTGTATATCTCCCCGTTCACCCTTAAGCCCCGAAGAAAGGAAAGCGACTTGGACATTCCTTTCTCGTTGATCGTCAGCCACATAAATACCTTCTTCAGGAGCTTGGTGTGGAAAATATATTTGACGTCAACGCTTATCTGCTTGGTGGGGAACGTAAAGTACTCGGTTCTCTGCCGCATAGACTAGGTGTCTAGTGTCGAGGAAATCTCGTCATCCATTATTATTTACACGTCGTGCCTCGCCAGAAACATGTTTTTCGCCAGCACGGTCAGCCGCTCCTCCTGGGTTATTGCCTGCTAATCAGACACAGCCAGCATCAGCTGACGCTTCCGCATATCACTGTTGATCTTGTCCAGGCACTTCTTCATCGTTTGGTCGGTTTCTCCAACCTGTCGGTTCAAGGCACTGAACGATGAGGCCCTTCCCTTCAGTCTTCGCCTCAAGCTTCTGCTACACTTTACGGTCGCGCAGCACTGTCGGGCGACCGGAACTAGAATTCCATTTGACATTCTCTCCTTTCTCCAGAGGAAAGAGGATATTGTAGATGCTGGATCGGCAATATCCGGCAGACCCGAAGTATCTCACGATGTCAAATTTCTTCGCTTCGAGGTAGAGCTGGCCGTACGAACACACCATCGAGCGTAGTTGCTTCACTGTTTTTGTCATGGCTGCTGCAAATCAACTGATATGATTGTTAACTTTTTCTGTACACAACAGGGTAGCTACATTAGGCAATGCATAGGTGGATTCACCACCAGGTGGCAGGATAATCGCTTGAAAAACTGCTAAAATTAGTAAAAAATTTTGTATGCGTACGTAATATCAGATTTTTTCCCCTTTTAAGGATCGGGATTCAAAACGATTCCTTCCAAATTTAAGGAAGTGCACGTGATTTTATCGATGAACTGAATAGCCAATATAATGTTTTAACTGTCGTAGTTCAAAGAGATTTCAGAAATATTGGCAGTAAGCCATAGGCCTAGCTCCCTTTGATGCATTCTAGTTAAATTATCGTCTTGATTTATTGGTTTGGGGAGGTACGAAAAAATAGAACATATCTTTACTTGTCATCGTGAGAAGTATTATGATTGTATAAAACTGCAAATAAGTTACTTTTTTCCGAAAGATGTTTGACCAGTTCTATTATCTAAATGCATTGTCTCGTGGAAAGTTTTTTTTTTTTACTTTTGTTTCTCTTTAGCATAGTTAAACAATTATTTGAGATCTGACTAGATATTATTTTCTACATATGTTGTGCTATTGATAAGCATTTTTCATATTTAAATTCAGATGGTCTCAGTTAGGGACTCTTTTAAGTGATTTTTGGTTTCTATTTTAAGATTGTTAACCAAGGTAGTAACGAATTTATGAGCAATGACATTTACCAGAACTTCACATAAAAACCTTCAACGATCGTATTAGTAGAACGATTGGAAAAAGTAGGATAACAAAAAAAAACCTGAACACTTTTCCAAACATTCCTTAGTAAACGCGAGCTAGTCAAGTCAAGCGCGTAACATTGAAGAAGTCTGTAAGTCGCAGACGTAATAGGCCTACCTGTTAAGTTTCATTCTTTATTTTTTTGGTTTTTAAATTTAGTTATTAAAGATCAGATAAATATAACGAATTTGCTTCTCGCAGTCCAAATTAATTTCATTAGATTTCCCTGAAAAGCATCCCTAAGGTTTAGTTATGAGTTTAGTATGAGTGAGACTCGTTTGTCGATAGCACATTTCAGAAGCGGAATTCAAAATATGGCGTACTGGTAGGGTAAATGTACTATATTTTGCCCCCTCAAACGCTGTTTCTGCGAAAAACTTACTTATCGTTGATACAATTATCAATAATAACTACTGTTTTTGCGCGATTCGCTTAAAACATACTTAAATCTATGATGACATAGACGAAAAAATGTTTACAATACTCTTAAAATAACAAAAACCAAATTATTCAGAAACAATGTCTGTTTTAAACTTCGTCCCTTCAAATTCTATATAATTGTGTAATTTTAACCATATTTACTTCAGTTGCTTGAATCACAAGATACATGACATGATCAAAATTATCACTATTTGATATTCTGAGAACAAGTCATAAATTCAAAATAGTCATTATTTTCATAAAACAAAAAAAGGGTGTGACTCATAGGAATACATATTTCACATGCCTTAGTCAATGAACTAAGAGCACTGTTTTAACAATTGTGAACTGTAAACAATTCATTGACCCAGGTGCTGTTTTTTTGGCACAACTTTGACAGTTTATTATTTGCAATCATTTTCATTATCATTTTCATTTTGCAGCATTAAAAAACCGGTTAAAAATACTGCAAAAAGAAAATCATAAGTCGAGCACTCGACACTGAAGAAGTCTGTTAGTCGCAGACTAAATAGGTCTATCTGTCAAAAGATAAGCTTTCTCTAGTGGAATTAAAAGGAATTTGCACGTGTTTACTAGTGATAATTTGAAAAAAGTATTTCAATATTTTCTTTTTTAATTTTTTTTAAAGTGATCACATGAAGTGTTAATTTGAAATTATCCTTGTTTCTTAATCACAATCGTTCACAATTGTATAAGTACACTCAGTTAACAAAAGTTTTTTTTTTTAAATAGTGTTTTTTAAAAATAAGTGAGAGTGATCATAAAATCGTTAATTTACAATTCCGCATTACAATGATATACGGCAAATCCCGAAAAGATAGAGAGAGCCATTCCCTGTAGTTCGTATCAATGTGACCAGGCTATTTGAGATGCCACTGTAAATTTCATGTTGTTTTTACGCTGCAAGATGCTATATCAAAGTAACATCTCTCTATGATTTGCTATAATTTAAAAGTCGGCTGTCGTATACCGCACATATTTAAATTATAATTTATAGTTTTTTTTTAGTTCCTTGATTATCGAGATTTTCAGCCCTGGGCTGGTTCATCTCCCGTGGTAGTCACTCAAATACCTTTTTGGGTATTTTCGTAACTTGTACGGAGGTGAGATTCGAACTAGTGACTTTGACGTGAGAGGTATGGATGTTAACCACTACGCCGGAGTCACCTCCAAAAATTATAATTTACTTTAGAATTGGAATTGCAATTTAGGTATGTTTGGTGTTTAGTTAATGACAATCAATGAATAAACAACAATGAAAGAATTGTCACGCCAATGAAAACTGCACCTCCTGTCGTGTCCCTTAACTACTTGATGTCAGGCGTCTACAAACTGTTTCTAGCCTCGTCTAAGAGTAAATTGCGGCAAAGCCCGCCGGTAGAACACCTCTTTCATTTTGAACAAACACACCTACGACAAACCCCAGTGATACGATACTCTGAGTTCCTAAACGGGCCTTCCGCATCCCACAAAACCACAATACTTATGGCTACGGTCTAGAAGTCTACTGCATAGGAAATTCTATAACACAGTTCAAACTTCCACCTCAAATTGAATATCAAATGTTTTCAAAATGGAATAAATCTAACTATGATTAAATTTTTAGTGATTTGCGGCCTAACCCGCCGATATCACACTCAACTTTCGTGCCAGTATACATGCGTGCTACGACGCGGCTATTAAATAGAAAGAGGAGCGAGTGTGATATTATCACTACTTTGTGTGGCTGGACCTTTGGCTCTCCCAGGAATGGTTTATTAGAGTAGAAGGTCATACAATGACATGATCTAGCGACATCTATCATAAATCGGCATGGGATGGTGGTGATTAACATGGGATTAGGCCCTTCCACCAGCGTCCAGCCATGGAGAGGGAACTTTGACAGTTTATTATTTGCAATCACGCCGTATATATTAGAGTTGAAACATCTCACTCTAAGAAAAAGTTGCTGGAAAAAAACGTGCTAATATTCATCATATTTTCTCATTAAGCGTGTGAAATAAGTTACCGGCAAACGAGCCATACTCATACTAAATGATTCGTCCCATCGTTGGTGTGTACCAGGCTTTGTCAATCCATTAATCGTCTTTGTTTGAATGCGCTCCATGCACAGCAATTCGAGATAACACAACGTCCGAATCAATAATGTCCAAAGGAACCTGACTTCATTATCCTCCCTCGCTTTCAAGAGTAGTCGACAAGTATACTATAATTAACCATCAGCAGCATGGTATGGGTGGTGTACGTTGGCAGTATCCATTGAAGCTCCTGATAAAACATGTATATTAATGTAAATGATAGTATAAATAATGTTTATTGAATGAGGAACTTGGTCTAAGTTGAGGTAACAATGGAACAGCGCTCTTTATCATACGACTGTCATGATGACATAATTTATGGAGTACGCACCGACTGCAATGCTGCCATTTCACTGGGCATTTGAGCTTTAATGCAGAACAGTTAAAGGAGTCTACGTGATGAATTTTTAATTCCTATAATTACGGTTGATTGAAGAGATACTAATGAAAAATTATCACTTATGCGTTCATTTTCAGGGTTAAACGAAAATTCGGAAGCAAGATGTATGAAAGCTCTTGCTCATATCAAACGGCACTTGACCTTAAACGGGCAGCTTCACCGTTGATAACTCATCAAGTAAAATCTGAGGACTGCCTTGGATTAACACAATGTGCTACCGATTGGGGCTCCTACCGATTTCATCAGTCCACCTTTGAGCAATTGAAGCAGAGTGTAGAGAAAGCCAAAGCTGCTCTTCAAGATAGAACTGTTTTTCTTGGCAGTTCTAGTGCATTTAGGTGAGTTTTTAATTTAAAGCAATTGTTTTCTTTTACTAACTGATAACCATGCAATTCCTCTAACTTTCCCACAGTGATATTTACTCCTCTCCTCGGTTGACGGAATCTTTGGAAAACGTGATATCGCATAGTAGTGCAAATAGTAACAACAATACTGAAAACAACCCCAGTAACAATAATGCAAGCGGTACCTCAAGTAACAGTATTAACAACTCTAGCACTAGCACTAACAATGGTGGAAGCAGTACAGGGGGTGGAAGTAATGGAACTAGTAGTGGGAGTGGAAGTGGTTCAAGCAGTGGTATAAGTGTGATAAATGCGACCTCCCTTGTATCCCCAAGCAATTTGCTAGTGAGTAATGGGTTAACATCCCAAAGACACCGGAGTGATTTATTAGGGACAGGTAACTTGAATCTTGTTTCGTCAACACAATCACCAACAACAACCTCGACGCCGTCGTCGATTTTGTCTCAGAATCTGGAATCCCCATCGCTCGACGTCAAGTCAAGACAAGGTAGGTAAATCCTACCATACCATTTTCATTCTCAGCTACTCAGCTGGATAAATTCCAACTATGGGAAGAAAAGGAAAACGCAACCCCATAAAGCCGACGATAGGATAAAATACGTGTCGGTCAAAAGGGGAAAAGGAATCCACCAATCGGAAAAGGATGATGTTTCCATGGTTACCGGATTGTGTTTATACGCTTGATAAATGCGCGAACTTTGTTGACTCCTCCTCTTTGGGTTTTCCACCCACACTTTTTCATTTTCTCAAGCGGGTGGAAAGGGGCATGAAATGGATGTCACTACATTTTTCGACTTGTTCTTATCAGTCGCAAAGATTTTCATTTTGAAACTAATGGTAGAGGAACCGAGCTTGCAGAATCGTAGAGAAAATCTTGTCAGGGAAAATGATGGCTTTTTTAAATTGAATTGCTAGTGCTATAATATAAATATATTTTTTCATCAGTCTCCTCAGATTAGTTGTTTAATAAATGCATCCTTGGTATCTCAAGAAAACTCAGCTTTGTTTTCTACGTAAATATGATTATCGCTCACTTTAGACAATTTCAAGCAATTTTTCAAAGGCGAACATGAGCATCGGAACATTTTCCGAGAGCAAAAAACTTATGAATTATATGAGTTACTAAATGCCATCTAAATTTGAAATAAATCTTCAGTTATAAAGAAATATCCATAATTTATTCTCAATTACTTTAGAATTGTTTATATTTATCAAAAAAAATTTAATTAATATAAATTTCCTATTTTAATGCAGCTTTATCGGTATGTCGTACTAAAGATAATGAACGCACCAGAAGCTAGGGGAAAATTCAGATTTATTGCCATGCATAAGTCTTGTACGACAGACACGATGAAACCACATGGATGATTCTAGTGAAATCACACTCTGAAATCCCAATTGATAGCCTTCCTTCAATTATATGCCAAGCATATTCGTCCTTATTCTCGTTAACGCTCGAACCATTTTATACATACCAAAAGTATTGTTTGGCGAATACAAAAAACATTGAATATAAACAAAACTTAATGTACGGTAACTTCTCGGAACAGAGTTACTAATGTGGGCTTAATTGTTAATACACAGTTGTTATTAATGTTGAGGATATTGAACGCGTTATGGAGCATCAATATCTTAGTCCTTTGTATATGTTATGACTCGCTGTAACTTTTAAGTTTATGTTTAACCAATCTAGGTGCCAAATACAAAAATACAGATACGCGTTCGATTTGTTTTGTCATTTTTTCGATTTGTTGATTCATTTTGTCATTTTTCAACGATTATTTCTGTACTATAGAACTAAAGCGGTTGTTTTTTAACCAAATAATTTTGTGGGATTAATTTTAAAGTAGTTAACGGTTTGCGGCATCAATGTTTGTTTATTGGATTAAAAAGTTGATATATGCTAAATGCAATAATATAAAACCCGGATGAAGTAAGAACACGTAGGGGAACTGCCCCCATATTAATCTCATTGTTCCTATATTCATCCTACGATGAATTAAACAATTGGGCAGTTGAAGGATTAGTTAGTAATGTTTGTTGTAGTTATTTAACGTAAGCAAACATTATTAGAAAACGAAACTGATCCTTCAAGTGCCCAATTGTTTGATTCATCGTAGGATGAATATAGGAACAATGAGATTAATATGGGGGCAGTTTCCCTATTTCTTGACACATGATTCAAAAACCAAAAAACCAAGACAAGACACATATAACATTGAACGACATTTACAAAATTTAAGCAGTTTCTCCAATCTATTAATATCGACAGATTTGTCCAGAACAGGTTGACCGTGTTTTTATTAAGCGTGTTTTTATAACTTCTCAAGTAAGTGTAACTTTGTGATAGCCCTTGTTTTATACGATTATCGTTCCATTTGAACAGCGTTTAAAATTTAAAAAAAGTTATATTATTGGCAACAAGAACGGCAGCATTTTCTAATGCATGTTGTTTAATACCAATATTTTTAGTTATGGCTTAACGGAATTGCTTACAATTTGAAAGGTAATTAAATCAAAAGTAAAATCCAAGTTATCATATGAATATATTCAGAGAAGTGTGTTGATGAAAGAATATATATAATTGAGAGTTTTGAGATATTTACGTTTGAAGTGTCCCTGAGACTCGGACGACACACTTCACTCGATCCATCGATGCTTTGACGAACCGCTCAGTTTTTTTCTGGAAATTCATATTCGTGCATGATCTGCCATAACTAGTCTCGATCGATTGTGTCGTAAGCTGATTTGCATTTGATGTGTGGGCACGTTGAATTGCTGACATTTCTGCAGCATTTGCTGAGTCACGGTCACCCATGAGTCCCGCTTGATATTGCTTCACGAATTCCTTTGCAATTGGTAACAGGCGGTGGCATAAAGTTTGGGAGAGCAACTACCAACAGAGAGATACAAAGACGTATTATGGCTAAAAACCACTACTACTTTGTACACCGAATCAACGCGTCGTTGATTAAACGATGTTCACTGCACTACAAAGTTGTCCATCTACATGATATGCATTCTACCGGTAGTCCTCTACGGCCACAAAACATGAACTGTGTTCGTGGAGGACCAACCTACTCTTGAGGTCTTTGAACGGAAGTTGGTGCGTACGATCTACGATGGAGTTCAGATGGAAGATGAAACGTGGAGAGGACGAACGAACCATGAATAGCATAGACCTGACAGAACCTCCCATCGATCACAAAGTAAAAATCGCTTGACTGAGCACGCCATAAGAATGTTGAACGACAACTTTTTGAAAATGGTTCTCGAGAACGAACCGACTGGTACAAGAAGAATAGTCGCCCAACTGGTAAGATGGATTGATCAAGATAAAATAGGTAGTTTTCATGGATCATATGATTTGGATACAACATCTTTGTACAGACCTGGGCAACCCCAGCCCAAGGCCTGACTTTAAGTAATTGCAACCACTTTTTTTCGTATTAACGTGATTTTCGGTCGAATGCTGGAGGACGTGTTCAGGGATTTTTTTGTGACCCATTCGATTTAAGTTTATATTAACGGATTTGAAAACGGCTTGCACTAAAGTGTAAAGGATTGTATCAAAAATAAGTTATTTACATATTTTCTATTAAATCATATAAAACAATGATGTTTTATTCAAAAAAATGAATGATTATTTACTGTACTGAATTGAACTAGAACACTATTAAGACCGGATGAAATTAATATAATTTTTTAACAATTTTACGAATTTTTGATCGAACACTTTTCATTATGTTCCGAATAAGTGTTTCATCACATTTTTTGGACACTTCAGCCAGTTTTTTAACCTCCTGCATATTTTCAGCTGCTTTACCAGTCTTTTTGAAGAGTCACTTCACAATCGCCCAAGCTGAAGGCAATTTGGCGGATTGATGTCTTTCTCAACGAAATCTATACCCTTTTCCGTGAGCCAATTGAGAGTGATTTTGGCGTAATGTGTCCACGCTGGATCTGACCAAAACAGTGGAGAAGTACTATGCTTCTGATATAAAGGCAGCAACCTCTTCTGAAGACACTCAGATCGACCGATTTCCAGTAGTGTAAAAAAATGGTAGACTTTATACCGCAGGAACATATTGCTGGCCCTACCAGCACTTTTTGACTTCACTTCTCCACTTGAATCGACCTGTCTGCATCGCTTACATCCTCCCCTAAGACTGCAGTGTGTTATTCTATTTTTGACATAGGTCTCGTCGTCCATAAAAATACATGCATCCGGTCGCTACAAAACTCGCGAATACAATTTCCAGGCCCTTGTTGTTGCGCGTTGCTTCTGTTCTGCACTTTGTTTGGCGATTTTTGGCTTCTTGTAGGTCTTCAGGTTGTTCCTTTTCTTGATATGTTGAATCATTCCGACGATGGTTCCCGCTTTATTGGACAAATCACGTATCGACATTGATTTGTTCTTCCGAATTAGAGCTATCACTTTCTGATCCTGTTGAGGGATTTCCGGGTTTTCTGCCTCTTCAAGGCAGTTCATTCAAAGAACATTGTTCCCAAACTAGCTTATGTTGGATTTACACTCGCGTGATGAATTCCAAAGCACTTCGCCAATTGTCACATAGTTACACCCTTTTCACGTAGCTATGCTTCCAAAACCTTAATTGCACGGCATTTTGTAAAACAAAGAATTTAAACCGTGCAAACAAGTAAACAAACGAAAGATGACAGTCAAACGCACAGAATTTTATGATGACATTAAAACCATCACAATACACGCGTAAAACGCAAATGTACGTGGATAACTTATTTTCTATACATCCCTTATTATTCCTTATATTGTAGCAAAAAGGAATTTTGATTTTTTAAAGGAATTCTCGAACTTTTCCCATTATACTGACTGTACCATTTACCTTCAGTTTTATCTTCATAATTGTCCAGTAGTTTTCATTGGTCCTTAACTGGGGACAGTTTGGTAGATTGAGGGTTTTGGGAACAAACTGTATTCCGTTATCATTGTACCATTGCTGTACTTCCTGGCTGTAGTGACAACTCGCAAGATCCGGCAAAAATATCACCGGACCATCGTGTAATTGAATGAAAGGCAGAATTTGCTTCTGGAGACATTCGGTTTTGTAAACCTCCGAGTACATCATTTTCTCAGTGACCAGAGACGAAAACCTTTGTATCCTGACCGCCGCTGCAAGCTCCCTGCCAGTTCATATGTTTGCGTGCGTATTTATCTGCAAAACAAACCTCCTCGAGCCATCGCCTTGTAAAATTTTGATCCTGGAAGTTATTCGAAGTCGGCCTTAACATCCGGTTACATACACACTACCAAAATGTCATGTAAATTTCTGTCTCCTGAGACCGACACATGCAAGCGTCCTTTAGCACATAAGAATGAGTTGAAAGAGATGAGAAAATAAATTCAATCAAACACATCTTTAGTCGAATTGCGTATGTATCAGTTTGAGGAGGACTTTTTACAAACATGAATTACGTCTCATGTAAAACTCATAATTTCTAAGTGTGTAGGTTTCATCCACTCCGGCATTTACTATGAGGCTTCCGAGATGTTGTCATGGTCTTCCTGTATGTTTTGAGCATCGTGACTGCCTCCAATACGAGAGCACTTTATGGAATGAATTGTTATTGTTATTGTCAATAAATAGGCGTCAAAAGCATCCAAAAACGTACACTAGGAGCGTTGCCTTATTATTGCTAGTGAGGAGAATGCAATGAACATATTTTCATTAAGAGCAGTTGTAGTTTAAGGGGGAAAGTACCCGAAGACGTTTTGGAAAATCGATTTTTTTATATCTTAATCGATAAGCTCATGCTTTAAAAAATTTATTGTAAAATTTCGCAGGCCAATTTTTAAAATTGTGGAAGATATGCTACTTGAAAGTAGCGACCACAATCTTTAAACGGCGTTTTATTGAAACCATGTTTTTCAAATTGGTATAAGTGACTACGAAAAATGTAGTAGACTGATTTTCTTCATCCAGCATTTTTTTAAAGGGCATGAAAAAACTACTCTAGAAAGACTACGGACAAGAAGAAAAAATCATTTTTAGATTGTTTTTGTAAATTTTCGAATTTCGGAAAGTTCGTAGTCCATCTAGAATAAAAAAAAACCCTCTCGAGTAAAAAAATGTTTGTATGTCAGTGCCGACAAGATCTACGGAATCCACCAAAAATCAATTGATTTTACATTTTCAAAATGTAAAAATGTCTATTTTTTTCTTCAAACATTGCCCCAAATATATGTGATATCAATTTGGTTTGCACCGTTGCTTTTTTTTTTTCTAAAATAAATCTAAAAAATTCGGCCACTTCCCTCCTTAATCTGTTAAGAAAATTTTGATAAATGAAGACAGTTCTTAGCATTAAACCACAGTTTTCTATCTAGCCTAGGATTAATTCGTAACAACCTTATATTTTCGTATTTTCTACAAGCATGATGGCTTCCCAAAATTTTTACATGTATAGTGTTTCAATGATTCTGCTAAATATTACATTGTTTCATTAACCAAGTTGATTTTGTTATGCATCGCCAGAATAATTCATGTCAATATATCCAAGTCAACTGTTCCGTAAAAATTAGAATTAGTATTTATGAGTGAGTATCAACATTTCTTGTAATCCTTGGATAAAATTGATGATTGTTCTACCGTTTTGCGATTGAATGAATGCTGCCTACACCAAAATGCCGTAGATAGGACAAAAGCAACCAAAAGTGTATGTATCATCGATTCACATTAAGATGGGGTGGAAAAGGACCAAAGCGGGTTTTTATTGCCGCTGGTGGCTTTCATGATGTAAATCCGGTCGGTGAATGTCGTTCGACGAAGATCGGTGGTCTCGTGTGAGTGTGTTTGTCTGCATATCTTTTTATAACTTTTGCTACATCAATTCGTGGCTGCTAATGGCTTGCTGATGTGTTTATTGATAACATGGGGCTATAAAAACGCACATTCTCTTCATTTTTTCACCGCGTCCGATGGTTGGTAAAAGAAAGACCCGTTTTCTGTCCAAACAGCTTTGAAGGGGAGTGCGACGTTTTCAAAGGACGATATTTGAATCGAGGGTAGTAATTGATAGGGTGTAGCCTATCAAATTGCTTAATTGGCGTGAATGTACATAAAGATTTTGCCGCCAGAACAACCGAATCGATGTCGATTTTGTTTTGCTAGTGAAAAATGAAGGTAATTTTTTGCTATCACTTTTGTGGTTCAGTCATTCACTGTTTGTAATACTGTTTAATTTCTGGCAAACAAAGCATGAATTCAAAAATCAGTGTTTCAAAATGACCTACTCTAAGCCATTTTGTTTCTTTGCGGCGTTTCGTCTTTTGTTTGAATTAAACACAAAGAAAAGAAAGAGAATTTACTCTGAAATAAAACTGCCACCCTTTGAAATGTGTACATGCAAAGATATTTTATTCAAATTATGTATGCCTCTATTTTCTTCTTCTCCATTCTTCTCCTAGAGATACGAAAAAAATGCTCCTTTTGTGTGCATGTTGATCACGGATTTTTTTTTCTTCAGCTCAGACCGCCAAAACAAATGAAGGATTTTTATTATTTCAATTTTTGGCAATGCTCCTAATTTGAATACCAGAAAGCAAGGATTTCTTTAGCCGTAGGTATCCTCAGTCATCCCCGTGGCCACATTAACATTTAAGGCAACCAAATGGAACAAATGGAGGAATTCATTACCCCAATGAAGCAATAAATACACGTTTGAAAATTACGACTTTGCATTGAAACAAACATTTTGGAGATTCAGGCTTGCCGGTCGTTGTAAATATAGTTGAATTATAATTGTCGCTTGTTCCAATAAATTGCACTCAATTCTCAAGAATTATTATTCATGATCAATAAAGACGAGAAATACGATTAAGATTGTTATGAATAAGACACTGAAATTGTTTGCCGTTCCATAAAGGATTGATAGAGCTAATGATGCTTTCAATTAGTTTTTTAGTGACCATTTCTGAAATACGATGTATAACAAAGAGAATACTGCAATTATAGTTAAATCAATTCGATGCATAAACAGATTCTGTAGACTACTGTTGTTAATTTTTTGCGTCACATTATTTTTCTCACAAATGCTGATTTGATAATTTTTTTGAAAATGGCCCTTGTCTGGCCCTATGCCTGGCTTGAAATCCAATGCATTGTTATTATTTTCACGAGAAGCAATAATTAATATTATATTATAGCATATAAGTTTGTGCGAAGCACAAGATGTGTTTTCTATCTCTTTTCCTACCGACCACCGAAGTGAACCGTTGTAGTCGTCACAAATGTAGCTTGATTAAACTTGGCGACGCGGATAAAGAGTTTTAGTTCTCCAATAAATAAGTAAAGTGTGTGTCGTCACGTAGTCGTTAAGGACATAACCTCAATAAAGCAAGATGTCGACCGAAAAACTGGTGCTACGATGAAGAAAGAAGATAGTGGATCTGTAAAGAGAGAATATTGAAAAGTATCTCAATCGTATGGAGATGTTCTTTCTGATTAACGACACGCCAGACGAAAAGAAAGTCCCCGTGTTAATTACCGTTGCTGATCTTAGTCTAAACATGATTGCGGTCAGACTTTGTTCGCCTGTACTGAAAATTAATTTTAGTTTATATTACGAAATCGAAAGTAGCACTAACGAATCCATTCGTTGTTTTCTGCAACTATGAATCATGCTTCTATGAAGCTACCTTCGTAATTAATCCCACAAGCACTACTGTCAAAAGCATGCAGCATTTGTTGAAACAGAAAGAACATTCCTAGGGTTTTTTTTTTTTTCATTAGGGCGAATCTACAATTGAGAGACTCTCTCCGGGCTCGCTCTCTACTACTATTTGTAGAGTATGCTAGCCAGCACTGTTGTGCTTCGATCTGTACTAAAGAATGCATCGAAAGTTTTATAATGGCGCTGTAATGAATGAAAGAGAGCGAGCCCGGAGAGAATCTCTCAATTGTAGATTCGCCCTAATGAAAAAAAAACCCTAGATTCGTTCATTGCACAAAAACAATACAAAGAGCTACGAATATTTTGCTACAAATTAAAAAGAAACGTCTCTCTGGTGGGTGCATGAATGACAAACAGATCTTCTTTATCGACTCGAAATGTAATTGAAATGTAATCCAGCATTTTTAAATATTTCTGACATGGGATTTGATCCTCTATTTTTGGAAACAGCTGATACTGAGTCCGTGGCAGATCTCACTTGGCCATGGTGACGCGTGAGAATATATTTGATTAATGAGTATGAAGTTATAAATCTCGGCAGCGCTTTAATTTTGCTGTTGGGATAAATAAATGATTCCCGCCCAACCAAGCAGCAACACCAACAGAGTAGCAGCGATTGACTAGTCTTCACGAAATCCATTTCGTGCATTCCACAAAAAGGTGTAATGATAGCATTTCACCAGATAAAAAGCACTATGAATGATTCATACAATACACGAGACATTTGTTCTATGTACAAAATTCATGTTTACGAGACGAGTAAAAGCTTATTTACGAAAATAAATTTTCACTGTGAAAACTCTCTTACAAAATCATACCAGGTTCTGGTTACTCTCTTGAAAAAACACCTCGCTCTAATCACAACCGTCGTGGCAGAGAAGTACAAGTTCAGCAACTGCAAACAGTTTGCCTCCTAGTCGATCACCGAGTTCATCATCAATCTCAAGGCCATGGCCCAAGGCATTTCTCACCGATGCCCTGCGACAAACTGTGTCGCTGGAATTAGCGACCAGAGATTGCGGAAAATACTGATTACCGAAACAGATCTTACGTTTGAGAAGGCATGTTTGATTTCCAAAAGTTAGAGAGCTGCATTGTCCCAAACCAGAGAAATGTCAAGTCAGTCGTCTCCAAAATTTCACGTTTCAAAGAGAAGGAGGGAAAAAGCAAAACAGCAAACCGTACCAACAAGAAAAGGAGCAAAGCAAATCGTCTAGTCGTCCATCGTCGTAGTCCAGCAAGCCATGTCGCCAGCATGACCCAGCCACGTGCCCATCAAGTCTGTCGAAAAATCGTCCTATAAAGAAACCATGTGGCAGAAATGTCAGATGCAGTGGAAGAACTCCGCCTAAATCTCCTTCCCGTATTCGATGAGCTAAATGAAGCCAACGAATCAGTCGCAGTCAGTCAAGTCCGAGAAGCAAGTGTTCCAGGAAATAGCAGTCTAACTATCTAGGAGCCGAGCGTCAGTAATCTACCTTCTTCAAGCAACGGTAGTTCGAGGTCATTGAACCGAGTCAATTCTCCTGCATTCGTGTCCCTAGCCTGTGATGGTCAACGAATGCAACCGGAAAGTATCGTTACTGTTAGTGTCATCACACCTTTAGAAATCTACGGCAGGTTGAGCATGACCGTGATTCCCACCAACAAGGAAATGAATCCCCTACTGAGTTGAGACTGTCTGGATTGGATGTACCCAGATTGGAAAAAAAGTGTTTTCAGTTGTACTTTAGAGATCGAAACGCGATTTTCGAAAGTAGTATCCGACACTGATAAAGGTGCAATTATTATTCAGCGGAAATTTTCATTCCTGTGATTCCTGTGCAATCATCTTCAAGGAAGTCCAATCGTGAATTTCACAAAGAAAGAGGGATCATTGCGTATTTGTTTGGATGATAAAGCCACGCTAAACCGTTACATAACCACTATACTACCATAAATCCCATAAAAAAAACTGTTGAATTGTTGTATTACCTTGAAAAGTATTGTATTGTAGAATGTATGGAATTGTTTAGATGTTTTCTATAGGGTTGAAGCGGTTTAAGGCGAGAGAGATGATATATCTCTCGGTTTATTTCGTTTGAAAACCAGTGCCTCTATTACTATTTTCATGAGAAGCTATAATTAATATTATATTGTAGCATATAAGTTTGTGTGAAGTACGATATGTGTTCTCAATCTGTCAGTCCTACCGACCACCTAAATGAACAGTCGTAGCCGTCACAAGTGTAGGTTGATTAAATTTACAAAAAAAAGTTGATCAGTGAAACTATATTTTCGCACCCTTGCTTCAAGTTCTTTTGGAACTTACTATAAAAAAAACTTATTCTTACACAAATAAATCACCGGATATCACCCATTAACTCATAAAAAAAGCCAATATAGTTTTCCTATCATAAATCTAACTAGAAAAAAGATTTTTGAAACCACAATACGTTAAGACGCTTTTATTTAAAGCTATTAAGTAAATACCCATTGGAAGTCAGGTAAATAACTCGTTATTAACATTTCTAGCACCACTGCACTGCGTAATACTGACGTATTGAAGAACGAAACATTATTATGATGAAACGGTTTATTTAAAATAATTGGTGCATTCGAAAAATAATTGTATTTTTTTGTGTCATGTTTTGCGGGCAAAAGATTATGTTCAAGACACCAACTATTGTGTCTTTTGAGATAGGCCAACGCTTGTTCTACATATTGAGCATATTGACTACCCGTGGTTAGCTACTCCGTGATTGATCGAAGTCAGCTGAAGTTGCACAGAAAACCAACAGAACGTTACTTGGAAGTAGTGAATCATCCTCAATGTGCAACTCCTGGTTTCCTCATTCATAGGATCAATAACGGCCACGTCCTTGTAGATTAATTAGAGAAGGGAAGGAATGTTAGTTCGATACTCGTTGCTAATAAGAACCGTATTTACTATGCCCAGGAGTACCTCAGGAAACAAAACTTGTCAGTGGGAGGTTTTTGTATGTTTCATCTTGGTAGACAATATAGAGTAAAACTGTTTATTCGTGTTTTAAAATTATTTTCTATTAATGATATTTCACGGAGATGCCTCGTAGAGATATTTAAATATAAGAAAAGATTTAAACCAACAGTTAGGGCCACTCAAAAATTTTGACGATGGTGTTTCGTTGGTAAAATCAGGTAAATTTCAAGTAACGCTTGAGAGCCGATTTGGACCGATTTAAACCAGTGGTAACGATATTATTGAAGCCACTCTCAGAGTGTGATGGTGGTTTTTCTTAAAAAAAAAAAAAAAAAAAGTAAATTTAAAGTAACGCTTGAGAGTCGATTTCTTCCCAGTGAGGATGCGGTTTAAAGGACTCACAAAGTGTGGTGGTGGTTTTTCATTGAGAAAACAAGGTAAGTTTAAAATAACGCTAAAGAGCCGATTTAGTCCCATTTGAACACTAAGGATGATTTAAACCAACAGTAATGGTGTTGTACTACACATTCTTCAAACTATTCGACTCCTGGCAATAATATCTCTATTATGCAAGTTGAACGTCCTGAAGAGTCATCTATTCTAATCCGTGTCAACGATTGAAGGATTTGGTGAAAATAAAGTCTCTAAGAGAAATTAGAGGCTCTTGAAGAGGACTAGAAGAATCGAAGAGCAAGCTCCCAGTTACGCGATCCCATGCAATATTGTAGATATTGTATATTTACTTAATATGAACAACTTCACAGGAGATTCTAATGAGTTGTATCAAAGAATTAAATGGTTTATAAGGTTTGTTCGCGACAAAATCAGGACACCCCTAAATACATATTTTTCTGGAAATACTTCATCAAAGCGTGAAATGTTTCGCAGACTGATGAACGTATGTCTGTTCATTTTGTGAAATCATTTTTTTGTGATACTACATGCTTCTAAATCGAAGATGGCGTCGAAGGAAGAGCAAGTGCGAAAAGCAATTGTGTGCGGTCGCAATGAAAATCCGGATCTGTCAGTAAAAAAAACTTGCAAAAAAGCTTGGTTTTCCTGCAAGCACTGTCCATAACGTTCTTAAATCTTTTGATACACGTTTGACAACAGCCAGGAAGGCTGGAAGCGGAACCAAAACAGATCTCAGGAACCACCAGAAGGACGCGAAGGTGAAACAAATATTGCAGAAGAGACCAGATCTTTCGGTACGTACTGTGGCAAGAAAAATAAAAATGTTCCCAACTTTCGTGCTTACTTTCAAGCACCGGCAAGGTATGAAGTTGTTCAACTGAAAACTGTACCGAAACGTAATGATAAACATAATGTGACGGCAAATACCCGGGCTCGCAAGTTGTATCGCGAATATTTGAGCAAGTTTTCCTGCGTGATAATGGACGATGAAACTTATGCGCTGGAAGACTTTAAGCAGATTCCCGCAATGTCTTATTATACCTACTGCCATGCTGAACGGCGTAGAGGAGCATCTGACCTAGCGACCTATCGAGCGGTATTGGGCTCTCGTGAAGAGAGAACTCTCTCAATATAAACAAAAAGCTACAACTATAGAAAAATTTCGAAAATCTTGGACAAAAGCAGCTAAATCGATTGCAAAGAAATCTGCACAGACCCGAATGGCTGGAGTAAACTGAAAAGTTCGAAGTTTCTTCATGCAGCCTAATTAAGTAACTGTAATTAGTTTTAAGATGACTAGTAATGCAAAATGAATAAAAAAAATCATCTTGGATTGAGCTAAGAGCAAATTTGTTTTATTCCAAATTTAATCTGTCCAGATTTTGTCACGAACAAGCCTTACTTGGAACTCCTTCAAAAATTGGATCATCCTAATTTCACTTACACGGCAAATGTGTTTCCAAAATAAACCAAAACTTTTCCGAAAACAGCATACATCTTAAAAGAGCGGTTTAAGCAAAAACCATCAGTAGTGCCCCTAGTAGAATTGAAAAATGAGCTATTCACCAGACCTCCAGCCGCTATTTACTAAATAACTCTAGGGGTTTTTTTCATTAGGGCGAATCTACAATTGAGAGATTCTCTCTGGGCTCGCTCTCTTTCATTCATTACAGCGCCATTATAAAACTTTCGAGGGATTCTTTAGTACAGATCGAAACACAACAGTGCTGGCTAGCATACTCTACAAATAGTAGAATGAAAAACGTAAGGGTGATTAATTTATGAATGAAAGAGAGCGAGCCCGGAGAGAATCTCTCAATTGTAAATTCACCCTAATGAAAAAAAAACCCTAGAACTGTTCCTACGGCGATCAGACGTTTTGCAGTCTTCGAAGTTATTTTTTCCTAGTTGATGAACCAGCCTTATGAACCAGGCTGAGAATCGCGAAACAAACAAAAAACAAAAAAGGTTTTTTACCTTGTGCAATTTTTTCGCAATGGACAGAAATTAACCAAATGTTGCACAGTTTCTCTATGAATTTTATTGTTTACATCCTGTGAATTGCGTAGTTGGGTGGTTTTTTGCGGCCAAGGTGTTAGTAAGTCAAGTGGACACACGTGAAATAATGTCGTGTGCTCACACGGAAAGCTCTCCCATCGTGCGTTGAGAAAAATGCTGCAAATCTGTAATTCAACCGTCTCAAGAGTACTAAAAAGGTTCAACGACCGGTTGACTTTGGACCAAAATCTGCTTCTAATAGTGAAATCATTGCGCCGAAACATTTGATAACGTTGACATGTTGTATGTAACCGGTAACCGCAACTGGCATCCGAGTTTTAGTTTTGATGTTCAGCAACAGACTCTTTCTGCTAGTTTGAAAGAATTAGGATCTCTGATTGGGTTAGTTAGCTGTAATTATGGTGAATTGTATTTTCTCTATGCATTTCAACGGCAGGAAATAATCACTGCATGTTTCTAAAATGATTCTCGCCATATAAACTGCAGTTATAAGTTATAAGTTATAAGTTCAGATATTTATTTTCTCAACCAATTGGTCGGGACCAAATGGTCAGGGAAGAGTGGGTCAACGACATTGAATGTTTTTGCATAGAGATTCAATGATTGAGGGCAGGCTTATCTCGAGGATAAGTTGAGTTGAAGTATGTATTCGGGCTATCGCTCTGATATCAATAAACAACTTAACCATGTGCAGCGACCAAATTTGACTGTAAATTTTAAAATTTTTGCTCCTCTATGTTCAAACGATATCAAATTGGAGCCTAATAAGCCCCTCAAAAATTTAACTCATTTATTTTTAAACTGACTGAGCATAACCACTTTGAAATGTGTATGGTATACTACACCGTGTCCAATATATTCTCATACCATTTGTTCTTTTCAATATGTCGTCTAACTACGTTGTGCAAATGAATCACATGCTTTGATTTACTTTCTTTCTTTGAGGACTTTGGAGCTATTTCATGGCATGGCGATTTTTTTTTAAGTTAGCGCCCAGGTGCCTTTTTCGGGGATCTGTAAAACCTAGGTTTGAAGCGTGATTTCGTTTATCGAACCATCAGTATGTACCGTAACACATCCTCATTGGATGATCGAAAGAGATATAGCCGACTTCAACCGGTAAGAGATACGCGAACGATTAAAATTGTAAGGAAACGGATCCGGCATAAATCTCAGTGGTCGGTACGGAAAAAGCTGCCGATCTTAACTCGTCCATTTCATAGAGTTTCCGAGCCTTCGAACAAGAAAAGGTTTGAAAGAGCACGTCTTATTCTATCGCGGCAAGTAGGGGAGGAGTTCGTCTTTCCCGACGAAAAATTATTTGCCCAACGACTGTCTCACAACGTGCACAACGACCAATTCTGAGCTTCCACTTCGACAAATGTGCCAGATAGCGATAGGAACATTCCACGGTTCCAACGTGCGTTGTCGGTCATGGATTGGGATGGAATTGGCAATCGTGACCAATTACTGCTTATTTTCATTGAAAAAGGCGTTAAAATTAATTAATTAATCATTTATCAAGAACCTGTAGTTTTGAGGCAGTTGTTAAACCAAGAGGCCGGTTTGGAAATGACCATTAGGTAGATTTTATGAGAATATATTGGACACGGTGTACTATGGGATAGCTCAAATTTTCGTTTGCATTGCTATAAAAACTCGCCGAATTTGTTTGCTAATCATATTCATCTTAACATCTAGACAATTTTCTCAGTAATAACTTTGAAGAACATCACCTCTCGTATCAATGTAAGGAACTAAAGCTGATGAGCATTGAAGTAACTAGGGTTCTGTAATAAGGCGCGAATAAAAAACAAATAAATGAACTGGTTCAATTGCATGGAGTTTTCCAACAGAAACTTATACATCTATAGCAGGAATTTCACTTACTACTGTAAAGATCCAATGATATATCTAAATATATCTCTAGCATTCTTAGTTATGTTCAGGATTGTTGTTTTCTTAACAAAGCGAAATATTGAAATGATAAAAATATATGATAAATGATTGAAGAGATAAATAAAAATTAGGACACACACAAAAAAAAAACAAATATTATGTTGTAGCACTGTTCTGTTCAGGTGTCAGAAATAAAAAAAACATAGAAGAAAAAGTGTCCCCGACCAGTGGATTACAACAGAATTATAAGTTAGAAGGATTTTTTCTTACAATTTTTTTTATATTCTTAGGTCCGTTAGTAGTTACTATAACCAAATTTGAAACAAAACTGTCTCAACGTTAAACAAGACTAAAACAAAATATGCTATAATGTAAACAAAAAGGGTTCACATAGACATGCCGGATTTCAAGGTGCGGTCAAATAATTCATATCTTTCATTCTTTAAGAATTCTTTTGTAGTGATAGCTGCTTCCGGTGTTACTGCATAAGAACTCACAATGAATGAGAGTTGAATGGTTTCCAATCACCACATTTATAGATCTGGTACGCTGGGTACGTATCCAAATTGCTAATTGATGGCAAGTCGTTTAACCAGTATATAAACCTTTATTTGTCCTTTTGTTTAACCTTTTTGAATTTATTCAGTCTCTTTTAGTCATTTGGAAAATATTAAAATAAATCAATTCATTCAAAATTGGCTCGAACATTCAAAACAATTGATAACAACAACAATCCTTAACCAAAATAGTACGAAAGTAACTTTTGTCTTTAAAAACATCTAAAACAAAGCAAAACAATAGCGCTACGATTTTTTTCGAACTCATCTCCAACGAATTTCATGGCAGCACTTGATTTTGGAACATGGTCGGTGCAGCGATTTCCTTCTTCTTCCCGTAATAAGTGAGAGCGGGTGCCATTTTCTGGCCTTTACCATTGCCGAATGCTTACCGTCATGCCTTGATATTTGCAGTGTTCTCTCAGACCTTCTAAAAATTAGAGGATTAAGTTTGCATCCCAAGTAACATTTAAAGTTTTATGAATTCCTACAAGGGTGTTATAAAACTTCATCCATAAAACCCTGGCCAAGGCATATTTGTCTTAATTGCTTCCCCTAAAACCCCATGAAGACTAAAATGTGCCAGTTGGCATATTTTAGAGGTAGTTCTAGATTGGGTTGAAATAAAAATATTTTATTATGACCGAATTAAAAACAGTTTGAAAACCATAGGTAAACTACGATAAAAGCAATTTGACATCTTTAAACCCTCTTTCGTGCCACTTCCACTAGACGCTTGCCAAAACCACTCAAAACAGTTTTATTCATAATCTAGTCCTTTTAATAAATTTTATTCACTCTCAACTAATTCATGTCAACAACAAAAACTCTGATTGAAGAAAACAATTACCCATGTCAAATAAAACGTAATTATTCTCAAAGTGAAATATTTATCTCAGCTTGATTTATCATATTTTATCATTAGTCTCCACCTATACTGCTCAAATTTAAAGTACCAATTTAAATCATTGTGTAAAGAGCTTGAAAAGAGCTGATAAACTAGGTGCGCCTCCGAAATACGTTGTACTTGTGTAATAAAAAGTGTAATTCTTCGTTGAAGATAAATTTTTTGCTCAATCACTCTTATTTGAATTTTTTTTTCATCCCACATAAACTGCCGTAAAACAAAAAGCCGTGTCAAAAATATATATCATGATATATGGAAATAATAAACCTGCATGAAGATTGAAATAAAAATGGCAGCGGCATTAACATTGTTTTTTCATGAGCCATTATTGAAAATGCTGTTTAGTTTTTATGAAAGCATCATATAAATCATATAAACAAATGATGTTTTGAAATGGCATTTATGAAAATAATTTTGAGGCTAAACTGTTTCTTTGCAACGATAATTTGCTATATGCAAGACCGTTCATCTGTCAAACAGCTTATATGGTAACCAAGCTGCTGCCAGAAAAGAGTTTTCACAGTCCAAGCTACATCAAAAGTTTATCCGCAGGAAGAAAGTTTATACGAAAGAATACGGGAAAGCAATTCCGGATACGAGGCAAAACATGCCTCAAGATAATACCATCTGTTTGGCAGACTGACTGATGTTGTAGTATTTCAAACGACCTTAATTGATAGGTAGTTGGGAAATTACTATTCGGAATGTTCAGTGTTTGTTGCCATTTTTTTCACTTTTCTTAGTTTGTTGTTATGTGAGTCCATCTTTGTTTTATTTTAATATGACAACATTGGTAGAGCATCTTATCGAAACTTTATATAGTACAAAATGCTACAATATATGCTCTATGCCCTCGTCAGAATCCAGATGGCGTAATGATGGTTTCTGTAATGATAAAGGGTGCTTATGAAATATTTTATCATGACTCTGTTAAACAAATATGAAGGGGCTTTATTATTGAAATACTGAACGGTTTTATGAGGGGACAGAATTCCTCGTCAATTATTTTTTAAAGCTAGACTGCTTTAGACTTCACCTTTCTGCTAGAAAAGGTTATGAAAACAGCCTTTAGTAAAACAATTAACTATACATCTTTCGCATGCTATTGCTATTTTGTTAAGCATGTCTATGGTTATAATAAAATCCTTATATATTTAAAACGCAGTAGGATAATTAATTGGGTTAGCAATACTAACCCTTGCTGCATCGACTTAATTTTTTCAGCATTATTTATTTCATCAAAAGCGTCTAGCTCGTCCAAATTTGAACCGATTCAGATGCATCAAGTGGCATTAAATAGAGATTATCTTATACTCTAAATGTGTACACTGCTGAAAACTACTTTCAATGCTATAATTGTTATTTTTTGTACTCTCCATACGCGGAGTAACCAAACATTCTTTCCCTTGCCTACCCAGCTTTTAGGTAGCGTGGTAATAGAATTTGTGTTTGATCGAGTGCTACCTTTCAAATAGCCCTCCCCTCAATTTCAACTACTTCTATTCAATTTTTCACAGTCTGCCGTGCACTAACGGAACTATCAACTTTTTCTTCTTCTTTAGCATTTCAAGCTTATTGTTTTTACAATAAGCTTATTGCTTGCTCTCAACTTAGTGTTCTTAATGCACTTTCAATGTTATTAATTAAGAGCTTTCGATGCCAAGTACCATTTTTGCATTAGTATGATTGTGTGGCAAGTACAATCATACGCTATGCCCAGGGAGTCGAGAAATTTTCCTTTACGAAAAAATCCTAGACCAGACTGGGAATCGAACCCAGCCACCTCCAGCATGGTGTTGCTTTGTAGCTGCGCCTTTACTGACTGAGCTAAGGGAGGACCCAACTATCAACACTTCCGCTATTTATCTTTCGTTCTAGCAAAAGAACTGTCCACTCCTGGAACCACATGGTGATGAGAATATATTTCCTTCTAAAAATACTTTCAATGGTCTGCTGCATTTTTCAGGGTATACTTGAGCACATAGGCGTAGCCTGGATTCCAAATAGAGGGAGGCGAGCTTATTTTTAGAGAGAGAGAGAGAGAGAGAGAGAGAGAGAGAGAGAGAGAGATAATTGCATTCGTTTTGTTTTGTTTGTTTGTTTCTTTTAATTACATGCTGGAAATTGTTATACTTACTTTTAAACAACTTTCGAATGTCCATTTATGGTACTTCTAGATAAAAATGAATCAAATAACTGCTTTAAACTGCTAATAATTTACAAGAACCGTTGCAAAATTCACACATTTTGCACTAAATTCACCAACTGAGCAATTTTTTTGAAATCAAATAAGGAATGAGAAGTAATATTTACTAAACGACAGTACCGTAAAACGGGGTAGCATTGATCAGCGGGGTAACATTGATCGGATTGGCTTATATCATGAATAGTTGAAATAAATATTTTTCGTTGATACTCTTTCTAACTATCAACTAGGTTTCTTAATCTAGTATTAATTGGGTTCTGAAAGCTATAGCATTGGTTTGAATATTCAGTTTTTTCATTAACCAAGAACTGAAAATTTAACTGAGCATATCTTCAACTTTCAACTAGTGGGGGGAAAAGCAATCATTGCTTATCTAATAGCTAACATTGCAGATTAAGAGATATTTCCCTAGTAGCACACTTGTTTCAACCCAATAGGTGACTGCTCTGTGACGCAATTAAGTCACAATTGAGCTGCTGAAACCATTTTTGACGGTTGTGTGCTGCTTGGGTTTTTTACACACTTTAGGCTAGATAGGTAGGGTTCTTGGTTAAAGGGAAAAGATTGTAATAAAATTGTTAGCCGTTCCTATTTAAAAAAAATTCTCATGGATGTCCACTTTTACGCTTTTTTGCTACAACTTGTTACAAAATCAAGGCAAATTCGCGTTATTTGGCTTTTTCATTTAGGCAAAGGATCCATCTGACAAACTTCCCAAGTAATACAAAACCGTCATATTTGGTTACAGTGACTTGATTGTGACTTAACTGAGTATCATTGGAGTAACATCAACTGTATTGCAACAAGTTACCTTGCAACCTGCTAGGGATAAAAAATAAATAGTATAAAATTGAAACAAATAATAATATTCTAAAAATAAAATCAAAACTTGGGGGTGTGCCCCCCCCCCCCCTGGCTACGCCTATGCGAGCAGAGAGATTATTAACTGAAACGGAAAATTCAACTACCGTGACTTAATTTGAAGAATCTTTGGCACCATTTGAACAATTCAGTCCATATTTTGACCACTAAACTTCAAAATAAGCCAGCTTTATCCTCTCCTTCCCATGGTAGCACAGGCGATGCTTTAAATTTTAGACCTTCTCATGTTCATAAATCTACCATTTAACAGTCAGAACTTTCAGAAGTTTATTTGTACGCTCATTAGTCTCATCCATTTGAGGTTGTATCAATAAAATTTTAATATGTAAATCTTGAGCACAAATTGATTATAAATAACATTTTAATTTAAATCATTTTTAATGTGAACCTATGAATAAAAAAGTCCAATAATGGCCGGGTTATCAAATGATCTTATCATGTAACTAAGTAAATTATTATCTTTTTTCTTCTCCTTTCTTAGCGTTTCAAGCTTATTGCTTTCACAATAAGCTTATTGCTTGCTCTCAACTTAGTGTTCTTAATGCACTTTCATAGTTATTAATTGGGAGCTTTCGATGCCAGGTACCATTTTTGCATTAGTATGGTTGTGTGGCAAGCACAATCATACCTTATGCCCAGGGACTCGAGAAATTTTCCTGGTGAAAAATTCCTTCACCAGACCGGGAATCGAACCCAGCCACCTCCCAGCATGGTGTTGTTTGTAGCTGCGCCTTTGCCGACTGAGCTAAGGTATTATCATTATTTATAACTTACTCATTACTCTATCTAATCTTATAAGAAATTATGTTTTTAATTAAAACAAAATGCTAACAGCCCTTGTTATTATAAAAAGTTTTGTTTCAATTGAGATATAATTCGCTCTTCCAACGCAGAATGCCTCTAACAAAATTAAAACAAAATTAAAACAAAATTGGTTATTTGTATCAAATTTTATTACAATTTAGATAAAAATTTGTTGCAATCCACTGGTAGGGTCTCGTGATGTTTTCTCTTGTATATTTGTGAGCCAAAGCGAGTGTCTTGTAAAGACCTTATTTGAAGCATCTATTTATTTATTTTCTAAAAGAGAGTTTGTTGTGGTGCATTTAATAAAAATTGCTTTTATTAAATTTGCTTGCTTTTCCCATTAGTAAAAAAGAAGGACAGTTCCTGGTGTGGCCTGGTTTCCCATGCACAAAATTATTAAGCCACATAAACAACAAATAAACATGCTCATCGTCTATACAATTAGGAACAATAAACGGAAATCTTACTGCAACACGTTTCTCAATTAGTAACACTCTTGAGTTGAAAATCCGTGTCCCATTTCCGTTCATTGAGACGAAGAGGCCACTCGCAATCTACCAAAGGACAAAAAAATAACGGGTATAATCTCGTTCCAAGCCACTCCCAACCACTTCAGCAAATTTGCAACGGTTCTCTAATCTCTATAACTCGATTAGGTTCACTTTCCACCAGTATGACTGAACCGATGTCATATCGTGCTTGTTTATATGTTTGGTGGGAAAGTTGAGATTATCAAAAATGCATCGCGGAGGCGCCACCCCTTCCAAACCAACCTTCCGAGGAGTGCAATGAATTGTAAGTGAAGCGCGCGTGTATCGATTATAATGATATCGCAGTGACAATGATGATGTTCTCATAAATTGGCTGCATGCGTTCGGCATAGGCTCATAAATTAGTGCTACTTTTTGCCGATTCAGAGGAAACCAACCGTATGGTGAACCCCTCCCGATATAAACACGAGCAGTCTTGGGTGAAGCTTCTCACGCAATGCGATGCCCTTTTTGCTGGTAAGCATTGCGCTTAGGGTCGAGTTGAATCGTCACTTCGAAGGTCTTGATAGTGGCACGTGCTGCGAACAATGACGCCTTTAATGCAGTGATTTTAGATTCTGTTATTGTTTGTTTATCGTCTGGACAGAGTGAGCCCTTCAACGATTTCAATACATTGTATAATTTATAGTTTGAATTTTAATTCAAGCTAGACTATTTTATATTTCGTATTTTATAAGAATATGATACAGGAATAGTCAAGTTAAGCTATATATTTTGATCAAACACTGAAGATATATTTAGAGAACATGTTTTGTAAAAAAATCAATTTATCTCAAATATTTATACTGGTATACTTTATATTAGTAATCCCATTAGTATAATCTGTTTTCCATACGATTTTCTGTAAAAGCTGCTGAAAACAGATTAAACTAATGAGATATAACGTATACTAGTATAAATATTTGTGATAAATTAATGAGTAAAAACATAAGATCCTTATAGGATGCATTATGATCCCGTTCCCCTATTGTCTTAAACAAATATAGTTTACTTGGACTTAAATTTCGGTACCTAATGAACTGCCGTAATGGTAAATAATAGTACTTTCGTCACTGTCGGAATATGTTTAACTTGATGATGAAGAAGGAAATATTTTTCTGATCCCCATGAGGCCCCAAGAGTCAACAGTAATTTTGCTAGCCCGAAAGATATGAAGAGAAAGTGTTGATAGTTGTGAAAAATTGAACAGAAGTAGTTGAAATTGAGCGAATGGCATGTGAATAGTATTCTCGTGAAAGAACATAGTTTAATCGAAAATTTCACAAGCCATTAAAAAAAAACTACTTTAAAACACTAAAATAATATTCACTTATGATCTATTGGACACTTGATAGTCAATACATCTGACTTCTCACAAAACAATTTGAAAAATATACAAATATTTTTTCATACACTTTAACAGAAAATTTCACCAATATCTACATGATGAACATAATAGGCAACAGTTAGGAACATAGAAAAAATACTCCTATTGAGTCTACGGTTTTCTTAAGTAATCATTCTTTTTTTTTCTTTCATAATAACAGCAAACGTATAACGTGTGACTATTTTCTGTATATCTTGGATACATTGCAAGGTATATTGGTTTAGTTTTGCCAAATTTAGGTCAGTTGAAAATGGGGAAGGTCAAATGTGCATCGTAACCAGAGTCATGGCAGCCGACGGGAAAATCAACAAGCGGTTTTTGTTGAAACTTTCTCTCAACTGAACATCCGAGTGCCACCGAAATCATTTTTTTTTGTATCAATAAATAAATAAATAAATAAATAAATAAATTAAAATTGGAAGGTTTTTTACTTTCTTTAAATAGCCCTTTTACACTCAAAAGTTGACAAGGTAGCAAAAACTGCTCAACGCATGTGTTTCAATTTTTGCATTCACTTCATGAGAAAGGCGCATGCTTCGTAAAAGGAAACTTTGCCCATCTTGATCCACTAAGTGTTTCATGAAATAAACGAAACCTTGTAGATGTGTGCGAGCGACTGGCTGCTTACAGATTGCTCGAAAACAAATTCATCATAGTGCCACATAGTATCACATAGTGCCCCGACAATCAAAGCAACCGTAGATTCTTTATCCAGGAACCCTCCACCTGTTAATATGGCTGAGTGGTTACTACAGGAAGCCACACCGCCAATGGTCTCTGTTCATGTATCGACGCGGCTATTGTTGTTTTTTTTTTTGATTATATGCAAAGCGACCCGAGTTTGTGCGAGCGACCAGTTGCACTCATATTGATCGAAGCTTTTATTAAAGTGTTGTTATCATGGCTGAGTGGTTACTACAAGAAGCCACAACGTCTCCTTCCACGGTTCGAATCTCGATGTAGATTTTAGACTTGCTTTATTTTCCGCATCATCATCGGACTCCAATCCCACACACGTCAACTAATAATAATACACTACACAACTTCACGTCAAGACGAGCACTCAACACTGAAGAAGTTTATAAGCCGCTGACAAAATAGGCCTATCTGTCAGAAGAGTAGCATTCTATAATTGAATTTAAAGGAATTTGCTCGCGTTTACTAGTGAAAGTTTGTAAAAGTGCTTCAGTTATTTTTTTTTATTTTTCAAAGGTAACAAGTAAAGTGTTAGTTTAAATTTTCCTAGTTTTCCAATCCAGAGGAAGTTTCATTATGCCTATGATTCTTTGGCTACCTATTACACATTTAGCGTGCTGCGTAGCACGTTTCTGAAAATTGAATGTATGGCTTTGACTGTTTATATACTTCATACTTACAATAACAAGGAAGGGAAAATCTACTTGATTTTTTTATACGAACATGAAAATAATCTGCATACGTGTGGGTGGGTCTTTTGCGGATGAAAAAATAGCGGAAATTGAACTTTTTGAAGAATTGTAATGCTTTCCAGAAGAATATTTTATGCTCCTGCTTCGAATTTCCCCAAAACACTCACATTTTTTTCAGTTGTAATGAATTTTAAACTTATCTCTATGACAGTCTGTGTCCAGCCTCCATGCCTGAGGTTTTCAATGTAGGACTTGGCTTGGAACATGAAAATTTCAGAAAGTCATACGGGAAAACCTACTTCGATCAGAAAATTTTTCCAGTACACAAAGTCCATATGCATAATTAATACAGGTGTAAATAACTAAATTGTCCACTCCAGTTTGCAACAACTTTGATATTTTTTTAAGCTCCATTGCAAGTTTATAGTTCAACACCGGTGATGCACGCCTGGAACCTTAACGGAAGCCCCTTATCCCCTCGTCACAGTCGAGTCACAGCCGAGTTTGAAAAATGGGTCGTCCAACAAGTTTTAACAGGCAAGTATGCATGAACGGAGAACTCCTACCTTTCGGTTCGAACTAGTGTCGCACATTTCAAGCGTTTTTAATGTACAGTTTTCTTCGAGCAAGCCTTCAACAGCTTCGCCCATATTCCCACGCATTCCATCAATCTTCCCATCATGCAATTTTCTCCGAATGAAATTTCGCAATCCATCGAAGACCTCGAAGCCTAGAAAGGATCCGGGACAGACGACATTCCACCGGTGTTCCTGAAAAATTGTTCTTGAACTAGCAGTACCTCTTGTCTCTTTGTTCAACTGATCGCTACGTGAAGGAACGTTCCTGGGGGTTTGGAAAACTACATCTATCGTTCCCATTCACAAGTCTGGCAACGTCAACCGTGTGACAAATTATCGTGGTGTATCCTGTATCGTGTATCGTTTTGCTTAAGCAAAGAATCCGAGAAGCTGATGCACAAGGTGCTGTACTGTTGAATCGCCCTTAATTTCCGATAACCAGCATGGCTTCATGAAACACCGCTCAACAACTACAAATTTGATGTGCTAGGTTATCACGCTGTCACAGGAAATAGAAATGCCGTGTCAACTTGACGCAGTGTATGTTGATTTCGCGAAAGCATTTGACACCGTGCACGCACGCACAGTCTAGTCGTCGAAAAAATAAATCACATTGACTTTCCGAGTTAAATAACGCAGTGGATATTTTCGTATCTACAAACAAAATCTTTAAATCCTTCTTTTTTCAACTTCTAACTTCCTATTACTCTGACCGATAATACAGAAAAAAACTAACAAAAACACCAAAAATTATTTTTTTTTTCGTATGTAGTGGTTAACTCAGCACGGTGCAGTTTATTCTGCATCTCGTTCGGTGTAACTCAGGCCAGTGTACTTGGTCCACTGATATTCAACATTTTTGTGAACGATCTTTGTCTGTTTCTCTCCTCCTTTTAAACTTTCGTTTGCCGACGACCTGAAATTTTTTCGCGCTGTGCTATCTCCGAATGATTGCACCACTCTACAGACGGATATCAATACCATGCTGATCTGGTGTGGAGATAATGGAATGCGCGTCAACAGCAAAAAATGCAAGATCATATCCTTTACTCCCTCTAATAATCCCGAGCACCACCAGTATCTGCGACCCTGGGCCGTCGATGAGAAGCTTAGGTTCAATGAACATGATGGGATAACGACTTTGAAAGTATTTTCGGTTCTTGGGTTCATTCGTCAACATGCTTCCGAATTCACTATGTTTGCATAGCATCCTAGAATACGCTTCTTTGATTTGGTCTCCGTACTACGTAGCGCTTATTCTTTCAGTTGAACGGGTGCAGAAAAAGTTCGTACGATTTTCACTGCTGCTGCTTTTCTGAAACGATCCAAACAATCTCCCTCCCTATCCCGAGCGATGCCAATTGATAGGCTTGGAATCGCTGTCAGACAGACGTGCGAAAATACAGCGTTTATTCATATTCGACGTCATTAGAGTTGTCATCGACTGTCCTGCGCTTCTTAAGCAGATAATGCTGAACATTCCACCTCGACATTTTCGGAACTCCAACTTTCTTGCTTTTCGTTATCACCGAACCAACTACGGTTACAACAATCCTCTTGACGTATGTATTCGGTCATTCAATGGCAACTCTGGCGAGTTCGAGTTTAACATGTCCAGGAGTATTTTTAAAAACCGAGGTATCCGAATTGATTAGTTATTTAAGTTATTTAAATTAGAATAAGAACAGTCTGTACGATTTTGTTGTCGAAGACGGTGGTAATTATATAGAGAGGATAAAGCCTCTTTTTTTCATTTCACTACTTACATTTATCCTTCGTGGATAACTTTACGATTCGATTTGAAAAAGTCTTCTTTTTATGACTTGTTGCATAAATTCGTAACCTAAAGGGTGTACGGAATCAAATTGCGACACACACAAATATTCGGCAAAATTCGCCCGTTCAACCAATCATCTTCAAATTTTCTGGGAGTAAATTAAAACATGTTATGAATATTTTGTTTGTTTGTTTTATTCAATTTCAATTCCATATCCAAATGCACGAACCTTCTTCTTTACACTACTCATAAGGTCCTGTACAACATTTGGACCAACTTTTTTTTGCGTGGCAATCCATTTTTTCTTCATATTTTCCTCCGATTTCACTTCCTTAGGATGCTTTTGAAGTTCCTGCTTCATGATGGCCCAGTACTTTTCGATTGGCCGCAGTTCCGGTGCGTTCGGGGGGTTGAGATGCTTCGGCACGAAATTGACCTCCTTAGCCTTGTACCACTCCAAAACCTCTTTCGAGTAATGGCACATGGCTAAATCCGGCCCGAAAATCGTAGGACCATCGTATGACCTCAGAAGAGGAAGTAGATGCTTTTGGAGTCATTCCTTTAGGTACACCTACCCATTGACCGTTCCAGTTGTCACGAATGGGGTGCTTCGCTTTGCACACGAGCAAATTGCTTGCCAAATCATATATTTGTTGGCAAACTTTGACATCTTCTGCTTTTTAACGTCCTCAGGGACATTGAATTTATGATGAGCAGTGAAAAACTGGAGCCCCGGAAGCTGCCGGAAGTCTGCTTTTACAAACGTCTCATCATCCATAACGAGGCAATGTGATTTCGTCAACATCTGGGTGTAGAGCTTCCGTGCAAGTATTTTACCTACCTTATTCTGCCGTTCATCGCGATTAGGCGCCTTTTGGACTTCGTACGTGTGTAGTCCTTCACGTTTTTTCGCATCTTGCACGAAAGTTTTGATTAGATTAAGTTTCTTCGCCACATCTCGAACTGAACTGTTGGGATTCCTCTTGAAAGCTTGAACTACCCGCTTGTGATCCTTAACACTATACGGAGATCCATGTTTGCCACTTTTTTCTTTCCGATCGCTGGTCAAACGTTCGTGATACCGATTTAAAACACGAGACACCGTAGAATGTACCCTTCCCAGCTTCTTGCTGATGGCACGATGAGAAAGATCCGGATTTTCGAGGTACGTGCGCAAAAATTCTTTGCGCCGCTGCTGTTCTTCAGACTCCATCTTCGCTACGATTGAATATCTGCTACTGAAACTTACACAACGTAAACAAATACACATTGAACCCAAAATTTCAATAGAAAATACCCAACGGGTAAAAAGTTACAGCCATTTAAAAGTGGTGCAATTTGATTCCGTATAACCATTACATCAGAACAAACAAAAAATTTCCAATGCTTTTGTTCGACTGAAACTGATCTTGTAAACGCTACTAAATTAGCGATATTAACATTGCCATCTTCAAAGCAAACATTCATATACAGACTTAAAGTAAGATTTTACGTGGAAATCCTTGCCCTGTGTGTACACATAACGACTTTTTTTCTCCTGTAGCTTGTTCTAACCATATACCATACCATAGATCGGGCGACATAATTTTCATCTACAATTCTGCTCGAGGTCTTGGTTGACGATAATCGATAACGAAACGAAGGGCGACGCGCCCCATTCGAGTCGCTTCTTTTGACTCAGCATGTAGCGACAGCACGCTCCAATGGCTCTAAATACGAAGTATCCTTTCACAGGAACCGTTTGCCATCCTATCTTCACTGCAAAATAGAACGAGAAAAATAGAAAAGAGGCGCGTTAAAAGACGATGGCGAAAGCGAAAATCCATCTTGTCCATAAATCATACTTAGCAACAATGATAAATGGATCGCTACTCGCTGATTGCGCTGCAGGAAAATAACTTGGGAGTCTGATGTGCACAAAGAAAACCGAACGACAATGGAGCCACCACTTTCACTAATTTCGGTTCGATGATGATAAACTTTTCTTATACGCTTGAAGTCGTCCTACACTTTAGCTGATGATTCGGTAAAATTCTTTATTATCACGAAACGATTAACCGGATCATTTAATGGCGTTCGAGCTTTTCTGTCGGGAATTGATAAGGTCCAATCATGACAACAATTTTTTTAACGACCAACAAGATAATAATTTATTCTAGAGAAGTGAAATTTATTACATAAATCAGACACATTTAAAGTATCCGCCCATGTCTACAGTGACCACTGTCTGTCGCGTGTGGATTTTTCATTACAAACGTTTAGCCACTAATTAATTCAATAAAATATGTATGTACTCACAAAAAAAGATTAAACAAAACAATGAAGCACTTTTCACCTTTTTCCAGTCCAAGCTAAATGCCACCGTGTGGCGTGGCTGGCAAAGACGAATTATTTTTTCCGCCCATTTCACGCTCGCTGGCCGTCTGTCATCGCACGGAATGCCACGGATGGCCACCGGTTCTTGTCGATGGTCGTCCTGCCCGACGGAGGTTCACTTGGCACAGTGATTTGCTAATGCGAACTCATAAACACTTCCTACTCCAGCGACGCAGACGACGGAGGACAAAATTCACGTTTTGCGTTCCATAGTACATTTGCATTTTTAAAAAGGGTTTATTATTTTTTTCCTTCTCAAACACTGCGTATGACGTTTACAGCATTTATGAACTCGGTAAGCTGATCATCATTTCTAATGTGAAATTTTATGCAGAATTAAAAAATGCCGTCAAAAAAAATTAAAGTAGAACAGTTTTCGAGATATGGATAAAAGTTGATTTTTTTTATAAATGAACAAAAACACATTTACTTAAAATGGAATATCTCCAACGCGTGTGATCCAATTTCAAATATTTTGTCATCAAATGAAACAAAATTAAATTTAACACCGATCTTCTGAACATTGCAATATTCTAGGAGTAATAGTTTCGACGCTATTTATAAGTATATATAATTTTTTTGCGATTTTTTTTTTTTGAGATTTGTAAAAAAAAATTGTGCTAAACATATGATTAATACCAAAATAACGTCAACAAAAAAATATATTGCATATGTAGCTTAAAGCCAAAGAAAAAACGAAGAAAATAAGGGCTCAATGGTGAAAATCGGTTGAAAAATGAGGAAGTTATGCTGGTTTTTGGAAAAAGTGCAGAAATGCGGGAAAAAACAGAAATTCGAAAGAAATACGCCCATCTCTCTCTCTCTCTCTCTCTCTCTCTCTCTCTCTCTCTCTCTCTCTCTCTCTCTCTCTCTCTCTCTCTCTCTCTCTCACACACACACACACACACACACACACACACACACACACACACACACACACACACACACACACACACACACACACACACACAAGATTTGGTTTACCTACTGTTCTATTGTTTGGTAAGATATTCTGGCACCTAATTTTAATAGCTATTGGTAACCCTTCAAAACAAAACAAATTGTGACAGTTCGTTGTTCAGTTATCGGAGTGAGAAAAATGTGCGCTGCAAAACGGGAATTCAAATGCAAAAATGATCCACAAAAGTTTTGTTATGCCTGTGGCGTCTACATTTTTACGACACCGGTTAAATTCACTGCTTCTCTTCAATCTGCGTTCCGTTTTTATTTTGAAATTTGTCCGGAGAATCTGGATAAACCATGGGTGCCTAACGTTCTGTGTAATTCGTGCAAAACATGCCTGGCTAGGTGGATAGCAGGTAAAAGGTATGTATGGCTTACCACTGGTCCCATTCAAATTTGTTATATACTCTCATTTCTGTCACTGTAAAGCCGCTATTTGTCCTTTGATAAGCCAGTTATTTGGAATGAACCTTTTTGCCATGCTACGGATTGTTATTTCTGCCTCACCGAAGTTCAACAACATGGCCGCCATAAGTCGGTGCAGTATGCTGATGTGCAATCCGTAGAAAAACCAACTCCACATTCGAATTCAAACCGGTACCCTATTTGCCCAAAACGAAAAAGGGAGTCTTCATTTGAAGATACTGCCCAGCTGGTTAACGAGGACGCAGATCAAAGCGACACAGAATTTGAAACAAAACCATCATTATTTTCCCAAGCAGAACTCAATGATTTGGTACGTGATTTGGAATTGTCGAAACAGAAATCTGAACTGCTTGCATCACGCTTAAAAGAAAGAAATTTATTAGAGCCTGGTGTGACAATTTCGTACTACAGAAATCGTGATGAACAATTCGCTAAATACTTCTCCAAACAAAATAACGCTAGTTTTTGCCGAGATGTAAACGGTTTGTTCGAAGAGTTTGGGGAGCATCACAATCCAAGTGAATGGCGTTTGTTTATCGACAGCAGTAAACTGAGTTTGAAGGCTGTTTTACTGCATCAAGGAAACAGGAAACCCTCGATACCGCTGGCTCATGCTGTTAACATGAAGGAATCGTATGAATCAATGGCGCTGCTGCTGAATTTGATAAATTATAAGCAACACTCTTGGAAGATTTGCTCCGATCTTAAGGTTGTTGCCATGTTGACTGGGTTACAACAGGGGTACACAAAATACATGTGCTTTCTCTGTAAATGGGACAGCCGAGCACGTAAGGAGCATTACGTTCAAAAAGACTGGCCAAAGAGGACAAGTTTGACTCTTGGGAAAGAAAACGTGAAATGTGTTCCTCTCGTGGATAAAGATCAAATTATTCTCCCACCGTTACATATAAAACTTGGACTCTTCAAGAATTTTGTAAAAGCGTTGGAAAAGAATGGACCTGCATTTGAATATCTGAAATCAGTATTCCCAAACATATCGGATGCAAAGATTAAGGAAGGTGTTTTCGTGGGTCCTCAAATAAAAAAAATGATTGAGGACAAACATTTCTTCGCAGTTTTGGCTCCTGATGAGCAAGAAGCGTGGAAATCATTTCGACTGGTTGTTACGAATTTTCTAGGAAACACTAAAAGTGCGGATCATGTTGAAGTTATTGAGAATTTGCTGGAAAACTATAAGAAAATAGGTAATATTAAATCTAAAAATAACTTATCAAGTTACCCATGTTTCATGTACATAGTTTATAACTCCTTGCTCTTCATGACTATAGGTGTGAACATGTCATTGAAAATCCATTTCCTCCACTCACATTTGGATTTCTTCCCACCGAATCTTGGCGACGAAAGTGATGAGCACGGTGAACGATTCCACCAACAAATGAAGCAAATAGAACGACGATATCAAGGCTTTTGGGACGAATCAATGCTGGGTGACTACTGTTGGTTTCTAGTTAGAGAAACCAAAACGACGCATAAACGACGAAGCTCAAGTTTGAATCATTTTTAAGTTTTAATAAACTTATTTTAAAGAAATTTGCCTATAGTGCTCAAGAATGACAAAAAACGGTGTGTGTGTGTGTGTGTGTGTGTGTGTGTGTGTGTGTGTGTGTGTGTGTGTGTGTGTGTGTGTGTGTGTGTGTGTGTGTGTGTGTGTGTGTGTGTGAGAGTGAGAGAGAGAGAGAGAGAGAGAGAGAGAGAGAGAGAGAGAGAGAGAGAGAGAGAGAGAGAGAGAGAGAGAGAGAGAGAGAGAGAGATGGGGCGTATTTCTTTCGAATTTCTGTTTTTTTTTTCCGCATTTCTGCACTTTTTACAAAAACCAGCATAACTTCCTCATTTTTCAACCGATTTTCACCATTGAGCCCTTATTTTCTTCGTTTTTTTTTTTTGGCTTTAAGCTACACATGCAATATATTTTTTTGTTGACGTTATTTTGGTATTAATCATATGTTTAGCACAATTTTTTTTTACAAATCTCCAAAAAAAAAATCGCAAAAAATTATATACTTATAAATAGCGTCGAAACTATTACTCCTAGAATATTGCAATGTTCAAAAAATCAGTGTTAAATTTAATTTTGCTTCATTTGATGACAAAATATTTGAAATTGGATCACACGCGTTGGAGATATTCCATTTTAAGTAAATGTGTTTTTGTTCATTTATTAAAAAATCAACTTTTATCCATATCTCGAAAACTGTTCTACTTTAATATTTTTTTGACGGCATTTTTGAATTCTGCATAAAATTTCACATAATAAGAACGTTTCGTTGGAAGGGAGATTTTTTATCCTTTCCGTGGGTTACGTGTAGGTGCTTCTGCTTACGGGTCCACACCCCTGTTTTTGACCCTTCATGCAACGGAATAGTGAAGATTACAGGTATGTACAGTTTGATCTTGCCATTGGGAGGAACTTTACGCCATGGCAAGTCCTGCATTGGTGGTGGCTTCCTATCACATCACATCAGTATCTTATGTAAGCATAATCAATGCTTTAAAACAAGAACGATGGAGAGCATCATCAAACACCATCTGCAAACATTTTAGTCCTGGAGATTGAAGGGCTAAAATATCCTATTGAAAATCCAACGACCCATTTTAGGAATGTCTGTTCCTACACCTACATTCTGGAGTCATTTTTTCACCTTGAAAATTTATTTTCGCGAATTACCTTTCACTCGTTTCGTAAACGAGGATTTTATTCATAGAACAAATGTCTCGCTTATTTCATGAAACATTCATATTGCTTATTATCTGGTAAAATTCTATCATTACACCTTTTTGTATAATGCAAGAAATGTATTTCGTGAAGACCAGCTGCTTCTCTTTTATCGTTGCATGTTGGTGTTGCTAATGGGATGAGCGGGAATCATTTAATCATCCCAAAATAAAAATTATAGAGCGATTAACATTTATAGCTTGATGTATGATGTATGATGATATGTACTACCACCCATTGTAGCACGGAAACTAAGTCCGACAGCAATGGGCTCTCCTCTCTGTTAGACTTGATCAAGCTTTAATAACCACTGATTATCCTAATCATGCCATTGTATGAAGGGCCAAAAAGGAGTTGGGTGGATCGATATACAACATCACTTATACGTATCCACAGGGATATAAAGAATCTCCTTCCAACAACAAGACTGAACAATTGGTCAAAAGAGCAAGCTATCTAACATGAGGATGCCCCAATGGGCGGGGAGAAGAGCCCGCCTTCTATTCACAAACTGTTAGCAATGGGGAGTTGGCATTCCTACTCTCCCCATCCAGAGTGCTTCATTCGGGTGCCCTGATGGTCCCTCCCATTCCCATGAAATATTTATATAATAGTGTATATATTTATGTAAATGAAAAATACTACAAGCATTCATATCTATTATATTTGATCTTCATTCGGTTGATCCTGAAATGCAAGAAATGTTGTAAAATGTTAAAGTGTAGAGTTCTGTGGTTCCGCGCTTAAGCACGTTATCGTTCGTTTTCAGCGATAGCAGCAATTCACCAAAATCTTGATTTGAGGTATACTGAAAAAGTTTGTTAAATCTATTAAAATTTTACAAGACTAACATTTATTAATTCAATTTTTGTTGGGTGAAGATAATACGATGTTGTAAAGAAATACTACATAATGTGCATATAACAATTAAATGCCGCTATTTGCCTCTTCCGCTGCGATCTTAGATGATTGAAACTCTAAAATAGCGAAAATTCCAACGTGATATAATGAAATAAAGATGATCACCTGGCAGCCTAGCAAAATAGCTAAGAAAATTTAAGCAAACAATAACTGCCCAAAAACGGAAACTCAATAAATCCAAAACGAGAAATTTTTTTTTAAATAAACGACAGGAAATTCTTCTATAACTCTTTGTTCCTACTGGGCCCATAAATGATTCTGTTCGTCTGTAAAATAGAAAATATAGGATCATATACAATGTTAGTGTTTGAATTAATTATTTTGGACGAAGAATTATTTTTGTAGAATTTGTCGTACATAATCCTCTCTCTAAAAAATATAAAAACCATCCCATCTTTTCAAATACACAACGTGAGTTAGATGGGCCAAAACTTACAACGATGCAAATGCGAAGCTGAAAATAGCATAAAAAAATATTGTGAAGGGATGTTATAATATAAAATGATAATAACAATCATATTTGTATTGTCTGCATGTCTGCTGATCCTGCTGCAATTGTAAACGGACTTGCATTATCATATCCACGGGGGAAGAAAACAATTCAAAATTATTATACAATACTTGGGAATGCCATGGATGATCTGAAATTATATACGGTATAAAGAATACTTCCATTTTTCGTGGCAGGGTTAGATTTTTGCATGCTACTTTATCGAAGTCACGCTGCCTACATCGCTTTGGTGCGGCTGCCACCTAATGTATAGTTGACGCGATACAGCGTTTCTTACTCAACCGCTGGATGCCAGGACAGACGCTGTTTGAGCCGCTCCTCCTTGGTGGACAGCACGCACCTCCTCAATCTAGCTGAAGTCAGAAGGACAACAGTGCTCAGGCTGCACTGCCAGCTAAGTACGCAACCCTTAGCTGGCGGTCTTTGTCATCTCCTGACCCGTGGAAGCATTAGGTAGGAACTTGTGAGGACCATAGCTATGTTGCGGAGACGCACGCACGCTCCATCCCAGTTGTCTACTCACCATTTTGCAGCCCGGTTAACATTTATAACTTGACGCTGGTTAATCAAGTATCTTCTCACGAGTTACCGTGGCCTAGAGAAATCAACCACGGATTCAATAACAGCTCTTTCCAAAAATATAGGATCGAATCCCAAGTCCGAAACATTTAAATAAAAAAGCTGGACAACCACGTGGTTGTGCTTTTTTTTTATTACATTTCGAGTCAATAAAGTAGATAGGTCAGTCATTCATGCAACCACCAGAGAAACGATTCTTTTTAATTTGTAACGAAATATTCGCAGTGCTTTGAATTGTTTTCGTACAATACACGAATGTTCTTCCAGTGTCAACGAATGCTTCGTGCGTTTGACTGTCACGCGTGTGGCATTAATCACGAAGATAGCTTCATAGAAAGTACAAATCAGTTTCGTTGCAGAAAACAACATTATTTTTTTAATTTGATTATCGAGATTTTCAGCTTAGGGCTGGTTCATCTCCTGTCGTATCCACTCAAATACCTCTTTTGGATATTTTCGTAACTTGTCCGAGGGTGAGATTCGAACTCGAAACTTTAGCGTGAGAGGTATGGATGTTAACCACTACGCCGAGGTCGCTCTCAAACTAAAAATAATTTTCAGTGTATACAATAATCCCCGCATGAAAATCTTCACGTATCAAATAGATACTTCCAGAACTTCCTGTGAAATTCCAGAATCAAAAGAAGACGTTCTTGTCCAGACGCGTTTATAGTTAAGATACATTTTCGATAATTTTAAATGACCTCACCTGAGGCAGAAAAGCTCCTCCGGGTGCGGGGACAGAGCATTAAACATCAAAAAACAGGAAAATCCTACCGACGCAAAATCCATCTGAAGAATTGCGACCATAACACATTTTGTGAAGGAATCGATTACTTAAACTACGTCATACGTAAAACACGCTGAGATTTAATTATTTCACTTTGCTTTTAAGTTGACGTCCTAACCATGTACTCTAGCTTTGTATTAAAAACCGTTTAGATATATGTACTACTATCTCTGAGCTAAGTGATATTCAGCATGAACATGAGCATGACTGACCGACTGAAGTTGCAACTCCGTTATTGTCTGATCAGCTGTAATTACACCAACAAGCTTGGGACTAACATGCTGAATGTTTGAAAACTGGTGATACTTAATTTAGGCAATACAAGCGCCGGCCCCGTTCGAACGCAGGTCAAATGAGGAAAGGGTAGGAATATATATATTTAAATATAAGCACCTATTTAAACCAACGGTAAAGATGTCATTGGGGTCACTTACAAAGTGTGATATTGGTTTTTAATTGTCAAGTAAAAGTTTTAATACTACGGAGGCCGACTTACACTAACAGTAGTGGTTTCGTGGAAGTGGTTTTAAATGGGAAGACAAAATCATTCAAAACGACCGCGGTCTATTTGGTCAAACTTAAACTCACTGTAAAGATGCTCTTGGAGTCACTCACAATGTGGTATAGTGGTTTTTTACTGTGAAGACAAGGTATTTTTAATGACATTTGAAAGCTTCAATTTGGCGCCTCACAAAGTGTTGTGATATCGATGAGGGTACACAGAGAGGAATTTGATAGTCAATTTTACCATTATTGGGGGTTAGGATGACTAATGCAGCAGAAAGATTTTGAACCGACTATGATCATGGTCAAACTACCATTAAAAATAGTTGATGCAACATTTTCCATAATGTTCGAATAGTCCTTGTTACCATGGGCATTCAGTCAAAAATGCCATGAACGTGGTAAATTCGAAAATTTTCATGGTTATTGAAATCATTATATGCGATAGTCATCCTGACCATGATTTAATTGTCGGAAAATAATGATGAAATTTTTCTCAGAGTAG